>JANJGN010000778.1:0-264782 GCA_026770705.1 Isurus oxyrinchus
CAAACTCTCCCCCTCCCTGCACCACACTCTCACCGTCATACCGCCACACACTCCCCCTCCCTCCGCCACACACTCTGCCCCTCCCTCCGCCACACTCTCCCCCCTCCCACCGCCACACTCTCCCCCTCCCACCATCACAATCTCCCCCTCCCTCCGCCACACTCTCCCCCTCCCTCCAACACACTCTCCCCCTCCCTCCGCAACACTCTCCCCCCTGCCTTCGCCACACTCTCCCCCCTCCCTCCATGACACTGTCCACTCCCTCTGCCAGAGTGACTCCTCCCTCCGCCACACTCTCCCACTCCCCTCCGCCACACCCTCTCCCTCCCTCTGCCAGAGTGACCCATCCCTCCGCCACACTCTCCCCTCATTACGCCACACTCTCCCTCTCACTCCGCCACACACACCCCCTCCCCTCCGCCACACACAACCCCTCCCTCCGCCACACTCACCCCCACCCTCTGCCACACTCACCCCCTCCTTCCGCCACAATCACACCCTCCCTCCGCCACACTCATCCCCTCCTTCCGCCACACTCTCCCCATCCCTCCGCCACATTCTCCCCCTCCCTCCATCACACTCTCCCCCTCCCTCCACCACATTCTCCCCCTCCCTCTGCGACATTCTCCCTCCCTTCGCCACACTCCCCCCTCACTCCTCCCTCCGACACAATCTCCCCCTCCATCTGCCACACTCTCCCCCTCCCTCCACCACACTCACACCCTCCCTCCACCACACTCTCCCCCTCCCACCACCACACTCACCCCATCCCTCTGCCACACTCTGCCCCTCCCACCGCCACACTCTCCCCCTCCCTCTGCCACACTCTCCCCCTCTCTCCGCCACACTCTCCCCCTCCCTCCACCACACTCTCCCTCTCACTTCCCCACACTCTCCCCCTCCCTCTGCAACCCTCTCCCCCTCCCTCCCCCAGACACCCCCCTCCCTCCCCCACAGTCTCCCCCTCGCTCCGCCACACTCACCCCCCTCACTCTGCCACACTCTCCTCCGCCCTCCGCCACATTCTCCCCCTCCCTCCGCCACACTCTCCCCCATTCTCCACCACACACTCCCCCTCCCTCCATCACACCCTCCCCTCCCTCCGCCACACTCTCCCCCTCCCTCCGCCACACTCTCCCCCTCTCTCCGCCACACTCTCCCCCTCCCTCCGCCACACTCTCCCCCCTCTCTCCGCCACACTCCCCCTCACTCCTCCCTCCGACACAATCTCCCCCTCCATCTGCCACACTCTCCCCCTCCCTCCACCACACTCACACCCTCCCTCCACCACACTCTCCCCCTCCCACCACCACACTCACCCCATCACTCTGCCACACTCTGCCCCTCCCACCGCCACACTCTCCCCCTCCCTCTGCCACACTCTCCCCCTCCCTCCGCCACACTCTCCCCCTCTCTCCACCACACTCTCCCTCTCACTCCCCCACACTCTCCCCCTCCCTCCACGACACTCTCCCCCTCCCTCCCCCACACTCTCCCCCCTCCCTCCGTCACTCTCTCCCCCTCCCTGCACCACACTCTCACCCTCATACCGCCACACACTCCCCCTCCCTCCGCCACACACTCTCCCCCTCCCTCCGCCACACTCTGCCCCTCCCTCCACCACACACTCTCCCCCCTCCCTCTGCCACACTCTGCCCCTCCCTCCGCCACACTCTCCCCCTCCCCACCGCCACACTCTCCCCCCTCCCTCTGTCACAATCTCCCCTCCCTCCGCCACACACTCTCCCCCTCCCTCCACGACACTCTCCCCCATCCCTCCCCCACACTCTCCCCCCTCCCTCCGTCACTCTCTCCCCCTCCCTGCACCACACTCTCACCCTCATACCGCCACACACTCCCCCTCCCTCCGCCACACACTCTCCCCCTCCCTCCGCCACACTCTCCCCCATCCCTCCGCCACACTCTCCCCATCCCTCCGCCACACTCTCCCCATCCCTCCGCCACACTCTCCCCCTCCCTCCGTCACACTCTCTCCCTCCCTCCGCCACATTCTCCCCCTCCCTCTGCGACATTCTCCCTCCCTCCGCCACACTATCCCTCCCTTCGCCACACTATCCCTCCCTCCGCCACACTCCCCCTCACTCCTCCCTCCGACACAATCTCCCCCTCCGTCTGCCACACTCTCCCCCCTCCCTCCACCACACTCACACCCTCCCTCCATCACACTCTCCCCCTCCCACCACCACACTCACCCCCATCCCTCTGCCACACTCTGCCCCTTCCTCCGCCACACTCTCCCACTCCCTCCACCACACTCTCCCCCTCCCTCTGCCGGAGTGACCCCTCCCTCCGTCACACTCAACCCCGCACTCCGCCACACTCTCCCCCCTCCCTCCACCACACTCACCCCCTCCCTCCGCCACACTCACCCCCTCCCTCCGCCACACTCACCCCCTCCCTCCGCCACACTCACCCCCTCCTTCTGCCACATGCAACACCTCCCTCCGCCACACTCACCCCCTCCCTCCGCCACACTCACCCCCTCCCTCCGCCACACTCTCCCCCTCCCTCCCCCACACTCTCCCCCCTCCCTCCGCCACACTCTCCCCTACCTCTGCCAGAGTGACCCGTCCCTCCGCCACACACGCTCCCCCCTCCCTCACCCACCCTCTCCCCCTCCCTCCGCCACGCTCTCCCTCTCCCTCTGCCACACTCTCCCCCTCTCTCCCCCACACTCTCCCCCCTCCCTCCACCACACTCTCCCTCTCACTCCCCCACACTCTCCCTCCCTCCATCACACTCTCCCCCTCCCTCCACCACACTCTCCCCCTCCCTTCACCACACTCTCCCCCCTCCCTCCGCCACAATCTCCCCCTCCCTCTGCCAAACTCTCCCTCCCTCCACCGTACTCTCCCTCCCTCCGCCACACTCTCCCTCCCTCCACCACACTCACCCCCTCCCTCCACCACACTCTCCCCTCCCTCCGCCATAATCACCACTCCCTCCACCACACTCACCCCCCTCCCTCCACCACACTCTCCCCTCCCTCCCACACCCTCTCCCCCTCCCTGCGCCACACTCTCCCTCTCACTCCCCCACACTCTCCCCCTTTCTCCGACACCCCTCTCCTCCTCCCTCCCCCATGCTCTCCCCTCCCTCCCCCACCCTCTCCCCTCCCTCCACCACACACTCTCACCCTCCCTCCACCACACTCTCCCTCTCACTCCCCCCACACTCTCCCTCCCTCCACCACACTCTCCCCCTCCCTCCACCACACTCTCCCCTCCCTCCGCCATAATCACCACTCCCTCCGCCATAATCACCCCCTCCCTCCACCACACTCTCCCCTCCCTCCCACACCCTCTCCCCCTCCCTGCGCCACACTCTCCCTCTCACTACCCCACACTCTCCCCCTTTCTCCGACACCCTCTCCTCCTCCCTCCCCCACCCACTCCCCTCCCTCCCCCACCCTCTCCCCTCCCTCCACCACACTCTCCCCCTCGAACCCCCCACACTCTCCCCCCTCACTCTGACACAATCTCCCCCTCCCTCCACCACACTCTCCCTCTCACTCCCCCACAGTCTCCCACTCCCTCCGCCAGAGTGGCCCGTCCCTCCCGCCACACTCTCTCCCCTCCCTCCGCCAGAATCTCCTCCACCCTCCGCCACACTCTCCCCCTCCCTCCAACACACTCTCCCCCTCCCTCCGCAACACTCTCCCCCTGCCTTCGCCACACTCTCCCCCTCCCTCCATGACACTGTCCACTCCCTCTGCCAGAGTGACTCCTCCCTCCGCCACACTCTCCCACTCCCTCCGCCACACCCTCTCCCTCCCTCTGCCAGAGTGACCCATCCCTCCGCCACACTCTCCCCTCATTACGCCACACTCTCCCTCTCACTCCGCCACACACACCCCCTCCCTCCGCCACACACAACCCCTCCCTCTGCCACACTCACCCCCACCCTCTGCCACACTCACCCCCCTCCTTCCGCCACAATCACACCCTCCCTCCGCCACACTCACCCCCTCCTTCCGCCACACTCTCCCCATCCCTCCGCCACATTCTCCCCCTCCCTCCGTCACACTCTCCCCCCTCCCTCCGTCACATTCTCCCCCCTCCCTCTGCGACATTCTCCCTCCCTTCGCCACACTCCCCCCTCACTCCTCCCTCCGACACAATCTCCCCCTCCATCTGCCACACTCTCCCCCTCCCTCCACCACACTCACACCCTCCCTCCACCACACTCTCCCCCTCCCACCGCCACACTCTCCCCCTCCCTCTGCCACACTCTCCCCCTCTCTCCGCCACACTCTCCCCCTCCCTCCACCACACTCTCCCTCTCACTGCCCCACACTCTCCCCCTCCCGCCGCAACCCACTCCCCCTCCCTCCCCCAGACACCCCCCCTCCCTCCCCCACAGTCTCCCCCTCGCTCCGCCACACTCTCCCCCTCCCCCACAGTCTCCCCCTCGCTCCGCCACACTCTCCTCCGCCCTCCGCCACATTCTCCCCCCTCCCTCCACCACACTCTCCCCCATTCTCCACCACACTCTCCCCCTCCCTCCGCCACACTCTCCCCCTCTCTCCGCCACACTCTCCCCCTCCCTCCGCCACACTCTCCCCCTCTCTCCGCCACACTCCCCCTCACTCCTCCCTCCGACACAATCTCCCCCTCCATCTGCCACACTCTCCCCCTCCCTCCACCACACTCACACCCTCCCTCCACCACACTCTCCCCCTCCCACCACCACACTCACCCCATCACTCTGCCACACTCTGCCCCTCCCACCGCCACACTCTCCCCCTCCCTCTGCCACACTCTCCCCCTCCCTCCGCCACACTCTCCCCCTCTCTCCACCACACTCTCCCTCTCACTCCCCCACACTCTCCCCCTCCCTCCACGACACTCTCCCCCTCCCTCCCCCACACTCTCCCCCTCCCTCCGTCACTCTCTCCCCCTCCCTGCACCACACTCTCACCCTCATACCGCCACACACTCCCCCTCCCTCCGCCACACACTCTCTCCCTTCCCTCCGCCACACTCTGCCCCTCCCTCCACCACACACTCTCCCCCCTCCCTCCGCCACACTCTGCCCCTCCCTCCGCCACACTCTCCCCCTCCCACCGCCACACTCTCCCCCTCCCTCTGTCACAATCTCCCCTCCCTCCGCCACACACTCTCCCCCTCCCTCCGCCACACTCTGCCCCTCCCTCCGCCACACACTCCCACCCTCCCTCCACCAGACTCTCCCCCTCCCTCCGCCAAACTCTCAGCCCCCATCCACAACACACTCCCCCTCCCTCTGCCACAGACTCTCCCCCTCCCTCCACCACAGACTCTCCCCATCCCTCCGCCACACTCTCCCCCTCCCTCTGACACACTGTCCCCCACCCTCGACAGAGGCACCAATCCCTCCGCCACACTCTCCTCCTCACTCTGAAACACTCTCCCCCTCCCTCCGCCACACTCTCACCCTCCCTCCCCCACACTCTCATTCTCCCTCCACCACACTCTACCCCTCCCACCCCCACACTCTCCCCCTCCCTCCGCCACACTCTCCCTCCCTCCGCCACCCTCTCCCCCTCCCTCCCCCACACTCTCCCTCCCTCCGCCACACTCTCACCCTCCCTCCACCACACTCTACCCGTCCCTCCCCCACCCTCTCCCCCTCCCCCCCCACACTCTCATTCTCCCTCCGGCACACTCTCCCCCTCCCTCCACCACACCCTCCCTCTCACTACCCCAAACTCTCCCTCTCTTTCCGCCTCCCTCTCCCCCTCCCTCCCCCACCATCTCCCTCTCCCTGCCCCACAGTCTCCCCCTCCTTCCGCCACACTTACCCCCTCCCTCTGCCACAGTCTCCCCAGCCCTCCACCACACTCTCAACCTCCCTCCGTCACACTCTCCCTCTCCCTCCACCGTACTCTCCCTCCCACCACCACACTCTCTCCCCTCCCTCCGCCACAATCTCCTCCGCCCTCCACCACACTCTCCCCTCCCTCCCAGACCCTCTCCCTATCCCTCCCCCACACTCTCCCACTCCCACCCCCACACTCTCCCCCTCCCTCGGCCACCCTCTCCCCCTCCATCCCCCATCCTCTCCCCTCCCACCCCCACAATCTCCCCCTCCCTCCACCAAACTCACCCCCACCCTCCGCCACACTCTCCCCCTCACTCCCCCATACTCTCCCCCTCCCTCCGCCACACTCTCCCCCTCCCGCTGCCACACTCTCTCCCCCTCCCTCCGCCACACTCTCCCCCCCTCCCCGCTGCCACACTCTCTCCCCCTCCCTCCACCACACTCTCCCTCTCACTCCCCAACAGTCTCACCCTCCCTCCGCCAGAGTGACCCGTCCCTCCGCCACACTCCCCCCTCCCTCCGCCACAATCTCCTCCTCCCTCCGCCACACGATGCCCCTCCCTCCACCACATTCTCCCCCTCCCTCCGCCAGACTCACCCCCTCCCTCCGCCACACTCTCCCCATCCCTCCGCCACACTCTCCCCCTCCCTCCGTCACACTCTCCCCCTCCCTCTGCCACATTCTCCCCCTCCCTCTGCGACATTCACCCTCCCTCCGCCACATTCCCCCCTCACTCCTCCCTCCGACACAATCTCCCCCTCCATCTGCCACACTCTCCCCCTCCCTCCACCATACTCACACCCTCCCTCCACCACACTCTCCCCCTCCCACCACCACACTCACCCCATCCCTCTGCCACACTCTCCCCCTCCCTCCCCCACACTCTCCCTCCCTCCACCACACTCTCCCCCTCCCTCCCATACCCTCACCCCCTCCCTCTCCCACACTCTCATTCGCCCGCCGCCACACTCTCCACCTCCCTCCACAACAATCTCCCTCTCACTTCCCCACACTCTCCCCCTCCCTCCGCAACCCTCTCCCCCTCCCTCCCCCACACACTCCCCATCCCTCCCCCACAGTCTCCCCCTCGCTCCGCCACACTAACCCCCTCACTCTGCCACACTCTCCTCCTCCCTCCGCCACATTCTCCCCCTCCCTCCACCACACTCTCCCCCATTCTCCACCACACACTCGCCCTCCCCTCCATCACACCCTCCCCTCCCTCCGCCACACTCTCCCCCTCCCTCCGCCACACTCTCCCCCTCCCTGCACCACACTCTCACCGTCATACCGCCACACACTCCCCCTCCCTCCGCCACACACTCTGCCCCTCCCTCCCGCCACACTCTCCCCCTCCCACCGCCACACTCTCCCCCTCCCACCATGACAATCTCCCCCTCCCTCCGCCACACTCTCCCCCTCCCTCCAACACACTCTCCCCCCTCCCTCCGCAACACTCTCCCCCTGCCTTCGCCACACTCTCCCCCTCCCTCCATGACACTGTCCACTCCCTCTGCCAGAGTGACTCCTCCCTCCGCCACACTCTCCCACTCCCTCCGCCACACCCTCTCCCTCCCTCTGCCAGAGTGACCCATCCCTCCGCCACACTCTCCCCTCATTACGCCACACTCTCCCTCTCACTCCGCCACACACACCCCCTCCCTCCGCCACACACAACCCCTCCCTCTGCCACACTCACCCCCACCCTCTGCCACACTCACCCCCTCCTTCCGCCACAATCACACCCTCCCTCCGCCACACTCACCCCCTCCTTCCGCCACACTCTCCCCATCCCTCCGCCACACTCTCCCCCTCCCTCCGTCACACTCTCCCCCCTCCCTCCGTCACATTCTCCCCCTCCCTCTGCGACATTCTCCCTCCCTTCGCCACACTCCCCCCTCACTCCTCCCTCCGACACAATCTCCCCCTCCATCTGCCACACTCTCCCCCTCCCTCCACCACACTCACACCCTCCCTCCACCACACTCTCCCCCTCCCACCGCCACACTCTCCTCCTCCCTCTGCCACACTCTCCCCCTCTCTCCGCCACACTCTCCCCCTCCCTCCACCACACTCTCCCTCTCACTTCCCCACACTCTCCCCCTCCCGCCGCAACCCACTCCCCCTCCCTCCCCCAGACACCCCCCCTCCCTCCCCCACAGTCTCCCCCTCGCTCCGCCACACTCACCCCCTCACTCTGCCACACTCTCCTCCGCCCTCCGCCACATTCTCCCCCTCCCTCCACCACACTCTCCCCCATTCTCCACCACACTCTCCCCCTCCCTCCGCCACACTCTCCCCCTCTCTCCGCCACACTCTCCCCCTCCCTCCGCCACACTCTCCCCCTCTCTCCGCCACACTCCCCCCACTCCTCCCTCCGACACAATCTCCCCCTCCATCTGCCACACTCTCCCCCTCCCTCCACCACACTCACACCCTCCCTCCACCACACTCTCCCCCTCCCACCACCACACTCACCCCATCACTCTGCCACACTCTGCCCCTCCCACCGCCACACTCTCCCCCTCCCTCTGCCACACTCTCCGCCTCCCTCCGCCACACTCTCCCCCTCTCTCCACCACACTCTCCCTCTCACTCCCCCACACTCTCCCCCTCCCTCCACGACACTCTCCCCCTCCCTCCCCCACACTCTCCCCCTCCCTCCGTCACTCTCTCCCCCTCCCTGCACCACACTCTCACCCTCATACCGCCACACACTCCCCTTCCCTCCGCCACACACTCTCCCCTTCCCTCCGCCACACTCTGCCCCTCCCTCCACCACACACTCTCCCCCTCCCTCCGCCACACTCTGCCCCTCCCTCCGCCACACTCTCCCCCTCCCACCGCCACACTCTCCCCCTCCCTCTGTCACAATCTCCCCTCCCTCTGCCACACACTCTCCCCCTCCCTCCGCCACACTCTGCCCCTCCCTCTGCCACACACTCCCACCCTCCCTCCACCAGACTCTCCCCCTCCCTCCGCCAAACTCTCAGCCCCCATCCACAACACACTCCCCCTCCCTCTGCCACAGACTCTCCCCCTCCCTCCACCACAGACTCTCCCCATCCCTCCGCCACACTCTCCCCCTCCCTCTGACACACTGTCCCCCACCCTCGACAGAGGCACCAATCCCTCCGCCACACTCTCCTCCTCACTCTGAAACACTCTCCCGCTCCCTCCGCCACACTCTCACCCTCCCTCCACCACACACTCTGAACCTCCCTCCACCACACTCTCCCCCTCCCTCCATCACACTCTCCCCCTCCCTCCGACACACTCTCCCCCTCCCTCCACCACACTCTCCCCCTCCCTCGCCACACTCTCCCACTTCCTCCCCCACCCTCACCCCCTCCCTCCCCCACACTCTCATTCTCCCTCCACCACACTCTACCCCTCCCACCCCCACACTCTTCCCCTCCCTCCGCCACACTCTCCCTCCCTCCGCCACCCTCTCCCCCTCCCTCCCCCACACTCTCCCTCCCTCCGCCACACTCTCACCCTCCCTCCACCACACTCTACCCGTCCCTCCCCCACCCTCTCCCCCTCCCTCCCCCACACTCTCATTCTCCCTCCGCCACACTCTCCCCCTCCCTCCACCACACCCTCCCTCTCACTACCCCAAACTCTCCCTCTCTTTCCGCCTCCCTCTCCCCCTCCCTCCCCCACCATCTCCCTCTCCCTGCCCCACAGTCTCCCCCTCCTTCCGCCACACTTACCCCCTCCCTCCGCCACAGTCTCCCCAGCCCTCCGCCACACTCTCAACCTCCCTCCGTCACACTCTCCCTCTCCCTCTGCCACACTCTCCCTCCCTCCACCGTACTCTCCCTCCCACCACCACACTCTCCCTCCCTCCACCACACACTCCCCCTCCCTCCACCACACTCACTCCCTCCCTCCGCCAGACTCTCTCCCCTCCCTCCACCACAATCTCCTCCACCCTCCACCACACTCTCCACCTCCCTCCGCCATAATCACCACTCCCTCCACCACACTCATCCCCTCCCTCCACCACACTCTCCCCTCCCTCCCAGACCCTCTCCCCATCCCTCCACCACACTCTCCCCCTCCCTGCACCACACTCTCCCTCTCACTCCCCCACACTCTCCCCCTCCCTCGGCCACCCTCTCCCCCTCCATCCCCCATCCTCTCCCCTCCCACCCCCACAATCTCCCCCTCCCTCCACCAAACTCACCCCCTCCCTCCGCCACACTCTCCCCCTCACTCCCCCATACTCTCCCCCTCCCTCCGCCACACTCTCCCCCTCCTGCTGCCACACTCTCTCCCCCTCCCTCCACCACACTCTCCCTCTCACTCCCCAACAGTCTCCCCCTCCCTCCGCCAGAGTGACCCGTCCCTCCGCCACACTCCCCCCCACCCTCCGCCACAATCTCCTCCTCCCTCCGCCACACTATGCCCCTCCCTCCACCACATTCTCCCCCTCCCTCCGCCACACTCTCCCCCTCCCTCCGCCACACACTCCCCCTCCCTCCGCCACACTCTCCCCCTCCCTCCGCCACATTCTCCCCCTCCCTCTGCGACATTCTCCCTCCCTTCGCCACACTATCCCTCCCTCCGCCACACTCCCCCCTCACTCCTCCCTCCGACACAATCTCCCCCCTCCCTCCACCACACTCACACCCTCCCTCCACCATACTCACACCCTCCCTCCACCACACTCTCCCCCTCCCACCACCACACTCACCCCATCCCTCTGCCACACTCTGCCCCTCCCACCGCCACACTCTCCCCCTCCCTCTGCCACACTCTCCCCCTCTCTCCGCCACACTCTCCCCCTCTCTCCACCACACTTTCCCCCTCCCTCCCATACCCTCACCCCCTCCCTCTCCCACACTCTCATTCGCCCGCCGCCACACTCTCCACCTCCCTCCACCACAATCTCCCTCTCACTTCCCCACACTCTCCCCCTCCCTCCGCAACCCTCTCCCCCTCCCTCCCCCACACACTCCCCATCCCTCCCCCACAGTCTCCCCCTCGCTCCGCCACACTCACCCCCTCACTCTGCCACACTCTCCTCCTCCCTCCGCCACATTCACCCCCTCCCTCCACCACACTCTCCCCCATTCTCCACCACACACTCGCCCTCCCTCCATCACACCCTCCCCTCCCTCCGCCACACTCTCCCCCTCCCTCCGCCACACTCTCCCCCCTCTCCGTCACACTCTCCCCCTCCCTGCACCACACTCTCACCCTCATACCGCCACACACTCCCCCTCCCTCCGCCACACTCTCCCCCTCCCACCGCCACACTCTCCCCCTCCCTCCATCACAATCTCCCCTCCCTCCGCCACACACTCTCCCCCTCCCTCCGCCACACTCTGCCCCTCCCTCCGCCACACCCTCCCACCCTCCCTCCACCAGACTCTCCCCCTCCCTCCGCCAAACTCTCAGCCCCCATCCACAACACACTCCCCCTCCCTCCGCCACAGACTCTCCCCATCCCTCCGCCACACTCTCCCCCTCCCTCTGACACACTGTCCCCCACCCTCGACAGAGGCACCAATCCCTCCGCCACACTCTCCTCCTCACTCTGAAACACTCTCCCCCCTCCTTCCGCCACACTCTCCTCCTCCCTCCGCCACACTCTCACCCTCCCTCCACCACACACTCTGCCCCTCCCTCCACCACACTCTCCCCCTCCCTCCACCACACTCTCCCCCTCCTTGGGCCACATTCTCCCCCTCCCTCCCCCACACTCTCCCCCTCCCTCCACCACACTCTCCCCCTCTCTCCGACACACTCTCCCCCTCCCTCCGCCAGAGTGACCCCTCCCTCGCCACACTCTCCCACTCCCTCCGCCACACTCTCCCACTCCCTCCCCCACCCTCACCCCCTCCCTCCCCCACACTCTCATTCTCCCTCCACCACACTCTACCCCTCCCACCCCCACCCCCTCCCCCTCCCTCCACCACACTCTACCCCTCCCACCCCCACACTCTCCCCCTCCCTCCCCCACACTCTCCCTCCCTCCGCCACACTCTCACCCTCCCTCCACCACCCTCTCCCCCTCCCTCCCCCACACTCTCCCTCCCTCCCCCACCCTCTCCCCCTCCCTCCCACACACTCTCCCCCTCCCTCCACCACACTCTACCCCTCCCTCCACCACCCTCTCCCCCTCCCTCCCCCACACTCTCCCTCCCTCCCCCACCCTCTCCCCCTCCCTCCCCCACACTCTCATTCTCCCTCCACCACACTCTCCCTCTCACTACCCCAAACTCTCCCTCTCTTTCCGCCTCCCTCTCCCCCTCCCTCCCCCACCATCTCCCTCTCCCTGCCCCACAGTCTCTCCCTCCTTCCGCCACAGTCTCCCCCTCCCTCCGTCACACTCTCCCCCTCCCTCCGTCACACTCTCCCCCTCCCTCTGCCACACTCTCCCCCTCCCTCTGCCACACTCTCCCCCTCCCTCTGCCACACTCTCCCCCACCCTCCGCCACACTCTCCCCCTCCCTCTGCGACATTCTCCCTCCCTTCGCCACACTATCCCTCCCTCCGCCACACTCTCCCCCCTCCCTCTGCGACATTCTCCCTCCCTTCGCCACACTCTCCCTCCCACCACCACACTCACCCCATCCCTCTGCCACACTCTGCCCCTCCCTCTGCCACACTCTCCCCCTCCCTCCACCACACTCTCCCCCTCTCTCCGCCACACTTTCCCCCTCCCTCCCATACCCTCTCCCCCTCCCTCTCCCACACTCTCCCTCTCACTTCCCCACACTCTCCCCCTCCCTCCGCAACCCTCTCCCCCCTCCCTCCCCCACACACTCCCCCTCCCTCCCCCACAGTCTCCCCCTCGCTCCGCCACACTCACCCCCTCACTCTGCCACACTCTCCTCCTCCCTCCGCCACATTATCCCCCTCCCTCCACCACACTCTCCCTCATTCTCCACCACACACTCCCCCTCCCTCCATCACACCCTCCCCTCCCTCCGCCACACTCTCCCCCTCCCTCCGCCACACTCTCCCCCCTCTCTCCGCCACACTCTCCCCCTCTCTCCGTCACACTCTCCCCTCCCTCCGCCACACTCTCCCCCTCCCTCCGCCACACTCTCCCCCTCCCTCCGTCACTCTCTCCCCCTCCCTGCACCACACTCTCACCCTCATACCGCCACACACTCCCCCTCCCTCCGCCACACTCTCCACCTCCCTCCGCCATAATCACCACTCCCTCCACCACACTCATCCCCTCCCTCCACCACACTCTCCCCTCCCTCCCAGACCCTCTCCCCATCCCTCCGCCACACTCTCCCCCTCCCTGCACCACACTCTCCCTCTCACTCACCCACACTCTCCCCCTCCCTCGGCCACCCTCTCCCCCTCCATCCCCCATCCTCTCCCCTCCCACCCCCACAATCTCCCCCTCCCTCCACCAAACTCACCCCCTCCCTCCGCCACTCTCTCCCCCTCGCTCCCGCATACTCTCCCCCTCCCTCCGCCACACTCTCCCCCTCCCGCTGCCACACTCTCTCCCCCTCCCTCCACCACACTCTCCCTCTCACTCCCCGACAGTCTCCCCCTCCCTCCGCCAGAGTGACCCGTCCCTCCGCCACAGTCTCCCCCTCCCTCTGCCACACTCTCCTCCTCCGTCCACCACTCTCTCCCCACCCTCCGCCACAATCTCCTCCTCCCTCCGCCACACTATGCCCCTCCCTGCACCACATTCTCCCCCTCCCTCCGCCACACTCTCCCGCTTCCTCCGACACACACTCCCCATCCCTCCGCCACACTCTCCCCCTCCCTCCGTCACACTCTCCCCCTCACTCCGCCACATTCTCCCCCTCCCTCTGCGACATTCTCCCTCCCTTCGCCACACTATCCCTCCCTCCGCCACACTCCCCCCTCACTCCTCCCTCCGACACAATCTCCCCCTCCCTCCACCACACTCACACCCTCCCTCCACCACACTCGCCCCCTCCCACCACCACACTCACCCCATCCCTCTGCCACACTCTCCCCCTCTCTCCGCCACACTCTCCCCCTCCCTCCCATACCCTCACCCCCTCCTCTCCCACACTCTCATTCGCCCGCCGCCACACTCTCCCCCTCCCTCCACCACAATCTCCCTCTCACTTCCCCACACTCTCCCCCTCCCTCCGCAACCCTCTCCCCCTCCCTCTCCCACACTCTCATTCGCCCGCCGCCACACTCTCCACCTCCCTCCACCACAATCTCCCTCTCACTTCCCCACACTCTCCCCCTCCTTCCGCAACCCTCTCCCCCTCCCTCCCCCACACACTCCCCATCCCTCCCCCACAGTCTCCCCCTCGCTCCGCCACACTCACACCCTCACTCTGCCACACTCTCCCCCATTCTCCACCACACACTCGCCCTCCCTCCATCACACACTCGCCCTCCCTCCGCCACACTCTCCCCCTCCCTCCGCCACACTCTCCCCCTCCCTCCGCCACACTCTCCCCCCTCTCCGTCACACTCTGCCCCTCCCTCCACCACACTCTCACCCTCCCTCCGCCAGACTCACCCCCTCCCTCCGCCACACTCTCCCCCTCCCTCCACCACACTCTCCCCCTCCCTGGGCCACATTCTCCCCCTCCCTCCGCCACACTCTCAACCTCCCTCCGCCACATTCTCCCCCTCCCTCTGCGACATTCTCCCTCCCTCCACCACACTCCCCCCTCACTCCTCCCTCCGACACAATCTCCCCCTCCATCTGCCACACTCTCCCCCTCCCTCCACCACACTCACACCCTCCCTCCACCACACTCTCCCCCTCCCACCACCACACTCACGCCATCCCTCTGCCACACTCTCCCCCTCCCTCCATCACACCCTCCCCTCCCTCTGCCACACTCTCCCCCTCTCTTCGCCACACTTTCCCCCTCCCTCCCACACCCTCTCCCCCCTCCCTCTCCCACACTCTCATTCGCCCGCCGCCACACTCTCCCCCTCCCTCCACCACACTCTCCCCCTCCCTCCATAACACCCTCCCCTCCCTCCGCCACACTCTCCCCCTCCCTCTGCCACACTCTCCCCCTCTCTCCGTCACACTCTCCCCTCCCTCCGCCACACTCTCCCCCCTCCCTCCGCCACACTCTCCCTCTCACTCCCCCACACTCTCCCCCTGCCTCCACGACACTCTCCCCCTCCCTCCCCCACACTCTCCCCCTCCCTCCGTCACTCTCTCCCCCTCCCTGCACCACACTCTCACCCTCATACCGCCACACACTCCCCCTCCCTCCGCCACACACTCTCCCCCTCCCTCCGCCACACTCTGCCCCTCCCTCCGCCACACTCTCCCCCTCCCTCCATCACAATCTCCCCTCCCTCCATCACAATCTCCCCTCCCTCCGCCACACACTCTCCCCCTCCCTCCGCCACACTCTGCCCCTCCCTCCGCCACACACGCCCACCCTCCCTCCACCAGACTCTCCCCCTCCCTCCGCCAAACTCTCAGCCCCCATCCACAACACACTCCCCCTCCCTCCGCCACAGACTCTCCCCATCCCTCCGCCACACTCTCCCCCTCCCTCTGACACACTGTCCCCCACCCTCGACAGAGGCACCAATCCCTCCGCCACACTCTCCTCCTCACTCTGAAACACTCTCCCCCTCCTTCCGCCACACTCTCCTCCTCCCTCCACCACACACTCTGCCCCTCCCTCCACCACACTCTCCCCCTCCCTCCGACACACTCTCCCCCTCCCTCCGCAACACTCTCCCCCTGCCTTCGCCACACTCTCCCCCTCCCTCCACCACAGTCTCCCCTCCCTCCGCCACACTCTCCCCCTCCCTCCGCCAGAGTGACCCCTCCCTCGCCACACTCTCCCACTCCCTCCCCCACCCTCACCCCCTCCCTCCCCCACACTCTCATTCTCCCTCCACCACACTCTCCCCCTCCCTCCACCATAATCACCACTCCCTCCACCACACCCTCCCTCTCACTACCCCAAACTCTCCCTCTCTTTCCGCCTCCCTCTCCCCCTCCCTCCCCCACCATCTCCCTCTCCCTGCCCCACAGTCTCTCCCTCCTTCCGCCACACTCACCCCCTCCCTCCGCCACAGACTCCCCCTCCCTCTGCCACACTCTCCCACTCACTCCGCCACACTCTCCCCCTCCCTCCGCCACACTCTCCCTCTCACTCCCCCACACTCTCCCCCTCCCTACACCACACTCTCCCTCTCACTCCCCCACACTCTCCCTCTCCCTCCACGACACTCTCCCCCTCCCTCCACCACACTCACTCCCTCCCTCCGCCACACTCTCCCCCTCCCTCCACCACACTCTCCCCTCCCTCCCAGACCCTCTCCCCATCCCTCCCCCACACTCTCCCCCTCCCTCCACCAAACTCACCCCCTCCCTCCGCCACACTCTCCCCCTCCCTCCAACACACTCTCCCTCTCACTCCCCCATAGTCTCCCCCTCCCTCCGCCAGAGTGACCCGTCCCTCCGCCACACTCTCCTCCTCTGTCCGCCACACTCTCTCCCTCCCTCCACCACATTCTCCCCCTCCCTCCGCCACACTCACACCCTCCCTCCACCACACTCTCCCCCTCCCACCGCCACACTCTCCCCCTCCCTCCACAACCCTCTCCCCCTCCCTCCCCCACCATCTCCCCCTCCCTCCCCCACAGTCTCCCCCTCGCTCCGCCACACTCACACCCTCCCTCCGCCACACTCTCCCCCTCCCTCCGCCACAAACTCTCCCCCTCCCTCTGCCACACTCTCCCGCTCCCTCCGCCACACTCTCACCCCCCCTCTGCCACATTCTCACCCTCCTTCTACCGTACACTCTGCCCCTCCCTACGCCACACTCTCCCCCTCCCTCCCCCACACTCTTCCCCTCCTTCCGACAAACTCTCCCCTCCCTCCACCACACTCTCCCCCTCCCACCAACACACTCACCCCCTCCCTCCGCCTCACTCTCCCCCTCCCTACGCCACACTCTCCCCTCCCACCAACACACTCTCACCCTCCCTCCGCCTCACTCTCACCCTCCCTCCCCCACACTCTCACCCTCCCTCCACCACACACTCTCACCCTCCTCCGCCACACTCATAAACTCCCTCCTCCACACTCACCCCCTCCATCCACCACACTCACCCCATCCCTCTGCCACACTCTCCCCCTCCCTCCGCCACACTCTCCCCCTCCCTCCACCACACTCTCCTGCTCCCTCCGCCACACTCTCCCCATCCCTCCACCACACTCTCCCTCTCACTACCCAACACTCTCCCCCTCCCTATGCCACACTCTCCCCCTCCCTCACCCACCATCTCCCCCTCCCTCCACCACACTCTCCCCCTCCCTCCGCCACACTCTCCCCATCCCTCCACCACACTCTCCCCACCCCCTGCGTCACACCCTCCCCTCCCTCCACCACACTCTCCCCCTCCCTCCACCACACTCTCCCCCTCCCTCCCCCACATTCTCCCCCTCCCTCCGCAGCACTCTCACCCTGATACCGCCACACACTCCCCCTCCCTCCGCCACACACTCTCCCCCTCCCTCCGCCACACTCTGCCCCTCCCTCTGCCACACTCTCCCCCTCCCTCCACCACACTCTCCCCCTCCCTCCACCACACACTCCCCCTCCCTCCGCCACACACTCTCACCCTCCCTCCGCCAGACTCTCCCCTACCTCTGCCACACTCTCACCCTCCCTCCAACACACTCTCCCCTTCCCTCCGCCACACTCTCCCCCTCCCTCCGCCACACTCTCCCCCTCCCTCCGACACACTCTCCCCCTCCCTCCGCCAGAGTATCCCTCCCTCCGCCACACTCTCCTCCTGCCTCTGCCACACTCTGCCCTTCCCTCCGCCACACTCTCCCCCTCCGTCCCCCACACTCTCCCCCTCCCTCCGCCAGACTGACCCCTCCCTCCGCCACACTCTCCCCTTCCCTCCGCCACACTCTCCCTCTGCCTCTGCCACACTCTCCATCCCTCTGCCGTACTCTCCCTCCCTCCGCTACAAACTCCTTCCCTCCGGCACACTCTCCCTCCCTCCACCACACTCTACCCCTCCCTCCACCACACTCTCCCCCTCCCTCCACCACACTCTCCCCCTCCCTCCGCCATAATCACCACTCCCTCCACCATACTCAGCCCCTCCCTCCAGCACACTCTCCCCCTACCTCCCACACCCTCTCCCCCTGTCCCCCACACTCTCCCTCTCCCTATGCCACACTCTCTCCCTCCCTACGCCATACTCTCACTCTCACACACTCTCCCCCACCCTCCGCCACCCTCTCCCCCTCCCTCCCCCACCCTCTCCCCTCCCACCCCCAAAATCTCCCCCTCCCTCCGCCACATTCACCCCCTCCCTCCGCCACACTCTCCCCCTCCCTCCGACACAATATCCCCCTCCCTCCCCCATACTAACCCCTCCCTCTGCCACACTCTGCCCCTACCTCTGCAACACTCTCCCCCTCCCTCCGCCACACACTCACCCTCCCTCCACCACACTCTCCCTCTCACTCCCCCACACTCTCCCCCACCCTCCGCCACACTCTAACCCTCCCTCAGCCACTGTCTCCCCTCCCTCCGCCACACTCTGCCCCTCCCTCCATCCCATTCTCCCCCTCCCTCTGCCACGCTCTCCCCCTCCCACCGCAACACTCTCCCCCTCCCTTCGCCACACTCTCCCCTTCCCTCCATCACACTCTCCCCTCCCTCCGCCACACTCTCCCCCTCCCATCCCCACACTCTCCCCCTCCCTCCGCCAGAGTGACCCCTTCCTCCGCCACACTCTCCCACTCCCTCCGCCACACTCTCCCCCTCCCTCTGCCAGAGTGACCCCTCCCTCCGTCACACTCACCCCCGCACTCCGCCACACTCTCCCCCTCCCTCCACCACACTCACCCCTCCCTCCGCCACACTCTCCCCCTCCCTCAGCCACTGTCTCCCCTCCCTCCACCACACTCTTCTCAAAACTCCGCCATACTCTGCCCCTCCCTCCATCACATTCTCCTCCTCCCTCTGCCACACTCTCCCCCTCCCTCCGACAACTCTCCACCTCCCACCGCAACACTCTCCCCTCCCTCCGCCACACTCTCCCCCTCCCACCCCCACACTCTCCCCCTCTCTCCGCCAGAGTGACCCCTTCCTCTGCCACACTCTCCCACTCCCTCCGCCACACTCTCCCCCTCCCTCTGCCAGAGTGACCCCTCCCTCCGTCACACTCACACCCGCACTCCGCCACACTCTCCCCCTCCCTCCACCACACTCATCCCCTCCCTCCGCCACACTCTCCCCCTCCCTCCCCCACACTCTCCACCTCCCTCCGCCACACTCACCCCCTCCCTCCGCCACACTCTCCCCCTCCCTCCCCCACACTCTCCCCCTCCCTCCGCCACACTCTCCCCCTCCCTCTGCCAGAGTGACCCGTCCCTCCGCCACACTCTCCCCCTCCCTCACCCACCCTCTCCCCCTCCCTCCCCCACACTCTCCCCCTCCCTCTGCCACACTCTCCCCCTCTCTCCCCCACACTCTCCCGCTCCCTCCGCCACACTCTGCCCCTCCCTCCACCACACTCTCCCCCTCCCTCCGACACACTCTCTTCTCCCTCCGCCACACACTCTCCCCCTCCCTCCACCACACTCTCCTTCTCACTCCCCCACACTCTCCCCTCCATCTGCCAATCTCTCCCCTCCCTCCGACACACTCTCCCCCTCCCTCCACCACACTCTCCCCTTCCTTCCACCAGAGTCACCCCTCCCTCTGCCACAGTCTCACCTGCCCTCCACCACAAACTCCCCCTCCCTCTGCCGCACTCCCCCTACCTCCACCACAAGCTCATCCTCCTTCCGCCACAATCTCACCCACCCTCCGCCGTACTCTCCCTCCCTCTGCCACACTCTCCCTCCTTCCGCCACACTCTCCCTCCCTCCACCACACTCACCCCCTCCCTCCGCCATAATCAGCACTCCCTCCACCACACTCTCCCCCTCCCTCCCTCACCCTCTCCCCCTCCCTCCCCCACACTTCCCTCTCCCTACGCCACACTCTCCCCCTCCCTCCACCACCCTCTCACCCTCCCTCCGCCACCCTCTCATCCTCCCTCCCCCACACTCTCCCCGTCCCTCCGCCACACTCACCCCCTCCCTCTGACACACTCTCCCCTCCCTCCGCCACACTCTCCCCCTCCCTCCACCACACTCTCCCTCTCACTCCCCCACACTCTCCCCCTCCCTCCGCCACACTCTCACCCTCCCTCAATCACACTCTCCCCCTCACTCCGCCACATACTGCCCCTCCTTTCACCACACTCTCCCCCTCCCTCCACGACACTCTGCCCCTCCCTCCACCACACTCTGCCCCTCCCTCCACCAAACTCTGCCCCTCCCTCCACCACACTCTCCTCCTCCCTCCGTCACACTCTCCCCCTCCCTCCGCCACACTCTGCCTCTCCCTCCGACACACTCTCCCCCTCCCTCCGACACACTCTCTCACCCTCCCTCCGCCACACTCTCTCTCCCTCCCTCCACCACACTCTCACACTCCCTCCACCACACACTCTCCCTCTCCCTCCGCCACACACTTCCCATCCCTCCAGCACACTCTCCCCCTCCCTCTGCCAGAGTGACCCCTCCCTCCGCCACACTCTCCCCCTCCGTCTGCCACAATCTCCCCCTCCCTCCGCCACACTGTCCCCCTCCCTCCGCCAGAGTCACCCCTCCCTCCGCCACACTCTCCTGCTCCCTCCACCACACTCTGTCCCTCCCTCCACCACACTCTCCCCCTCCCTCCGCCACACTCTCCCCCTCATTCCACCACACTCTCCCCCTCATTCCGCCACACTCACCCCCTCCCTCCACCACATTCTCCCCCTCCCTCTGCCACACTCTCCCCTCCATCCGTCACACTCTCCCCCTCCCTCCGCCACACTCTCCCCCTCCATCCGCCACACTCTCCCCCTCCCTCTGTGACACTCTCCCCCTCCCTCTGTGACACTCTCCCCTTCCCTCCACCACACTCTGCCCTCCCTCCGCCACACTCTCCCCTTCCCTTCACCACACTCTCCCCCTCCATCCACCACACTCACCCCCTCCCTCCGCCACACTCTCCCCCTCCCTCCACCACATTCTCCCCCTCCCTCCACCACACTCTCCCCCTCCCTCCGCCACACTCTCCCCCTCCCTCTGCCACACTCTCCCCCTCCCTCCACCACATTCTCCCCCTCCCTCCGCCACACTCTCCCATCCCTCCGCCACACTCTCCCCTTCCTACCCCCGTCTGCCACCTTCTCCCCCTCCCTCCGCCCTCTGCCACACTCGCCCTCTCCTTCAGCCACACACACCCCTCCCTTCCCCACACTCTCACCCTCCCTCCACCACACTCACACCCTCCATCATCCACACACACCCCCCTCCCTCCTCCTTCCGCCACACTCACCCCACCCTCCTCCACACACTCACCCCTCCCTCCGCCACAGTCTCGCCCTACCTCTGCCACCCACTCCCCCATCCCTCCTCCCTCAGCCACACACTCCCCTCCCTCCACCACACTCTTCAGCTCCCTCCAACACACGCTCCCCCTCCTGCCACCACACTCTCCCACACCCTCCGCAACACTCTCCCCCTCCCTCAGCCACCCTCTCCCCCTCCCTCAGCAACACTCTCCCCCT
Source organism: Isurus oxyrinchus (assembly GCA_026770705.1). NCBI lineage: Eukaryota > Metazoa > Chordata > Chondrichthyes > Lamniformes > Lamnidae > Isurus > Isurus oxyrinchus. The sequence continues at coordinate 21,422 of JANJGN010000778.1, forward strand.
CACTCCAACACACTCTCCCCCTCACTCCAACACACTCTACCACTACCTCCAGAGGAAGAGATTGCGAGTGAGTGTGAGTGTGCAGGAGAGGGTGGGTGTGTGTGTGAGTGAGGGTGAGTGTCTGTGTGTGTGGGAGAGGGTGAGTGTGTGTGTGTGTGTGGGGGAGAGGGTGAGTGTGTGTGTGTGTGTGGGAGAGGGTGAGTGTGCGTGTGTGTGGGAGAGGGTGAGTGTGAGTGTGTGTGCGAGAGGGTGAGTGAGTGTGTGTGGGAGAGGGTGAGTGTGTGAGTGTGGAAGAGGGTGAGTGTGCGTGTGTGTGGGAGATCTTGAGTGAGTGTGTGTGGGAGAGGGTGAGTGAGTATATGTGGGTGAGGGTGAGTGTGTGAGTGTGGGAGAGGGTGAGTGTGCATGTGTGTGGGAGATCTTGAGTGACTGTGTGTGGGAGAGGGTGAGTGAGTGAGTGTGTGGGAGAGGGTGAGTGAGTGTATGTGGGGGTGAGGGTGAGTGAGTGTTTGTTTGGGAGAGGGTGAGTGTGTATGTGGTGGGAGAGGGAGCGTGAGTGAGTGTTTGGGAGAGGGTGAGTGAGTGTGTGTGTGGGAGAGGGTGACTGTGTGTGTGTGTGGGAGAGGGTGAGTGAGTGTGTGTGTGTGGGACAGGGTGAAGGAGTGTGTGAGTGGAAGAGGGTGAGAGTGTGTGTGTGGGAGAGGGTGAGTGTGTGTGTGTGTGTGGGAGAGGGTGAGTGAGTGTCTGTGTGGGAGAGGGTGAGTGTGTGTGTGTGTGTGTGGGAGAGGGTGAGTGTGTGTGTGTGGGAGAGGGTGAGTGTGTGTGTGTGGGAGAGGGTGAGTGTGTGTGTGTGGGAGAGGGTGAGTGAGTGTTTGTGTGGGAGAGGGTGAGAGTGTGTGTGCGGGAGAGGGTGATTGTGTGTGTGGGAGAGGGTGAGTGAGTGTGTTTGAGGGAGAGGGTGAGTGAATGTGTGTGTTGGAGAGGGTGAGAGAGTGTGTGTGTGGGAGTGGGTGAGGGAGTGACTGTCTGGGAAAGGGTTAGTGAGTGTGTGTGTGTTGGAGAGGGTGAGAGTTTGGGTGTGGGGGAGAGGGTGAGTGAATGTCTGTGGGAGAGGGTGAATGAGAGTGTGTTGGATAGAGGGTGAGTGAGTGTGTGGGAGAGTGTGAGAGTGTGTGTGTGGGAGAGGGTAAGTGAGTGTATGTGTGGGAGAGGGTGAGTGAGTGTGTGAGTGGGAGAGGGTGAGAGTGTGTGCATGGGACAGGGTGAGTGAGTATGTGAGTGGGAGAGGGTCAGAGTGTGTGTGTAGGAGATGGTGTGTGTGTGTGTTGGGGAAATGGTGAGTGAATGTGTGTGTGGGAGAGGGTGAGTGAGTGTGCGTGGCAGATGGTGTGTGTGTGTGTGTGTGGGAGAGGGTGAATGTGTGTTTGTGTGTGGGAGGTTGAGTGTTTGTGTGGGAGAGGGTGAGTGAGTGTGTGTGTGGGAGAGGGTGAGTGTGTGTGGGAGAGGGTGTCAGTGTGTGTGGAAGAGGGTGAGTGTGTGTGTGTTTAGGAGAGGTTGAGTGACTGTGTGTGTGGGAGGGGGTGAGTGTGTGTGTGTCTGGGAGAGGGTGAGTGAGTGTGTGTGTGGGACAGGGTGAGTGTGTGTGTGTCTGGGAGAGGGTGAGTGAGTGTGTGTATGGGACAGGGTGAGTGTGTGTCTGTTTGGGAGAGGGTGAGTGTGTGTGGAAGAGGGTGAGTGTGTGTGTGGGAGAGGTTGAGTAACTGTGTGTGTGGGAGGGGGTGAGTGTGTATGTGTGAGGGAGAGGGTGAGTGAGTGTGTGTGTGGTAGAGGGTGAATGATTGAGTGTTTGGGAGATGGTGAGTGTGTGTCTGTGTGGCAGATGTCGAGTGAGAGTGTGTGTTGGAGAGGGTGAGGGAGTGTGTGTGGGAGAGGGTGAGGGAGTGTGTGTGGGAGAGGGTGAGTGAGTGTGTGTGGGAGAGGGTGAGTGTGTGTGTGTGGGAGAGTGTGAGTTTGTGTTTGTGTGGGAGAGGGTGAGAGAGTGTGTGTGGGAGAGGGTCAGCGTGTGTGTGGGAGAGGGTGAGTGTGTGTGTGGGAGATGGTGAGTGAGTGTCTGTGTGGGAGAGGGTGAGTGTGTGTGTGGGAGATGGTGAGTGAGTGTCTGTGTGGGAGAGGGTGAGTGTGTGTGTGGGAGAGCGTGAGTGTGTGCGTGTGGGAGAGGGTGAGTGTGTGTTTGTTTGGGAGAGGTTGAGTTAGTGTGTGTGTGGGAGATGGTGAGTAAGTGAGTGTGTGGGAGAGGGTGAGTGTGCGTGTGTGGGAGAGGGTGGGTGTGTGTGTGTGTGGGAGAGGGTGAGTGTGTGTGTGTGGGAGAGGGTGAGTGAGTGTGTATGTGACGGTGCAGGTGAGTTTCTGTGTGTGTGAGAGGGTGAGTGTGTGTGTGGGATACGGTGAGTGAGTGTGTCAATGGGAGAGTGTGAGTGTGTGTGGGAGAGGGTGTGAGTGTGTGTGGAAGAGGGTGAGAGAGTGTGTGTTTGGGAGAGGAAGAGTGACTGTGTGTGTGGGAGAGGGTGAGTGTGTGTGTGTGTGTGTGGGAGAGGGTGAGTGAGTGTGTGTATGGGACAGGATGAGTGTGTGTGTGTGTGGGAGAGGGTGAATGAGTGAGTGTTTGGGAGATGGTGAGTGTGTGTGTGTGGAAGAGGGTGGGTGTGTGTGTGTGTGGGAGAGGGTGAGTGTGTGTGTGTGGGAGAGGGTGAGTGTGTGTGTGGGATACGGTGAGTGAGTGTGTCAATGGGAGAGTGTGAGTGTGTGTGGGAGAGGGTGTGAGTGTGTATGGAAGAAGGTGAGAGAGTGTGTGTTTGGGAGAGGAAGAGTGACTGTGTGTGTGGGAGAGGGTGAGTGTGTGTGTGTGTGTGTGGGAGAGGGTGAGTGAGTGTGTGTATGGGACAGGATGAGTGTGTGTGTGTGTGGGAGAGGGTGAATGAGTGAGTGTTTGGGAGATGGTGAGTGTGTGTCTGTTTGGGAGAGGGTGAGTGTGTGTGGGAGAGTCTGTGAGCGTGTGTGGAAGAGGGTGAGTGTGTATTTGTTTGGGAGAGGGTGAGTGTGTGTGGGAGAGTCTGTGAGTGTGTGTGGAAGAGGGTGAGTGTGTGTTTGTTTGGGAGAGGTTGACTGAGTGTGTGGGAGAGGGTGAGTGTGTGAGTGTGTGGGAGATGTTGAGTGATTGTGTGTGTTGCAGAGGGTGAGTGAGTATGTGTTGGAGAGGGTGAGGGAGTATGTGTGGGAGAGGGTCAGTGTGTGAGTGTGGGAGAGTGTGAATTTGTGTTTGTGTGGGAGAAGGTGAGTGAGTGTGTGTGGGAGAGGGTCAGTGAGTGTGTGTGGGAGAGTGTGAGTTTGTGTTTGTGTGGGAGAGGGTGCATGAGTGTGTGTGCGGGAGAGGGTGAGTGTGTGTGTGTGTGAGAGGGTGAGTGTGTGTGTGGGAGATGGTGAGTGAGTGTGTGTGTGGGAGAGGGTAAGTGTGTCTGTGTGTGGGACAGTGTGAGTGTGTGAGTGTTTGGGAGATGGTGCGTGTGTGTCTGTGTGGGAGAGAGTGAGTGTGTGTGTGGGAGAGCGTGAGTGTGTGTGTATGGGAGAGGGTGAGTGTGTGTTTGGGAGAGGGTGAGTGTGTGTGTATGGGAGAGGGTGATTGTGTGTTTGGGAGAGGGTGAGTGTGTGTGTATGGGAGAGGGTGAGTGTGTGTTTGGGAGAGGGTGAGTGTGTGTGTGTGGGAGAGGGTGAGTGTGTGTGTGGGAGAGGGTGAGTGTGTGTTTGGGAGAGGGTGAGTGTGTGTGTGTGGGAGAGGGTGAGTGTGTGTGTATGGGAGAGAGTGAGTGTGTGTGTATGGGAGAGGGTGAGTGTGTGTGTGTGAAGGTGAGGTTGAGTTTGTGTGTGTGTGTGGCAGGGGGTGAGTGTGTGTGTTTGGCAGAGGTTGTGTGAGTGTGTGTATGGGAGACGGTGAGTGTGTGTGGGAGGGGTGAGTGAGTGTGTGTGGGAGAGGGTGCGTGTGTGTATGAGAGTGGGATAGGGTGAGTGAGTGAGTGTTTGGGAGATGGTGAGTGTGTGTCTGTGGGACAGGGTGAGTGAGTGTCTGTGTGACGGTGAGGGTGAGTGTGCGTGTGTGTGGGACAGGGTGAGTGTGTGTGTGGGAGAGGGTGAGTGAGTGTGTGTGTGGGAGAGGGTGAGTGTGTGTGTTTGTGGGAGAGGTTGAGTGTGTGTGTTTGTGGGAGAAGGTCAGTGTGTGTGTGAGTGTGTGGGAGAGGGTGAGTGTGTGTGTGTGGGAGAGGGTGAGTGAGTGTGTGTGTGATGGTGAGTGTGTATGTGTGGGAGAGGCTGAGTGTGTGTGTGATATGGTGATTGAGTGTGTGTATGGGAGAGGATGTGTGTGTGTGGGAGAGGGTGAGTGTGTGTGTTTGGGAGAGGGTGAGTGAGTGAGTGAGGGGGAGAGGGTGAGTGAGTGTGTGTGCGGAAGAGGGTGACTGAGTGTGTGTGGGATACGGTGAGTGTGTCTTTGTGTGGGAGAGTGTGAGTGTGAGTTTTTGTGGGAGCGGGTGAGTGTGTGTGGGAGAGGGTAAGTGTGTGTGTGTTTGTGGGAGAGGGTGTGTTTGTGTGTGGGCGAGGTTGAGGGTGTGTGTTTGGGAGAGCGTGAGTGAGTGTGTGTGTGTGTGAGGGTGAGTGTGTGTGTGGGTGTGGGAGAGGGTGAGTGTGTCTGTGTGTATGTCTGGGTGAGGGTGAGTGTGTGTGTATGTGGGAGAGGGTGAGTGAGTATTTGTGTGGGAGAGGGTGAGTGAGTGTGTGTGGGAGACGGTGAGTGAGTGAGTGTGTGGGAGAGGGTGAGTGAGTGTGAGTGTGGGAGAGGGTAATTGAGTGAGTGTGGCAGAGGTTGAGTGTGCGTGTGTGGGAGAGGGTGATTGTGTGTGTGTGGGAGAGGGTGAGTGTGTGTGTGTGGAAGAGGGTGGGTGTGTGTGTGTGTGGGAGAGGGTGAGTGTGTGTGTGTGGGAGAGGGTGAGTGAGTGTGTATGTGACGGTGCGGGTGAGTTTCTGTGTGTGTGAGAGGGTGAGTGTGTGTGTGGGATACGGTGAGTGAGTGTGTCAATGGGAGAGTGTGAGTGTGTGTGGGAGAGGGTGTGAGTGTGTGTGGAAGAGGGTGAGAGAGTGTGTGTTTGGGAGAGGAAGAGTGACTGTGTGTGTGGGAGAGGGTGAGTGTGTGTGTGTGTGTGTGGGAGAGGGTGAGTGAGTGTGTGTATGGGACAGGATGAGTGTGTGTGTGTGTGGGAGAGGGTGAATGAGTGAGTGTTTGGGAGATGGTGAGTGTGTGTCTGTTTGGGAGAGGGTGAGTGTGTGTGGGAGAGTCTGTGAGCGTGTGTGGAAGAGGGTGAGTGTGTATTTGTTTGGGAGAGGGTGAGTGTGTGTGGGAGAGTCTGTGAGTGTGTGTGGAAGAGGGTGAGTGTGTGTTTGTTTGGGAGAGGTTGACTGAGTGTGTGTGTGGGAGAGGGTGAGTGTGTGTGTGTGTGGGAGATGTTGAGTGATTGTGTGTGTTGCAGAGGGTGAGTGAGTATGTGTTGGAGAGGGTGAGGGAGTATGTGTGGGAGAGGGTCAGTGTGTGAGTGTGGGAGAGTGTGAATTTGTGGTTGTGTGGGAGAGGGTGAGTGAGTGTGTGTGGGAGAGGGTCAGTGAGTGTGTGTGGGAGAGTGTGAGTTTGTGTTTGTGTGGGAGAGGGTGCATGAATGTGTGTGCGGGAGAGGGTGAGTGTGTGTGTGTGTGAGAGGGTGAGTGTGTGTGTGGGAGATGGTGAGTGAGTGTGTGTGTGGGAGAGGGTAAGTGTGTCTGTGTGTGGGACAGTGTGAGTGTGTGAGTGTTTGGGAGATGGTGCGTGTGTGTCTGTGTGGGAGAGAGTGAGTGTGTGTGTGGGAGAGCGTGAGTGTGTGTGTATGGGAGAGGGTGAGTGTGTGTTTGGGAGAGGGTGAGTGTGTGTGTATGGGAGAGGGTGATTGTGTGTTTGGGAGAGGGTGAGTGTGTGTGTATGGGAGAGGGTGAGTGTGTGTTTGGGAGAGGGTGAGTGTGTGTGTGTGGGAGAGGGTGAGTGTGTGTGTGGGAGAGGGTGAGTGTGTGTTTGGGAGAGGGAGAGTGTGTGTGTATGGGAGAGGGTGACTGTGTGTGTTTGGGAGAGGGTGAGTGTGTGTGTATGGGAGAGGGTGAGTGTGTGTGTGTGGGAGAGGGTGAGTGTGTGTGTATGGGAGAGGGTGACTGTGTGTGTTTGGGAGAGGGTGAGTGTGTGTGTATGGGAGAGGGTGAGTGTGTGTGTGTGGGAGAGGGTGAGTGTGTGTGTATGGGAGAGGGTGACTGTGTGTGTTTGGGAGAGGGTGAGTGTGTGTGTATGGGAGAGGGTGAGTGTGTGTGTGTGGGAGAGGGTGAGTGTGTGTGTATGGGAGAGAGTGAGTGTGTGTGTATGGGAGAGGGTGAGTGTGTGTGTGTGAAGGTGAGGTTGAGTTTGTGTGTGTGTGTGGCAGGGGGTGAGTGTGTGTGTTTGGCAGAGGTTGTGTGAGTGTGTGTATGGGAGACGGTGAGTGTGTGTGGGAGGGGTGAGTGAGTGTGTGTGGGAGAGGGTGCGTGTGTGTGTGAGAGTGGGATAGGGTGAGTGAGTGAGTGTTTGGGAGATGGTGAGTGTGTGTCTGTGGGACAGGGTGAGTGAGTGTCTGTGTGACGGTGAGGGTGAGTGTGCGTGTGTGTGGGACAGGGTGAGTGTGTGTGTGGGAGAGGGTGAGTGAGTGTGTGTGTGGGAGAGGGTGAGTGTGTGTGTTTGTGGGAGAGGTTGAGTGTGTGTGTTTGTGGGAGAAGGTCAGTGTGTGTGTGTGTGTGGGAGAGGGTGAGTGTGTGTGTGTGGGAGAGGGTGAGTGAGTGTGTGTGTGATGGTGAGTGTGTATGTGTGGGAGAGGCTGAGTGTGTGTGTGATATGGTGATTGAGTGTGTGTATGGGAGAGGATGTGTGTGTGTGGGAGAGGGTGAGTGTGTGTGTTTGGGAGAGGGTGAGTGAGTGAGTGAGGGGGAGAGGGTGAGTGAGTGTGTGTGCGGAAGAGGGTGACTGAGTGTGTGTGGGATACGGTGAGTGTGTCTTTGTGTGGGAGAGTGTGAGTGTGAGTTTTTGTGGGAGCGGGTGAGTGTGTGTGGGAGAGGGTAAGTGTGTGTGTGTTTGTGGGAGAGGGTGTGTTTGTGTGTGGGCGAGGTTGAGGGTGTGTGTTTGGGAGAGCGTGAGTGAGTGTGTGTGTGTGAGGGTGAGTGTGTGTGTGGGTGTGGGAGAGGGTGAGTGTGTCTGTGTGTATGTCTGGGTGAGGGTGAGTGTGTGTGTATGTGGGAGAGGGTGAGTGAGTATTTGTGTGGGAGAGGGTGAGTGAGTGTGTGTGGGAGACGGTGAGTGAGTGAGTGTGTGGGAGAGGGTGAGTGAGTGTGAGTGTGGGAGAGGGTAATTGAGTGAGTGTGGCAGAGGTTGAGTGTGCGTGTGTGGGAGAGGGTGATTGTGTGTGTGTGTGGGAGAGGGTGAGTGTGTGTGTGTGGAAGAGGGTGAGTGAGTGTGTGTGTGACGGTGCGGGTGAGTGTGTGTGTGTGTGTGAAAGGGTGAGTGTGTGTATGGGATACGGTGAGAGAGTGTGTCAATGGGAGAGTGAGTGTGTGTGGGAGAGGGTGTGAGTGTGTGTGTGGGAGGGGGTGAGAAGTGTGTGTGTGGGACAGGGTGAGTGTGTGTGTGTGGGAGAGGGTGAATGAGTGAGTGTTTGGGAGATGGTGAGTGTGTGTCTGTTTGGGAGAAGGTGAGTGTGTGTGGGAGAGGGTGTGAGTGTGTGTGGAAGAGGGTGAGAGTGTGTGTGTTTAGGAGAGGTTGAGTGTGTGTGGAAGAGGGTGAGTGTGTGTGTGGGAGATGTTGAGTGACTGTGTGTGTGGGAGGGGGTGAGTGTGTGTGTGTGAGGGAGAGGGTGAGGGAGTGTGTGTGTGGTAGAGGGTGGGTGTGTGTGTGTGTGGGAGAGGGTGAGTGTGTGTGTGTGGGAGAGGGTGAGTGAGTGTGTATGTGACGGTGCGGGTGAGTTTCTGTGTGTGTGAGAGGGTGAGTGTGTGTGTGGGATACGGTGAGTGAGTGTGTCAATGGGAGAGTGTGAGTGTGTGTGGGAGAGGGTGTGAGTGTGTGTGGAAGAGGGTGAGAGAGTGTGTGTTTGGGAGAGGAAGAGTGACTGTGTGTGTGGGAGAGGGTGAGTGTGTGTGTGTGTGTGTGGGAGAGGGTGAGTGAGTGTGTGTATGGGACAGGATGAGTGTGTGTGTGTGTGGGAGAGGGTGAATGAGTGAGTGTTTGGGAGATGGTGAGTGTGTGTCTGTTTGGGAGAGGGTGAGTGTGTGTGGGAGAGTCTGTGAGCGTGTGTGGAAGAGGGTGAGTGTGTATTTGTTTGGGAGAGGGTGAGTGTGTGTGGGAGAGTCTGTGAGTGTGTGTGGAAGAGGGTGAGTGTGTGTTTGTTTGGGAGAGGTTGACTGAGTGTGTGTGTGGGAGAGGGTGAGTGTGTGTGTGTGTGGGAGATGTTGAGTGATTGTGTGTGTTGCAGAGGGTGAGTGAGTATGTATTGGAGAGGGTGAGGGAGTATGTGTGGGAGAGGGTCAGTGTGTGAGTGTGGGAGAGTGTGAATTTGTGGTTGTGTGGGAGAGGGTGAGTGAGTGTGTGTGGGAGAGGGTCAGTGAGTGTGTGTGGGAGAGTGTGAGTTTGTGTTTGTGTGGGAGAGGGTGCATGAATGTGTGTGCGGGAGAGGGTGAGTGTGTGTGTGTGTGAGAGGGTGAGTGTGTGTGTGGGAGATGGTGAGTGAGTGTGTGTGTGGGAGAGGGTAAGTGTGTCTGTGTGTGGGACAGTGTGAGTGTGTGAGTGTTTGGGAGATGGTGCGTGTGTGTCTGTGTGGGAGAGAGTGAGTGTGTGTGTGGGAGAGCGTGAGTGTGTGTGTATGGGAGAGGGTGAGTGTGTGTTTGGGAGAGGGTGAGTGTGTGTGTATGGGAGAGGGTGATTGTGTGTTTGGGAGAGGGTGAGTGTGTGTGTATGGGAGAGGGTGAGTGTGTGTGTGTGGGAGAGGGTGAGTGTGTGTGTGTGGGAGAGGGTGAGTGTGTGTGTGGGAGAGGGTGAGTGTGTGTTTGGGAGAGGGTGAGTGTGTGTGTGTGGGAGAGGGTGAGTGTGTGTGTATGGGAGAGAGTGAGTGTGTGTGTATGGGAGAGGGTGAGTGTGTGTGTGTGAAGGTGAGGTTGAGTTTGTGTGTGTGTGTGGCAGGGGGTGAGTGTGTGTGTTTGGCAGAGGTTGTGTGAGTGTGTGTATGGGAGACGGTGAGTGTGTGTGGGAGGGGTGAGTGAGTGTGTGTGGGAGAGGGTGCGTGTGTGTGTGAGAGTGGGATAGGGTGAGTGAGTGAGTGTTTGGGAGATGGTGAGTGTGTGTCTGTGGGACAGGGTGAGTGAGTGTCTGTGTGACGGTGAGGGTGAGTGTGCGTGTGTGTGGGACAGGGTGAGTGTGTGTGTGGGAGAGGGTGAGTGAGTGTGTGTGTGGGAGAGGGTGAGTGTGTGTGTTTGTGGGAGAGGTTGAGTGTGTGTGTTTGTGGGAGAAGGTCAGTGTGTGTGTGTGTGTGGGAGAGGGTGAGTGTGTGTGTGTGGGAGAGGGTGAGTGAGTGTGTGTGTGATGGTGAGTGTGTATGTGTGGGAGAGGCTGAGTGTGTGTGTGATATGGTGATTGAGTGTGTGTATGGGAGAGGATGTGTGTGTGTGGGAGAGGGTGAGTGTGTGTGTTTGGGAGAGGGTGAGTGAGTGAGTGAGGGGGAGAGGGTGAGTGAGTGTGTGTGCGGAAGAGGGTGACTGAGTGTGTGTGGGATACGGTGAGTGTGTCTTTGTGTGGGAGAGTGTGAGTGTGAGTTTTTGTGGGAGCGGGTGAGTGTGTGTGGGAGAGGGTAAGTGTGTGTGTGTTTGTGGGAGAGGGTGTGTTTGTGTGTGGGCGAGGTTGAGGGTGTGTGTTTGGGAGAGCGTGAGTGAGTGTGTGTGTGTGAGGGTGAGTGTGTGTGTGGGTGTGGGAGAGGGTGAGTGTGTCTGTGTGTATGTCTGGGTGAGGGTGAGTGTGTGTGTATGTGGGAGAGGGTGAGTGAGTATTTGTGTGGGAGAGGGTGAGTGAGTGTGTGTGGGAGACGGTGAGTGAGTGAGTGTGTGGGAGAGGGTGAGTGAGTGTGAGTGTGGGAGAGGGTAATTGAGTGAGTGTGGCAGAGGTTGAGTGTGCGTGTGTGGGAGAGGGTGATTGTGTGTGTGTGTGGGAGAGGGTGAGTGTGTGTGTGTGGAAGAGGGTGAGTGAGTGTGTGTGTGACGGTGCGGGTGAGTGTGTGTGTGTGTGTGAAAGGGTGAGTGTGTGTATGGGATACGGTGAGAGAGTGTGTCAATGGGAGAGTGAGTGTGTGTGGGAGAGGGTGTGAGTGTGTGTGTGGGAGGGGGTGAGAAGTGTGTGTGTGGGACAGGGTGAGTGTGTGTGTGTGGGAGAGGGTGAATGAGTGAGTGTTTGGGAGATGGTGAGTGTGTGTCTGTTTGGGAGAAGGTGAGTGTGTGTGGGAGAGGGTGTGAGTGTGTGTGGAAGAGGGTGAGAGTGTGTGTGTTTAGGAGAGGTTGAGTGTGTGTGGAAGAGGGTGAGTGTGTGTGTGGGAGATGTTGAGTGACTGTGTGTGTGGGAGGGGGTGAGTGTGTGTGTGTGAGGGAGAGGGTGAGTGAGTGTGTGTGTGGTAGAGGGTGAATGATTGAGTGTTTGGGAGATGGTGAGTGTGTGTCTGTGTGGCAGATGTCGAGTGAGAGTGTGTGTTGGAGAGGGTGAGGGAGTGTGTGTGGGAGAGGGTGAGTGAGTGTGTGTGGGAGAGGGTCAGTGTGTGTGTGTGGGAGAGTGTGAGTTTGTGTTTTTGTGGGAGAGGGTGAGTGAGTGTGTGTGCAGGAGAGGGTAAGTGTGTCTGTTTGTGGGAGAGGGTGAGTGGGTGTGTGTGTGGGAGAGGGTGAGTGTGTGTGTGTGAGTGGGATAGGGTGAGTGAGTGTTTGGGAGATGGTGAGTGTGTGTCTGTGTGGGAGAGGGTGAGTGTGTGTGTGGGAGAGGGTAAGTGTGTGTGTGGGAGAGGGTGAGTGTGTGTTTGTTTGGGAGAGGTTGAGTTAGTGTGTGTGTGGGAGATGGTGAGTAAGTGAGTGTGTGGGAGAGGGTGAGTAAGTGTGAGTGTGGCAGAGGGTAATTGAGTGAGTATGGGAGAGGTTGAGTGTGCGTGTGTGGGAGAGGGTGGGTGTGTGTGTGTTTGTGGGAGAGGGTGAGTGTGTGTGTGTGGGAGAGGGTGAGTGAGTGTGTATGTGACGGTGCGGGTGAGTTTCTGTGTGTGTGAGAGGGTGAGTGTGTGTGTGGGATACGGTGAGTGAGTGTGTCAATGGGAGAGTGTGAGTGTGTGTGGGAGAGGGTGAGAGAGTGTGTGTTTGGGAGAGGAAGAGTGACTGTGTGTGTGGGACGGGGTGAGTGAGTGTGTGTGGGACAGGATGAGTGTGTGTGTGTGTGGGAGAGGGTGAGTGAGTGTGTGTATGGGACAGGGTGAGTGTGTGTGTGTGTGGGAGAGGGTGAATGAGTGAGTGTTTGGGAGATGGTGAGTGTGTGTCTGTTTGGGAGAGGGTGAGTGTGTGTGGGAGAGTCTGTGAGTGTGTGTGGAAGAGGGTGAGTGTGTGTTTGTTTGGGAGAGGGTGAGTGTGTGTGGGAGAGTCTGTGAGTGTGTGTGGAAGAGGGTGAGTGTGTGTTTGTTTGGGAGAGGTTGAGTGAGTGTGTATGTGGGAGGGGGTGAGTGTGTGTGTGTGTGGGAGAGGTTGAGTGATTGTGTGTGTTGCAGAGGGTGAGTTAGTATATGTGGGAGAGGGTCAGTGTGTGAGTGTGGGAGAGTGTGAGTGTGTGTATGGTAGAGCGTGAGTGTGTGTGTATGGGAGAGGGTGAGTGTGTGTGTATGGGAGAGGGTGAGTGTGTGTTTGGGAGAGGGTGAGTGTGTGTGTATGGGAGAGGGTGAGTGAGTGTGTGTGTGATGGTGAGGTTGAGTTTGTGTGTGTGTGTGGCAGGGGGTGAGTGTGTGTGTTTGGCAGAGGTTGTGTGAGTGTGTGTGGGAGAGGGTGCGTGTGTGTGTGAGAGTGGGATAGGGTGAGTGAGTGAGTGTTTGGGAGATGGTGAGTGTGTGTCTGTGGGATAGGGTGAGTGAGTGTCTGTGTGACGGTGAGGGTGAGTGTGCGTGTGTGTGGGACAGGGTGAGTGTGTGTGTGGGAGAGGGTGAGTGAGTGTGTGTGTGGGAAAGGGTGAGTGTGTGTGTTTGTGGGAGAGGTTGAGTGTGTGTGTTTGTGGGAGAAGGTCAGTATGTGTGTGTGGGAGAGGGTGAGTGTGTGTGTGTGGGAGAGGGTGAGTGTGTGTATGGGAGAGCGTGAGTGTGTGTGTATGGGAGAGGGTGAGTGTGTGTGTATGGGAGAGGGTGAGTGTGTGTATGGGAGAGGGTGAGTGTGTGTTTGGGAGAGGGTGAGTGTGTGTGTATGGGAGAGGGTGAGTGTGTGTATGGGAGAGCGTGAGTGTGTGTGTATGGGAAAGGGTGAGTGTGTGTGTATGGGAGAGGGTGAGTGTGTGTTTGGGAGAGGGTGAGTGTGTGTGTATGGGAGAGGGTGAGTGTGTGTATGGGAAAGCATGAGTGTGTGTGTATGGGAGAGGGTGAGTGTGTGTGTATGGGAGAGGGTGAGTGTGTGTGTGGCAGGGGGTGAGTGTGTGTGTTTGGCAGAGGTTGTGTGAGTGTGTGTGGGAGAGGGTGCGTGTGTGTGTGAGAGTGGGATAGGGTGAGTGAGTGAGTGTTTGGGAGATGGTGAGTGTGTGTCTGTGGGACAGGGTGAGTGAGTGTCTGTGTGACGGTGAGGGTGAGTGTGCGTGTGTGCGGGACAGGGTGAGTGTGTGTGTGGGAGAGGGTGAGTGAGTGTGTGTGTGGGAGAGGGTGAGTGTGTGTGTTTGTGGGAGAGGTTGAGTGTGTATGTTTGTGGGAGAAGGTCAGTGTGTCTTTGTGGGAGAGGGTGAGTGTGTGTGTGTGGGAGAGGGTGAGTGAGTGTGTGTGTGATGGTGAGTGTGTATGTGTGGGAGAGGCTGAGTGTGTGTGTGATATGGTGATTGAGTGTGTGTATGGGAGAGGATGTGTGTGTGTGGGAGAGGGTGAGTGTGTGTGTGTTTGGGAGAGGGTGAGTGAGTGAGTGAGGGGGAGAGGGTGAGTGAGTGTGTGTGTGGAAGAGGGTGATTGAGTGTGTGTGGGATACGGTGAGTGTGTGTTTGTGTGGGAGAGTGTGAGTGTGAGTTTTTGTGGGAGCGGGTGAGTGTGTGTGGGAGAGGGTAAGTGTGTGTGTGTTTGTGGGAGAGGGTGTGTTTGTGTGTGGGCGAGGTTGAGGGTGTGTGTTTGGGAGAGCGTGAGTGAGTGTGTGTGTGTGTGAGGGTGAGTGTGTGTGTGGGTGTGGGAGAGGGTGAGTGTGTCTGTGTGTGTGTCTGGGTGAGGGTGAGTGTGTGTGTATGTGGGAGAGGGTGAGTGAGTGAGTTTGTGTGAGCGAGAGGGTGAGTGAGTGTTTGTGTGGGAGAGGGTGAGTGAGTGTGTGTGGGAGACGGTGAGTGAGTGAGTGTGTGGGAGAGGGTGAGTGAGTGTGAGTGTGGGAGAGGGTAATTGAGTGAGTGTGGGAGAGGTTGAGTGTGCGTGTGTGGGAGAGGGTGATTGTGTGTGTGTGTGGGAGAGGGTGAGTGTGTGTGTGTGGGAGAGGGTGAGTGAGTGAGTGTGTGGGAGAGGGTGAGTGAGTGTGAGTGTGGGAGAGGGTAATTGAGTGAGTGTGGGAGAGGTTGAGTGTGCGTGTGTGGGAGAGGGTGATTGTGTGTGTGTGTGGGAGAGGTTGAGTGTGCGTGTGTGGGAGAGGGTGAGTGTTTGTGTGTGGGAGAGGGTGAGTGAGTGTGTGTTTGACGGTGCGGGTGAGTGTGTGTGTGTGTGTGTGAAAGGGTGAGTGTGTGTATGGGATACGGTGAGAGAGTGTGTCAATGGGAAAGTGAGTGTGTGTGGGAGAGGGTGTGAGTGTGTGTGTGTGGGAGGGGGTGAGAAGTGTGTGTGTGGGACAGGGTGAGTGTGTGTGTGTGGGAGAGGGTGAATGAGTGAGTGTTTGGGAGATGGTGAGTGTGTGTCTGTTTGGGAGAAGGTGAGTGTGTGTGGGAGAGGGTGTGAGTGTCTGTGGAAGAGGGTGAGTGTGTGTGTGTTTAGGAGAGGTTGAGTGACTGTGTGTGTGGGAGGAGGTGAGTGTGTGTGTGTCTGGGAGAGGGTGAGTGAGTGTGTGTGTGGGACAGGGTTAGTGTGTGTCTGTTTGGGAGAGGGTGAGTGTGTTGAAGAGGGTGAGTGTGTGTGTGGGAGAGGTTGAGTGACTGTGTGTGTGGGAGGGGGTGAGTGTGTGTGTGTGAGGGAGAGGGTGAGTGAGTGTGTGTGTGGTAGAGGGTGAATGATTGAGTGTTTGGGAGATGGTGAGTGTGTGTCTGTGTGGCAGATGTCGAGTGAGAGTGTGTGTTGGAGAGGGTGAGGGAGTGTGTGTGGGAGAGGGTGAGGGAGTGTGTGTGGGAGAGGGTCAGTGTGTTTGTGTGGGAGAGTGTGAGTTTGTGTTTGTGTGGGAGAGGGTGAGTGAGTGTGTGTGGGAGAGGGTCAGTGTGTGTGTGTGGGAGAGGGTGAGTTTGTGTTTGTGTGGGAGAGGGTGAGTGTGTGTGTGGGAGATGATGAGTGAGTGTGTGTGTGGGAGAGGGTAAGTGTGTCTGTTTGCGGGAGAGGGTGAGTGGGTGTGTGTGTGGGAGAGGGTGAGTGTGTGTGTGGGAGAGGGTGAGTGTGTGTTTGTTTGGGAGAGGTTGGGTTAGTGTGTGTGTGGGAGACGGTGAGTAAGTGAGTGTGTGGGAGAGGGTGAGTGAGTGTGAGTGTGGCAGAGGGTAATTGAGTGAGTATGGGAGAGGTTGAGTGTGCGTGTGTGGGAGAGGGTGGGTGTGTGTGTGTGTGGGAGAGGGTGAGTGTGTGTGTGTGGGAGAGGGTGAGTGAGTGTGTATGTGACGGTGCGGGTGAGTTTCTGTGTGTGTGAGAGGGTGAGTGTGTGTGTGGGATACGGTGAGTGAGTGTGTCAATGGGAGAGTGTGAGTGTGTGTGGGAGAGGGTGTGAGTGTGTGTGGAAGAGGGTGAGAGAGTGTGTGTTTGGGAGAGGAAGAGTGACTGTGTGTGTGGGACGGGGTGAGTGTGTGTGTGTGTGTGGGAGAGAGGGTGAGTGTGTGTGTGTGTGTTTGGGGAGGGTGAGTGTGTGTGTGTGTGGGAGAGGGTGAGTGTGTGTGTGTGGGAGAGGGTGAGTGAGTGTGTGTGTGGGACAGGGTGAGTGTGTGTGTGTGTGGGAGAGGGTGAATGAGAGTGTTTGGGAGATGGTGAGTGTGTGTCTGTTTGGGAGAGGGTGATTGTGTGTGGGAGAGTCTGTGAGTGTGTGTGGAAGAGGGTGAGTGTGTGTTTGTTTGGGAGAGGTTGAGTGAGTGTGTGTGTGGGAGAGGGTGAGTGTGTGTGTGTGTGGGAGAGGGTGAGTGAGTGTGTATGTGACGGTGCGGGTGAGTTTCTGTGTGTGTGAGAGGGTGAGTGTGTGTGTGGGATACGGTGAGTGAGTGTGTCAATGGGAGAGTGTGAGTGTGTGTGGAAGAGGGTGAGAGAGTGTGTGTTTGGGAGAGGAAGAGTGACTGTGTGTGTGGGACGGGGTGAGTGAGTGTGTGTGTGGGACAGGGTGAGTGTGTGTGTGTGTGTGTGTGGGAGAGGGTGAGTGAGTGTGTGTGTGGGACAGGGTGATTGTGTGTGTGTGTGGGAGAGGGTGAGTGTGTGTGTGTGGGAGAGGGTGAATGATTGAGTGTTTGGGCGATGGGGAGTGTGTGTCTGTTTGGGAGATGGTGAGTGTGTGTGGGAGAGTCTGTGAGTGTGTGTGGAAGAGGGTGACTGTGTGTTTGTTTGGGAGAGGTTGAGTGAGTGTGTGTGTGGGAGGGGGTGAGTGTGTGTGTGTGTGTGGGAGAGAGTGAGTGAGTGTGTGTGTAGTAGAGGGTGAATGATTGAGTGTTTGGGCGATGGGGAGTGTGTGTCTGTTTGGGAGAGGGTGAGTGTGTGTGGGAGAGTCTGTGAGTGTGTGTGGAAGAGGGTGAGTATGTGTTTGTTTGGGAGAGAGTGAGTGAGTGTGTGTGTAGTAGAGGGTGAATGATTGAGTGTTTGGGAGATGGTGAGTTTGTGTCTGTGTGGGAGAGGGTGAGTGAGTGTGTGTGTAGTAGAGGGTGAATGATTGAGTGTTTGGGAGATGGAGAGTGTGTGTCTGTGTGGGAGAGGGTGAGTGATTGTGTGTGTTGCAGAGGGTGAGTGAGTATGTGTTGGAGAGGGTGAGTGTGTGTATGTGTGGGAGAGTGTGAATTTGTGTTTGTGTGGGAGAGGGTGAGTGAGTGTGTGTGGGAGAGGGTCAGTGTGTGTGTGGGAGAGTGTGAGTTTGTGTTTGTGTGGGAGAGTGTGAGTTTGTGTTTGTGTGGGAGAGGGTGCAGGCCATTGTGAGTGTGTGTGCGGGAGAGGGTGAGTGTGTGTGTGTGTGAGAGGGTGAGTGTGTGAGTGGGAGATGGTGAGTGTGTGTGTGTGTGGGACAGTGTGAGTGAGTGAGTGTTTGTGAGATGGTGAGTGTGTGTCTGTGTGGGAAAGAGTGAGTGTGTGTGTGGGAGAGCGTGAGTGTGTGTGTATGGGAGAGGGTGAGTTTGTGTTTGGGAGAGGGTGAGTGTGTGTGTATGGGAGAGGGTGAGTTTGTGTTTGGGAGAGGGTGAGTTTGTGTTTGGGAGAGGGTGAGTGTGTGTGTATGGGAGAGGGTGAGTTTGTGTTTGGGAGAGGGTGAGTTTGTGTTTGGGAGAGGGTGAGTGTGTGTGTGTGGGAGAGGGTGAGTGTGTGTGTGTGGGAGAGGGTGAGTGTGTGTGTATGGGAGAGGGTGAGTGTGTGTGTATGGGAGAGGGTGAGTGTGTGTGTGTGGGAGAGGGTGAGTGTGTGTGTATGGGAGAGAGTGAGTGTGTGTGTATGGGAGAGGGTGAGTGAGTGTGTGTGAAGGTGAGGTTGAGTTTGTGTGTGTATGTGGCAGGGGGTGAGTGTGTGTGTTTGGCAGAGGTTGTGTGAGTGTGTGTATGGGAGAGGGTGAGTGTGTGTGGGAGGGGTGAGTGAGTTTGTGTGGGAGAGGGTGCTTGTGTGTGTGAGAGTGGGATAGGGTGAGTGAGTGAGTGTTTGGGAGATGGTGAGTGTGTGTCTGTGGGACAGGGTGAGTGAGTGTCTGTGTGACGGTGAGGGTGAGTGTGTGTGTGGGAGAGAGTGAGTGAGTGTGCGTGTGTGTGAGGATGAGTGTGTTTGTGGGTGTGGGACAGGGTGAGTGAGTGTGTGTGTGTGTGTGTGTGAGGGTGAGTGAGTGTGTGTGTGGGAGAGGGTGAGTGTGTGTGTTTGTGGGAGAGGGTGAGTGTGTGTGTGTGGGCGAGGGTGAATGTGTGTGTGGGAGAGGGTGAGTGTGTGTGTGTGGGAGAGGGTGAGTGAGTGTGTGTGGGCGAGGGTGAGTGTGTGTGTGGGAGAGGGTGAGTGTGTGTGTGTGGGAGAGGGTGAGTGAGTGTGTGTGTGATGGTGAGTGTGTGTGTGTGTGAGAGGCTGAGAGTGTGTGTGATATGGTGATTGAGTGTGTGTATGGGAGAGGATGTGTGTGTGTGGGAGAGGGTAAGTGTGTGTGTGTTTGGGGGAGGGTGAGTGAGTGAGTGAGGGGGAGAGGGTGAGTGAGTGTGTGTGTGGGAGAGGGTGATTGAGTTTGTATGGCATAGGGTGAGTGTGTGTTTGTGTGGGAGAGTGTGAGTGTGAGTTTTTGTGGGAGCGGGTAAGTGTGTGTGGGAGCGGGTAAGTGTGTGTGGGAGAGGGTAAATGTGTGTGTGTTTGGGAGAGAGTGAGCGAGTGTGCGTGTGTGTGAGGATGAGTGTGTATGTCGGAGTGGGACAGGGTGAGTGTGTCTGTGGGAGAGGGTGAGTGAGTGTGTGTGTGGGAGAGGGTAAATGTGTGTGTGTTTGTGGGAGAGGGTGTGTGTGTGTGGGAGAGGTTGAATGTGTGTGTGTTTGGGAGAGAGTGAGTGAGTGTGTGTGTGTGTGAGGGTGAATGTGTGTGTGGGTGTGGGAGAGGGTGAGAGTGTGTGTGTGGGAGAGGGTGAGTGTGTGTGTGGGTGTGGGAGAGGGTGAGTGTGTCTGTGTGTGTGTCTGGGGGAGTGTGAGTGTGTGTGTATGTGGGAGAGGGTGAGTGAGTGAGTTTGTGTGAGTGAGTGGGTGAGTGAGTGTTTGTGTGGGAGAGGGTGAGTGAGTGTGTGTGTGGGAGACGGTGAGTGAGTGAGTGTGTGGGAGAGGGTGAATGAGTGTGAGTGTGGGAGAGGGTAATTGAGTGAGTGTGGGAGAGGTTGAGTGTGCGTGTGTGGGAGAGGGTGAACGTGTGTGTGTGTGGGAGAGGGTGAGTGTGTGTGTGTGGGAGAGGGTGAGTGAGTGTGTGTGTGACGGTGCGGGGTGAGTGTGTGTGTGTGTGAAAGGGTGAGTGTGTGTATGGGATACGGTGAGTGAGTGTGTCAATGGGAGAGTGTGAGTGTGTGTGGGAGAGGGTGAGAGTGTGTGTGTTTGGGAGAGGGTGATTGACTGTGTTTGTGGGAGGGGGTGAGTGAGTGTGTGTGTGGGACAGGGTGATTGTGTGTGTGTGGGAGAGGGTGAGTGTGTGTGTGTGGGAGAGGGTGAGTGAGTGTGTGTGTGACGGAGGGTGAGTGTGTGTGTGTGTGTGTGTGTGTGGGAGAGGGTGAGTGAGAGTGTGTGGGAGAGGGTGAGTGAGTTTGTGTCTGGGAGTGGGTGAGTGTGAGTGTTTGGGAGAGGGTGAGTGAGTGTGTGTGGGAGGGGGTGAGTGAGTGTGTGTGGGAGTGGGTGTGTGTGAGGGAGAGGGTGAGTGTGTGTGTGTGAGTGGGATAGGGTGAGTGAGTGAGTGTTTGGGAGATGGTGAGTGTGTGTCTGTGAGGGAGAGGGTGAGTGGGTGTGTGTGTGGGTGAGGGTGAGTGAGTGTTTGTGTTGGAGAGGGTGAGTGAGTATGTGTTTGGAGAGGGTGAGTAAGTGAGTGAGTGTGTGTGTGGGAGAGGGTGAGTGAGTGAGTGAGTGGGAGAGGGTGAGTGAGTGTGTGTGTGAGAGGGGGTGATTGAGTGTGTGTGTGGGAGAGGGTGTGTGTGTGTTTGTGTGGGAGAGTTTGAGTGTGTGTTTGTGTGGGAGAGGGTGACTGAGTGTGTGTGGGAGAGGGTCAGTGTGTCTGTGTGGGAGAGGGTGAGTGAGTGTGTGTGTGTCGGAGAGGGTGAGAGTGTGTGTGGGAGAGGGTAAGTGTGTGTGTGTGTGTTTGTGGGACAGGGTGAGTGTGTGTGTGTTTGGGAGAGAGAGTGTTTGTGTGTGTGAGGATGAGTGTGTATGTGGGTGTGGGGAGGGTGAGTGTGTGTGTGGGAGAGGGTGAGTATGTGTGTATGTGGGAGAGGGTGAGTGTGTGTGTGGTAGAGGGTGAGTGAGTGTGTGTGTGGGAGAGGGTGAGTGTGTGTGTTTGTGGGAGAGGTTGAGTGTGTGTGTTTGTGGGAGAGGGTCAGTGTGTGTGTGTGTGGTTGAGGGTGAGTGTGGGTGTGTGGGAGAGTGCGAGTGAGTGTGTGTGTGACGGTGAGTGTGAGTGTGTGTGTGTGTGTGTGAGCGGGTGAGTGTGTGTGTGATACGGTGATTGAGTGTGTGTATGGGAGAGGATGTGTTTGTGTGGGAGAGGGTGAGTGTGTGTGTGTGGGAGAGGGTGTGTGTGTGTTTGTGGGAGAGGGTCAGTGTGTGTGTGTGTGGTTGAGGGTGAGTGTGTGTGTGTGGGAGAGTGCGAGTGAGTGTGTGTGTGAGCGGGTGAATGTGTGTGTGATACGGTGATTGAGTGTGTGTATGGGAGAGGATGTGTTTGTGTGGGAGAGGGTGAGTGTGTGTGTGTTTGGGAGAGGGTGAGTGAGTGAGTGAGGGTGAGTGAGTGTGTGTGTGGGAGAGGGTGTTTGAGTGTGTGTGGGATAGGGTGAGTGTGGGTTTGTGTGGGAGAGTGTGAGTGTGTGTTTGTGTGGGAGCGGGTGAGTGTGCATGGGAGAGGGTGAGTGTGTGTGTGTGTGAGGGTGAGTGTGTGTGTGTTTGGGAGAGAGTGAGTGAGTGTGTGTGTGTGAAGGTGAGTGTGTGTGTGGGTGTGGGAGAGGGTGAGTGTGTGTGTGTGTCTGGGGGAGGGCGAGTGTGTGTGTATGTGGGAGAGGGTGAGTGAGTGAGTGTGTGTGTGGGAGAGGGTAATTGAGTGTGTGTGGGAGAGGTTGAGTGTGCGTGTGTGGGAGAGGGTGAGTGTGCGTGTGTATGGGAGAGGATTGAGTGAGTGTGTGTGTGACGGTGCGGGTGAGTGTGTGTCTGTGTGAGAGGGTGAGTGTGTATGTGGGATACGGTGAGTGAGTGTGTGTATGGGAGAGTGTGTGGGAGAGGGCGTGAGTGTGCGTGTATGGGAGAGGGTGAATGAGTGAGTGTTTGGGAGATGGTGAGTGTGTGTCTGTTTGGGAGAGGGTGAGTGTGTGTGGGAGAGGGTGTGAGTGTGTGTGGCAGAGGTTGAGTGTCTGTGTGTTTGGGAGAGGTTGACTGACTGTGTGTGTGGGAGGTGGTGAGTGTGTGTGTGTGAGGGAGAGTGTGAATGAGTGTGTGTGTGGTAGAGGGTGAATGATTGAGTGTTTGGGAGATGGTGAGTGACTGTGTGTGTGGGAGGGGGTGAGTGAGTGTGTGTGTGGGACAGGGTGAGTGTGTGTGTGTGGTAGAGGGTGAATGATTGAGTGTTTGGGAGATGGTGAGTGACTGTGTGTGTGGGATGGGGTGAGTGAGTGTGTGTGTGGGACAGGGTGAGTGTGTGTGTGTGGTAGAGGGTGAATGATTGAGTGTTTGGGAGATGGTGAGTGTGTGTCTGTGTGGGAGAGGGTGAGTGAGTGTGTGTTGGAGAGGGTGAGTGAGTATGTGTGGGAGAGGGTGAGTGTGTGTATGTGTGGGAGATTGTGAATTTGTGTTTGTGTGGGAGAGGGTGAGTGAGTGTGTGTGGGAGAGGGTCAGCGTGTGTGTGCGGGAGAGTGTGAGTTTGTGTTTGTGTGGGAGAGGGTGAGTGAGTGTGTGGGAGAGGGTGAGTGAGTGTGTCTGGGAGAGGGTAAGTGTGTGTGTGTGGGAGAGTGTGAGTTTGTGTTTGTGTGGGAGAGGGTGAGTGAGTGTGTGGGAGAGGGTGAGTGTGTGTGTGTGTGGGAGGGGGTGAGAAGTGTGTGTGTGGGAGAGGGTGAATGATTGAGTGTTTGGGAGATGGTGAGTGTGTGTCTGTGTGGGGGAGGGTGATTGTGTGTGTGTTTGGGAGAGACTGAGTGAGTGTGTGTTTGGAGAGGGGGAGTGAGTGAGTGTGTTGGAGAGGGTGAGTGAGTATCTGTTTGGAGAGGATGAGTGAGTGAGTGAGTGTTTGGGAGATGGTGAGTGTGTGTCTGTGGGGGAGAGGGTGAGTGGGTGTGTGTGTGGGCAAGGGTGAGTGAGTGTTTGTGTTGGAGAGGGTGAGTATGTGTTTGGAGAGGGTGAGTAAGTGAGTGAGTGTGTGTGTGGGAGAGGGTGAGTGAGTGAGTGGGAGAGGGTGAGTGAGTGTGTGTGTGAGAGGAGGTGATTGAGTGTGTGTGGGAGAGGGTGAGTGTGTGTGTGTGGGAGAGGGTGAGAGTGTGTGTGTGTCAGAGAGGGTGAGAGTGTGTGTGGGAGAGGGTAAGTGTGTGTGTGTGTTTGTGGGACAGGGTGAGTGTGGGTGTATTTGGGAGAGAGTGAGTGAGTGTTTGTGTGTGTGAGGATGAGTGTGTATGTGGGTGTGGGGAGGGTGAGTGTGTGTGTGTGGGAGAGGGTGAGTGAGTGTGTGTGTGGGAGAGGGTGAGTGTGTGTGTTTGTGGGAGAGGGTCAGTGTGTGTGTGTGTGGTTGAGGGTGAGTGTGTGTGTGTGGGAGAGTGCGAGTGAGTGTGTGTGTGACGGTGAGGGTGAGTGTGTGTGTGCGTGAGCGGGTGAGTGTGTGTGTGTGTGAGAGGGTGAGTGTGTGTGTGATACGGTGATTGAGTGTGTGTATGGGAGAGGATGTGTTTGTGTGGGAGAGGGTGAGTGTGTGTGTGTTTGGGAGAGGGTGAGTGAGTGAGTGAGTGGGAGAGGGTGAGTGAGTGTGTGTGTGGGAGAGGGTGTTTGACTGTGTGTGGGAGAGGGTGAGTGTGTGTTTGTGTGGGAGAGTGTGAGTGTGTGTTTGTGTGGGAGCGGGTGAGTGTATGTGGGAGAGGGTGAGTGTGTGTGTGTGTGTGAGGGTGAGTGTGTGTGTGTTTGGGAGAGAGTGAGTGAGTGTGTGTGTGTGAGCGTGAGTGTGTGTGTGGGTGTGGGAGAGGGTGAGTGAGTGAGTGTGTGTGTGGGAGAGGGTGAGTGTGTCTGTGTGTGTGTCTGGGGGAGGGTGCGTGTGTGTGTATGTGGGAGAGGGTGAGTGAGTGAGTGTGTGAGTGGGAGAGGGTGAGTGAGTGTGTTTTTGGGAGAAGGTGAGTGAGTGAGTGTGTGGGAGATGTTGAGTGAGTGTGAGTGTGGGAGAGGGTAATTGAGTGTGTGTGGGAGAGGTTGAGTGTGCGTGTGTGGGAGAGGGTGAGTGTGTGTGTGTATGGGAGAGGGTGAGTATGTGTGTGTGGGAGAGGATTGAGTGAGTGTGTGTGTGATGGTGCGGGTGAGTGTGTGTGTGTGTGAGAGGGTGAGTGTGTATGTGGGATACGGTGAGAGAGTGTGTGTATGGGAGAGTGTGAGTGTGTGTGGGAGAGGGTGTGAGTGTGTCTGTGTGGGAGAGGGTGAATGAGTTAGTGTTTGGGAGATGGTGAGTGTGTGTCTGTTTGGGAGAGGGTGAGTGTGTGTGGGAGAGGGTGTGAGTGTGTGTGGAAGAGGGTGAGTGTGTGTGTGTTTGGGAGAGGTTGAGTGACTGTGTGTGTGGGAGGGGGTGAGTGTGTGTGTGTGTGGGAGAGTGTGAATGAGTGTGTGTGTGGTAGAGGGTGAATGATTGAGTGTTTGGGAGATGGTGAGTGTGTGTCTGTGTGGGAGAGGGTGAGTGAGTGTGTGTGTTGGAGAGGGTGAGTGAGTATGTGTGGGAGAGGGTGAGTGTGTGTATGTGTGGGAGATTGTTAATTTGTGTTTGTGTGGGAGAGGGTGAGTGAGTGTGTGTGGGAGAGGGTCAGCGTGTCTGTGCGTGAGAGTGTGAGTTTGTGTTTGTGTGGGAGAGGGTGAGTGAGTGTGTCTGGGAGAGGGTAAGTGTGTTTGTGTGGGAGAGTGTGAGTTTGTGTTTGTATGGGAGAGGGTGAGTGAGTGTGTGTGTGGGAGAGGGTGAGTGTGTGTGTGTGGGAGAGGGTGAGTGAGTGTGTGCGTGGGAGAGGGTGAGTGTGTGTCTGTGTGGGGGAGGGTGATTGTGTGTGTGTTTGGGAGAGACTGAGTGTGTGTTTGGAGAGGGGGAGTGAGTGAGTGTGTTGGAGAGGGGGAGTGAGTATCTGTTTGGAGAGGGGGAGTGAGTGAGTGAGTGGGAGAGGGTGATTGAGTGTGTGTGGGAGAGGGTGAGTGTGTGTATGTGTGGGAGATTGTAAGTGTGTGTTTGTGTGGGAGAAGGTGAGTGAGTGTGTGTTGGAGAGGGTCAGTGTGTGTGTGTGGGAGAGGTTGAGTGAGTGTGTGTTTGTTGGAGTGTGTGAGAGTGTGTGTGGGAGAGGGTGAGTGTGTGTGTGTTTGGGAGAGAGTGATTGTGTGTGTGTGTGTGTGAGTGTGCATGTGTGTGTGTGCGGGAGAGAGTGAGTGTGTGTGTGGGAGAGGGTGAGTGTTTGGTTTTGTGTGGGAGAGGGTGAGTGTGTGTGGGAGAGGGTGAGTGAGTGTGTGTAATGTTGAGGGTCAGGGGGTGTGTGGTAGAGGGTGAGTGAGTGTGTGTTTGGGAGAGGGTGAGTGTGTGTTTGTGGGAGAGGGTGAGCAAGTCTGTGTGTGGGAGATGGTGAGTGTGTGTGCATGGGAGAGGGTGAGTGTGTGTGTGGGAGAGGGTGAGTGAGTGTGTGTTTGACGGTGAGTGTGTGTGTGTGTGTAAGAGGGTGAGTGTGTGTGTGGGATACGGTGATTGAGTGTGTATATGTGGGAGGATGTCTGTGTGTGTGGGAGGGGGTGAGTGAGTGTGTGTGGGAGAGGGTGAGTGTGTATGTGTTTGGGAGAGGGGGAGTTAGTGAATGAGTGGGAGAGGGTGAGTGAGTGTGTGTGTGTGGGAGAGGGTAATTGATGTGTGTCTGTTGGTGAGTGTGTGTGTGTTTGTGTGTGAGAGGGTGAGTGTGTGTGTGGGAGAGGGTGAGTGAGTGTGTGTTTGACGGTGAGTGTGTGTGTGTGTGTAAGAGGGTGAGTGTGTGTGTGGGATACGGTGATTGAGTGTGTATATGTGGGAGGATGTCTGTGTGTGTGGGAGGGGGTGAGTGAGTGTGTGTGGGAGAGGGTGAGTGTGTATGTGTTTGGGAGAGGGGGAGTTAGTGAATGAGTGGGAGAGGGTGAGTGAGTGTGTGTGTGTGGGAGAGGGTAATTGATGTGTGTCTGTTGGTGAGTGTGTGTGTGTTTGTGTGTGAGAGGGTGAGTGTGCTTGTGGGAGAGGGTGAGTGAGTGTGTGTGGGAGAGGGTGAGTGAGTGTGTGTGTGTGGGAGAGGGTGTGTGAGTGTGTGTGGGAGATGGTGAGTGTGTGTGTGGGAGAGGGTGTGTTTGTTTGTGTGTGTGCGATAGTGTGAGTGTGTGTGTGGGAGAGTGAGAGTGAATGTGTGTGTTGGAGAGGGTGAGTGAGTGTGTGTGTGGGAGAGGGTGAGAGTGTGTGTGGGAGAGGGTGAGTGAGTGTGTGTGTGGGAGAGGGTGACTGATTGTGTGTGTGGTAGAGGGTGAGTGAATGTGTGTGTGGGAGAGGGTGAGTGAGTGTGTGTGTGGGAGAGGGTGAGTGAGTGTGTGTGTGGGAGAGGGTGACTGATTGTGTGTGTGGGAGAGGGTGAGTGAGTGTGTGTGTGGGAGAGGGTGACTGATTGTGTGTGTGGTAGAGGGTGAGTGAATGTGTGTGTGGGAGAGGGTGAGTGAGTTTGTGTGTGGTAGAGGTTAAGTGAGTGTGTGGGAGAGGGTGAGTGAGTG
This sequence comes from Isurus oxyrinchus, assembly GCA_026770705.1. NCBI lineage: Eukaryota > Metazoa > Chordata > Chondrichthyes > Lamniformes > Lamnidae > Isurus > Isurus oxyrinchus. The sequence goes on from JANJGN010000778.1 coordinate 46,755, forward strand.
TGTGTGTGGGAGAGTGTAAGTGAGTGTGAGGGAGAGGGTGACTGAGTGTGTGTGAGGGAGAGGGTGAGTGATTGAGCGTGTGGGAGAGGGTGAGTGAGTGTGTGTGTGTGGGAGAGGGTAAGTGAGTGTGTGTGTGGGAGAGGGTGAGTGAGTGTGTGTGTGTGAGAGGGTGAGTGTGTGTTTGGGAGAGGGAGAGGGTGAGTGTGTGTGTGTGTGGGAGAGGGTGAGTGAATGTGTGAGGCGGTGATGGGTGGAGTTGCAGAAGGAGGAGGAGTCTGCAGACTGCGAGACGGAGAAAACTCTGCCTGCCAGATTCGAACAGCACACCCTGTCGACAGGACAAGACTAGACGTGTGCTGCAGGGCATGGAGAGAGAGAGATACAGTTACACAGAGAGAGAGCTAGACACAGACAGAGAGAGAGACTGAGAGAGACTGAGAGTGAGACAGAGAGAGGGAGAGACAGACAGACAGAGACAGAGACCGAGACAGAGCGAGACAGAGACAGAGACAGAGAGAGACAGAGAGAGAGACAGAGACTGAGACAGACAGAGAGAGACAGAGAGAGAGACAGAGAGAGAGAGACAGAGACTGAGACAGAGACAGACAGAGAGAGACAGAGAGAGAGAGACAGAGACAGAGAGAGAGAGACAGAGAGAGAGACAGAGACAGACAGAGAGACAGATAGAGAGACACAAACAGAGACAGAGAGAGAGAGAGACAGACACAGAGAGACAGAGAGAGAGACAGAGAGAGAGAGAGAGACAGAGACAGGGAGAGAGAGACAGGGAGAGGGAGAAAGGAGAAGAGAGAGAGTGTGTGTGTGAGAGAGAGAGAAGTTTGCCTCCAAGGGTGACTGCACACCTTCGATGCCAGTGGCAGCCTGTGCACATGTGAAATTCTAAGAAGCAGTTTTAAGCCTGAAAGGGGGTGGGGGGGGAAGACTTTGTGTCTCAATCGTTGAGGGGGGGTAGGCAGAGTGGGGTGATTCCCATCTCGATGTGCGGCCAGTCTCAATCCACTGGTTGCCATTCTGCACCACGCCTCCTCTGTCCCCTGGTGACTGTGTTCGCAGGACTGGTCTCAGAGGGGGTGAACCCACTCCATCTTTCTCTCACCCCCAAACCCACCCCCACATCCCTCCCTCTCTCACCCACCCCATCCCACCCCACTCGAATGCAAACTTCAGAATGGCAGTGATGAATTACCAGTACATCAAAGGGATGAATGGGTTTCGAGTCTACATCTTGGAAGGTAAGGATTAGCTTCCCTGATCTCAAAAGAGAGGGACAGCTGGAAGGGAGGAGGGTGTAAGCGTGTCGGGACAAGGCTATGTCACGGGGATTGTGTCAGTCAGGCATTGTATGAGAGCGCGTTCAGTAAGTAAGTGTGAGTGGGAGTGTGTATGTGTGAGTGTGAGTGTGTGGGGGTGTGGGTGTGACTGTGTATGCGTGTGTGACAGAGTGTATGTGAGTGTATGTGAGTGTGTGCATGTGTGTGTGTGTGTGTGTGTATTTGCATGTGTGTGTGCGAGTGCGAGAGAGTGTGCGTGTGTGTGTGTGTGTGTGTGCATGAGTGTGTACTTGTATGTGTGTGTGTGAGTGCTTGTTTGCGTGTGTGCGCGTGTGAGTGAGTGCATGTGTGAGTGAGTGCCTGTGTGTGCATTTGTGTGTGTGTGTATGTGAGAGTGTGTGCATGTGTGTGTGTGTGTGAGAGAGAGAGTTTGTGTGTGTGAGCAGGTTTGTGTGTGTGTGTCTGTGTTTGTGTGTGAGCAAGTGTGTGTGTACGTGAGAGTGTTTCTATGTGTCTCTGTGCATGTGAGAGAGAGTGTGTGTGAGCAAGAGTGTGTGTGTGTGCCTGTGTTTATACGTGTGTGAGAGAGTGTGTGTGCGTGAATGAGAGTGTGTGTGAGAGATGTGTGAGCAAAAGAGAAAGTGTGTGTGAGAGAGAGAGTGTGTGTGTGTGCGTGTGTGTGTGTGAGAGCGAGTTGGTGTGTGTGAAAGAGTAGTGTGTGCCTGTGTTTGTGTGTGTGAGTGAGCGAGTGTGTGTGCGTGAGAGAGTGTGTGTCTGTGTTTATACATGTGTGAGAGAGATGTGTGTGTGTGTGTGTGTGAGCAAGTTTGTGTGTGTGAGTGTGTGTGTCTGTGTTTGTGTGTGAGCGAGTATGTGTGTACGTGAGAGTGTTTGTATGTGTCTCTGTGCATGTGAGAGAGTGTGTGTGAGCAAGAGTGTGTGTGTGTGTGTGTCTGTGTTTATACGTGTGTCAGAGTGTGTGTGAGAGTGCGTGTGTGCATGAGTGAGAAAGTGTGTGTGAGAGATGTGTGAGTGAAAGAGAGAGTGTGTATGTGTTAGAGAGAGAGTGTGTGTATGAGTGTGTGTATGAGTGTGAGACAGTGTGAGTGGGTGTGTGTCCGTGTGCATGGGAGCGTGCATGCGCCTGTGTGTATATGTGTGTGTGTGAGTGTAAGATTGTGTCTGTATCTGTGTATGTGTCCATGTGTGTTTGTGAGTGAGTGCGTCAGAGACTGAGTGTGTCTGTGTATGTGTGTGTGAATGTGAGTGCATGAGTGAGTGCAAGTGAGTGAGTGCATGCATGTGTGAGTGCGTGAGTGAGTGTGAGAATGTGAGTGAGTGAATGTATGTGTGAATGCATGCGTGTGTGAATGAGTGAGCGCGTGTGTGAGTGCGTGCATGTCTATGTCTGCATTTGTGAGAGAGAGAGTGTATGTGTGTGTCTGTGTTTGTGCATGTGAGAGAGAGGGTGTGTGTGAGCAAGAATGTGTGTGAGAGAGATGTGTGAGCGAGAGTGTATGTGGCTGTTTGTGTGTGTGAGAGAGTGTGTGCATGAGTGAGAGAGTGAGTGTATGAGAGAGATGTGTGAACGAAAGAGAGTGTATGTGTGTGTGTGTCTGTGTTTGCATGTGTGTGTGAGAAAGGAGTGTGTGTCTGAGCGAGAGTGTGTGTGTGTGTGTATATGTGTGGAGGAAGAGAGAGTGTGCCTGTATGTCAGACCCCCAGAGAGTGTATGCGTGTCTGAGTTTGTGTGTGTACATGTGTTAGAGAGAGAGAGAGAGTGTGTGTGTGTGTGTGTGTGTGTGAGAGAGACAGTGTGAGTGAGTGTGTGTGCATGTGCATGGGACCGTGCATGTGCCTGTGTGTGTGTGTGTGTGTGTGAGTGTAAGATTATGTCTGTGTATGTGTGTCCATCTGTATGTTTGTGCGTGTGCGTGTGCGTGAGAGACTGTATGTGTGTGTGTCAGAGACTGAGTGTGAGTGTGTGTGTGTGTGTGTGAGTGCGTGCGTGCGTGTGAGTGCATGTATGAGTGAGATGTGTGAGCAAAAGAGAAAGTGTGTGTGAGACAGTGTGTATGATTGAATGTGTGTCGGTGTTTGCATGTGTGTGAAAGAGTATGTGTGCGTAAGCGAGAGAGTAAATGTGTGAGAGAGATGTGTGAGAGAAAGAGAGAATGTATGTGTGTGGGAGAGTGAGTGTGTGTGTTTGCATCTGTATGAGACAAGAAAATGTGTGTGTGAGAGAAGAGAGTGTATGTGTGTCCATCTGTGTGTGTGTGTGTGTGTGTGTGTGTGCGTGTGTGAGAGAGAGAGAGAGAGAGATTGCATGGGTGTATGTGTGGAGGGAGAGAAAGTGTGCCTGTATGTGAGACAGAGAGTGTATGTGTGTCTGTGTTTGTGTGAATGAGAGAGAGAGAGAAGGTGTGTGTGTGTGGGTGTGTGTGTGTGTGTGTAAGAGTGTCTGCCTGTGTGTGAGACAGTGTGTGTGCGTGCGTGTGCATGGGGGCATGCATGCGCCTGTGTGTGTGTGTGTGTGTGTGTGTGTGTTTGTGTGATTGTGTCTGCGTACGTGTGTCCATGTGCATGTGTTTGTGTGTGTTTGTGAGTGCATCTGTGTGTTTGTGAGAGACTGAGTGTGTGAGTGTGTGTGGGTGAGTGCATGAGTGTAAGGGTGTGAATGTGTGCATGCGTATGTATGTATGAGTGTGTGAGTACGTGCATGCATGTGTGTGAGTATGAGTGCGGGTGTGAGTGTACATGTGAGTGCATGTGTGACTGCGGTGTACAGGGAACTTTACTCTGTATCTAACCCCGTGCTTTACCTGTCCTGGGAGTGTTTGATGGGGACAGTGTAGAGGGAGATTTACTCTGTATCTAACACTGTGCTGTACCTGTCCTGGTAGTGTTTGATGGAGGCAGTGTAGAGGGAGCTTTACTCTGTATCTAACCCCGTGCTGTACCTGCACTGGGAGTGTTTGATGGGGACGGTGTAGAGGGAGCTTTAATCTGTATCTAACCCCGTGCTGTAACTGTCCTGGGAGTGTTTGATGAGGACGGTGTAGAGGGAGCTTTACTCTGAATCTAACCCCGTGCTGCACCTGTCCTGGGAGTGTTTGATGGGGACAGTGTAGAGGGAGATCTACTCTGTATCTAACTCCGTGCTGTACCTGTACTGGGAGTGTTTGATGGGGACAGTGTAGAGGGAACTTTACTCTGTATCTAACCCCGTGCTGTACCCGTCCTGGGAGTGCGTAATAGGGACAGTGTAGAGGGAGCATTATTCTGTATCTAACTCCATGCTATACCTCTCCTGGGAGAGTTTGATGGGGACAGTGTAGAGGGAGCTTTACTCTGTATCTAACCCCGTACTGTACCTGTCCTGGGAGTGTTTGATGGGGACCATGTAGAGGGAGCTTTACTCCGTATCTAACCCTGTGCTGTACGTGTCCTGGGTGTGTTTGATGGGGACAGTATAGAGGGAGATTTATTCTGTATCTAACCCGGTGCTGTACCTGTCCTGGGAGTGTTTGATGGGGACAGTGTAGAGGGAGCTTTACTCTGTATCTAACCCCGTGCTGTACCTATCCTGGGAGTGTTTGATGGGGACAGTGTAGAGGGAGCTTTACTCTGTATCTAACCCCATGCTGTACCTGTCCTGGGAGAGTTTGATGGGGACGGTGTAGAGGGAGCTTTACTCTGCATCTAACCCCGTGCTGTACCTGTCCTGGCAGTGTTTGATGGGGACGGTGTAGAGGGAGCTTTACTCTATATCTAACCCCGTGCTGTACCTGTCCTGGGAGTGTTTGATGGGGACAGCGTAGTGGAAATATGGAGGATTTTGGGGGCTGCAGGTGGTTATTGAGATTTGGAGGAGCGAGGATGCTGGAACGATTTGAAAACAAGGATGTGAATTTTGAAAGTGGAGGCATTGCCTGACCGGGAGCCAGCGTAGTCCAGCGAGCTCAGGAGGTAATGTGTGAGTTGGAGCTTGTGCGAGTCAGGATGCGGAGGGAGATCTGTGGTGCTGTGTTTTGGGTGAGCTAATGTTTACAGAGTTGTGGGGCAATGAAGTTAGAGAGGCGGGAGCCAATGCAAGATGGAAACGCATCCACACTCACGTATGCACACACTCCCTCACACATTCACGTACGCACACTCTCCCTCACACACTCACACATGCAGACACTCACTTGCACATTCACCTACGCACACGCTCCCTCACACACTCACGTGCACACATACTCCCTCACACACTCCCTCGTACACTGATGAACACACTTCCTTGCACACTCACACATGCACACATTCCCTTGCACACTCATGCACACATTTTTCTTGCACACTCATGCCACACATTTCCTTGCACACTCACACACACACACACACACTCCTTCACACACTCACACACACTCCCTCGCACACTCATGCACACACTACCTCACGCACTCACACACACACATTCCCTCACACACCCATGAGCGCACACACTACCTCGCACATCAAACATTTCCAGCACAGGTACAGCAGGGGGTTAGATACAGAGTAAAGCTCCCTCTACACTGTCCCCATCAAACACTCCCAGGACAGGTACAGCAGAGGGTTAGATACAGAGTAAAGCTCCCTCAACAGTGTCCCCATCAAACACTCCCAGGACAGGTACAGCAGGGGGTGAGATACAGAATAAAGCTCCCTCTACATTGTCCCCATCAAACACTCCCAGGACAGGTACAGCACGGGGTGAGATACGGAGTAAAGCTCCCTCTACACTGTCCCCATCAAACACTCCCAGGACAGGTACAGCACGGGGTTAGATACAGAGTAAAGATCCCTCTACACCTTCCCCATCAAACACTCCCAGGACAGGTACAGCATGGGGTTAGATACAGAGTAAAGCTCCCTCTACACTGTCCCCATCAAACACTCCCAGGACAGGTACAGCACGGGGTTAGATACAGAGTAAAGCTCCCTCTACACTGTCCCCATCAAACACTCCCAGGACAGGTACAGCACGGGGTTAGATCCAGAGTAAAGCTCCCTCTACACCGTCCCCATCAAAGACTCCCAGGACAGGGACAGCACAGGGTTAGATACAGAGTAAAGCTCCCTCTACACCGTCCCCATCAAACACTCCCAGGACAGGTACAGCACGGGGTTAGATACAGAGTAAAGCTCCCTCTACACTGTCCCCATCAAACACTCCCAGGACAGGTACAGCACGGGGTTAGATACAGAGTAAAGCTCCCTCTACACCGTCCCCATCAAACACTCCCAGGACAGGGACAGCACAGGGTTAGATACAGAGTAAAGCTCCCTCTACACTGTCCCCATCAAACACTCCCAGGACAGGTACAGCACGGGGTTAGATACAGAGTAAAGCTCCCTCTACACCGTCCCCATCAAACACTCCCAGGACAGGTACAGCACGGGGTTAGATACAGAGTAAAGCTCCCTCTACACCGTCCCCATCAAACACTCCCAGGACAGGTACAGCACGGGGTTAGATACAGAGTAAAGCTCCCTCTACACCGTCCCCATCAAACACTCCCAGGACAGGTACAACACGGGGTTAGATACAGAGTAAAGCTGCCTCTACACCGTCCCCATCAAACACTCCCAGGACAGGTACAGCACGGGGTTAGATACAGAGTAAAGCTCCCTCTACACCGTCCCCATCAAACACTCCCAGGACAGGTACAGCACGGGGTTAGATACAGAGTAAAGCTCCCTCTACACCGTCCCCATCAAACACTCCCAGGACAGGTACAGCACGGGGTTAGATACAGAGTAAAGCTCCCTCTACACCGTCCCCATCAAACACTCCCAGGACAGGTACAGCACGGGGTTAGATACAGAGTAAAGCTCCCTCTACACCGTCCCCATCAAACACTCCCAGGACAGGTACAGCACGGGGTTAGATACAGAGTAAAGCTTCCTCTACACTGTCCCCATCAAACACTCCCAGGACAGGTACAGCACGGGGTTAGATACAGAGTAAAGCTTCCTCTACACCGTCCCCATCAAACACTCCCAGGACAGGTACAGCACTCTGAGGGGTGGAAGAAGGGAAGCGGGAGGGAGAGGGTGAATCTTGCTGGAAAAGGAAGTGGTGGCTCATTGGCGTTGTCAACTCTTCTGCAGGGCACCCAAGCTTGAAGTCGGGTGAGAGGCAGCAGCCACAAGCCAATCACAGGACAGGGCCGCCTCCAAGCTGTCCAATCAAACGCAAGCATCCGGCAGATCCCAACGGCCTTGGCCAGTCAGTGCAGGAAGGCCTTCCAGCGGCCGGGAGGGCCCTCGCATTGCTTATGGTGTAAGTACAAGGTGGTAAGTGGGGTGTGACAACAACAACCGGCATCCGCAAGGCATCTTTAACAATGCAGAACGTCCCCAGGGTGCCCCACAGGAGAGTAACTCAGACAGACTCTGACCCCGAACCATCCGAGGGGATGTTAGCGACAGGCAAACAAAAGCTCAGACAAAGAGGTCGGTGTTTAAGCGGCGTCTTAAAGGAGGAGGGAGAGAGTAAGGGAGAGAGAGAGAGGGAGGAGGGAGAGAGGGAGGAGAGGTTTAGGGAGGGAATTCCAGAGCTCAGGGCCCACCCGAGGCAGCTGAAGGCACGGCCGCCAATGGTGGAGCGATGGGAATCGGGGGATGTTCAAGAGGCCGGAATTGGAGGAGCGCAGAGATCTCGGAGGGTTGTACGGGCTGGAGGAGGTTACAGAGATAGGGAGGGGTGTAGGGGCTGGAGGAGGTTACAGAGATAGGGAGGGTTGTAGGGGCTGGAGGAGTTTACAGATATAGGGAGGGTTGTAGGGGCTGGAGGAGGTTACAGAGATAGGGAGGGGTGTAGGGGCTGGAGGAGGTTACAGAGACAGGGAGGGGTGTAGGGGCTGGAGGAGGTTACAGAGATAGGGAGGGTTGTAGGGGCTGGAGGAGTTTACAGATATAGGGAGGGTTGTAGGGGCTGGAGGAGGTAACAGAGATAGGGAGGGTGTGTAGGAGCTGGAGGAGGTTACAGAGATAGGGAGGGTTGTAGGTGCTGGAGGAGATTACAGAGATAGGGAGGGTTGTAGGGGCTGGAGGAGGTTACAGAGATAGGGAGGGTTGTAGGTGCTGGAGGAGATTACAGAGATAGGGAGGGTTGTAGGGGCTGGAGGAGGTTACAGAGATAGGGAGGGGTGTAGGGACTGGACGAGTTTACAGAGTTAGGGAGGGGTGTAGGGGCTGGAGGAAGTTACAGAGATAGGGAGGGGTGTAGGGGCTGGAGGAGGTTACAGAGATAGGGAGGGGTGTAGGGGCTGGAGGATGTTACAGAGAAAGGGAAGGTTGTAGGGGCTGCGTGAAGTTACAGTCATAGGCAGGATTGGAGAGGCTGGTGGAGGGCACAGAGATAGGGACGGACTGGAGGAGATTATAATGAGGGGGGGTGTAGGGGTTGGAGGAGTTTGCAGAGATAGGGAGGGGTGTAGGAACTGGAGAAGGTGACAGAGATATGGAGGGTTGAAGGGACTCGAGAAGGCTACAGAGATAGGGAGAGTTGGAGGGAACGGAGGAGGTTACAGACATAGGGAGGGTTGCAGATGCTGTTGGAGTTTACAGGGATAGAGAGGTTTGTAGGGGCTGGAGTTGGTGATAGAGTTGGGAGGGTTGCAGGGGCTGGAAGAGGTTACAAAGATAGAAAGGGTTGTAGGGGCTGGGGGAGGTTCCAGAAATAGGGAGGGTGTAGGGGCTGGAGGAAGGTAGAGATAGGGAGGGTTGTAGGGGCTGTAGGAGGTTACAGAGATAGGGAGGGTAGTAGAGGTTGGAGGAGGTACAGAGATAGGGAGAGTTGTAGGGGCTGGAGGAGTTAACAGAGATAAGTAGTGGTGTAGGTGTGGAGGAGGTTACAGAGATAGGAAGGGGTGTAGGGGCTGGAGGAGTTTACAGCGATAGGGAGGGGAGTAGGGTTGTAGGAGGATATAGAGATAGGGAGGGTTGTAGGGGCTGGAGGAGGTTACAGAGATAGGGAGAGTTGTAGGGGCTGGAGGAGGTTACAGAGATAGTGAGTGTTGTAGGGGCGGGAGGAGGTTACAGAGATAGGGAGGGGTGTAGGGGCTGGAGGAGGTGGCAGAGAAAGGGAGGGGTGTACGGGCTGGAGGAGGTTACAGAGATAGGGAGGGGTGTAGGGGCTGGAGGAGGTTACAGAGATAGGGAGGGTTGTAGGGGCTGGAGGAGTTTACAGATATAGGGAGGGTTGTAGGGGCTGGAGGAGGTTACAGAGATAGGGAGGGGTGTAGGGGCTGGAGGAGGTTACAGAGACAGGGAGGGGTGTAGGGGCTGGAGGAGGTTACAGAGATAGGGAGGGTTGTAGGGGCTGGAGGAGTTTACAGATATAGGGAGGGTTGTAGGGGCTGGAGGAGGTAACAGAGATAGGGAGGGTGTGTAGGAGCTGGAGGAGGTTACAGAGATAGGGAGGGTTGTAGGTGCTGGAGGAGATTACAGAGATAGGGAGGGTTGTAGGGGCTGGAGGAGGTTACAGAGATAGGGAGGGTTGTAGGTGCTGGAGGAGATTACAGAGATAGGGAGGGTTGTAGGGGCTGGAGGAGGTTACAGAGATAGGGAGGGGTGTAGGGACTGGACGAGTTTACAGAGTTAGGGAGGGGTGTAGGGGCTGGAGGAAGTTACAGAGATAGGGAGGGGTGTAGGGGCTGGAGGAGGTTACAGAGATAGGGAGGGGTGTAGGGGCTGGAGGATGTTACAGAGAAAGGGAAGGTTGTAGGGGCTGCGTGAAGTTACAGTCATAGGCAGGATTGGAGAGGCTGGTGGAGGGCACAGAGATAGGGACGGACTGGAGGAGATTATAATGAGGGGGGGTGTAGGGGTTGGAGGAGTTTGCAGAGATAGGGAGGGGTGTAGGAACTGGAGAAGGTGACAGAGATATGGAGGGTTGAAGGGACTCGAGAAGGCTACAGAGATAGGGAGAGTTGGAGGGAACGGAGGAGGTTACAGACATAGGGAGGGTTGCAGATGCTGTTGGAGTTTACAGGGATAGAGAGGTTTGTAGGGGCTGGAGTTGGTGATAGAGTTGGGAGGGTTGCAGGGGCTGGAAGAGGTTACAAAGATAGAAAGGGTTGTAGGGGCTGGGGAAGGTTCCAGAAATAGGGAGGGTGTAGGGGCTGGAGGAAGGTAGAGATAGGGAGGGTTGTAGGGGCTGTAGGAGGTTACAGAGATAGGGAGGGTAGTAGAGGTTGGAGGAGGTACAGAGATAGGGAGAGTTGTAGGGGCTGGAGGAGTTAACAGAGATAAGTAGTGGTGTAGGTGTGGAGGAGGTTACAGAGATAGGAAGGGGTGTAGGGGCTGGAGGAGTTTACAGCGATAGGGAGGGGAGTAGGGTTGTAGGAGGATATAGAGATAGGGAGGGTTGTAGGGGCTGGAGGAGGTTACAGAGATAGGGAGAGTTGTAGGGGCTGGAGGAGGTTACAGAGATAGTGAGTGTTGTAGGGGCGGGAGGAGGTTACAGAGATAGGGAGGGGTCTAGGGGCTGGAGGAGGTGGCAGAGAAAGGGAGGGGTGTAGGGGCTGGAGGAGGTTACAGAGATAGTGAGTGTTGTAGGGGCGGGAGGTGGTTACAGAGATAGGGAGGGGTGTAGGGGCTGGAGGAGGTTGCAGAGATAGGGAGGGGTGTAGGGGCGGGAGGAGGTTACAGAGATAGGGAGGGGTGTAGGGGCTGGAGGAGGTTGCAGAGATAGGGAGGAGTGTAGGGGCTGGAGGAGGTTACAGAGATAGGGAGGGGTGTAGGGGTTGGAAAGAGGTTACAGAGATAGGGAGGGTTTCAGGGGCTGGAGGAGGTTAGAGAGATAGGGAGGGGTGTAGGGGCTGGAAGAGGTTACAGAGATAGGGAGGGTTGTAGGGGCTGGAGGAGGTTACAGAGATAGGGAGGGTTGTAGGGGCTGGAGGAGGTTAGAGAGATAGGGAGGGGTGTAGGGACTGGAAGAGGTTACAGAGATAGGGAGGGTTGTAGGGGCGGGAGGAGGTTACAGAGATAGGGAGGGGTGTAGGGGCTGGAGGAGGTTACAGAGATAGGGAGGGTGTAGGGGCTGGAGGAGGTTACAGAGATAGGGAGAGCTGTAGGGGCTGGAGGAGGTTACAGAGATAGGGAGAGGTGTAGGGGCTGGAGGAGGTTACAGAGTTTGGGAGTGTTGTAGGGGTGGAGGAGGTTACAGCGATAGGGAGGGGTGTAGGGGCAGGAGGAGATTACAGAGATAGGGAGGGGTGTAGGGGCTGGGGAGGGGTGTAGGGACTGGAGGAGGTTACAGAGATAGGGAGGGGTTGTAGGGGCAGGAGGAGGTTACAGAGATAGGGAGGGGTGTAGGGGCTGGAGGAGGGTTACAGAGATAGGGAGGGGTGTAGGGCTGGAGGAGGGTTACACAGATGGGAGGGTTGTAGGGGCTGGAGGAGGTTACAGAGATAGGGAGGGGTGTAGGGGCTGGAGAAGGTTACAGAGATAGGGAGGGTTGTAGGGGCTGGAGGAGGTTACAGAGATAGGGAGGGGTGTAGGGGCTGGAGGAGGTTACAGAGATAGGGAGGGGTGTAGGGGCAGGAGGAGGTTACAGAGATAGGAGGGGTGTAGGGGCTGGAGGAGGTTACAGAGATAGGGAGGGGTGTAGGGGCTGGAGGAGGTTACAGAGATAGGGAGGTGAGTAGCGAGGCGGTGGGGGAATTTCAATACTGGGTGAGAATTTGCAGTGTTATTGCAGCGGCCGAGTTGATGTAAAATCTGTTGTGCTGATGAGACAGTCAGTCCGGGGGGGAATGTGGGTGAAAGAGGAAGGAAGTGCCAGGCCAGTTCTGACACCCGGCAGGAGCCGCATTTGCAATGAGGTCGCCTTTCCAGAACATGTCCGGCAGCTCAGGAGCGCCTGGGCCAATAACTGATTGTGGAGCATGGGAGGAGAAAACATATATTCCCAATTGGGAATAACTAACCCACCCCCTAACACCCCACCCCCCCCACACCACCCCCCCACCCCAAGAAAGTGCAGGCTGCAGATGTCACGTCGGACCTTGCAACGAGGCCTCAGGCTGTATCTCGGGCCTAGTTTAAGGGCCCCGCCTAAAGCCTGCCTCACACAGGATTAATGTGGCAGGTGATGGCAGAGGATGATTCATATGTAGCAGGATATACCAGCAGGTTCTGAAATCACATCATTACCATCACAACGTTTCAGTAAAACCACACATGATACCAAAGGCACCAGGATTTAACACTCCCAGGACAGGTACAGCACGGGGTTAGATAGAGAGTAAAGTTCCCTCTACACCGTCCCCATCAAACCACTCCCAGGACAGTTACAGCACGGGGTTAGATACAGAGTAAAGCTCCCTCTGCACTGTCCCCATCAAACACTCCCAGGACAGGTACAGCACGGGGTTAGATACAGAGTAAAGCTCCCTCTACACCGTCCCCATCAAACACTCCAGGTATCTCGATACTATGTCTGCTGTCTCTTAGTGGGTCTCGCACTCACATCCAAAACAGAAGGTTGTCAGTTTGAGGTGCCACTCCAGAGCTGCAAGCCCATTGGCCAGGAGGTCAGGGCTCTCCCGCCGGGCATGCGCGTGGCGACATTGGCGCGCTTTCGGATACCTTCCTGCACGCGCACAATTCGAAGGTGGCGGCGGGTCAGCGCTGAGGGGAGCGCCGCACTGTGGGAGGGTCAGTGCTGAGGGAGTGCCGCACTGTGGGAGGGTCAGTGCTGAGGGCGTGCCGCACTGTGGGAGGGTCAGTGCTGAGGGGCGTGCCGCACTGTCAGAGGGTCAGTGCTGAGGGCGTTCCGCACTGTCGGAGGGTCAGTGCTGAGGGGAGTGCCGCACTGTCGGAGGGTCAGCACTGAGGGAGCTCCACACTGTCGGAGGGTCAGTGCTGAGGGAGCGCCGCACTGTCGGAGGGTCGGCACTGAGGGAGTGCCGCACTGTCGGAGGGTCAGTGCTGAGGGAGCGCCGCACTGTGGGAGGGTCAGTGCTGAGGGAGCGCCGCACTGTGGGAGGGTCAGTGCTGAGGGGAGCGCCGCACTGTGGGAGGGTCAGTGCTGAGGGAGCGCCGCACTGTGGGAGGGTCAGTGCTGAGGGAGCGCCGCACTGTGGGAGGGTCAGTGCTGAGGGAGCGCCGCACTGTGGGAGGGTCAGTGCTGAGGGCGTGCCGCACTGTCGGAGGGTCAGTGCTGAGGGAGCGCCGCACTGTTGGGAGGGTCAGACGCTGAGGGAAGTGCCGCACTGTCTGAGGGTCAGCGCTGAGGGAGCGCCGCACTGTCGGAGGGTCAGCGCTGAGGGAGCGCCGCACTGGTCGGAGGGTCAGTGCTGAGGGAGTGCCGCACTGTGGGAGGGTCAGCGCTGAGGGAGCGCTGCCGCTGTCGGAGGGTCAGTGCTGAGGGTTTGCCGCACTGTCGGAGGGTCAGTGCTGAGGGCGTGCCGCACTGTCGGAGGGTCAGCGCTGAGGGAGCGCCGCACTGTCGGAGGGTCAGCGCTGAGGGAGTGCCGCACTGTCGGAGGGTCAGTGCTGAGGGAGTGCCGCACTGTGGGAGGGTCAGCGCTGAGGGAGTGCTGCGCTGTCGAGGGTCAGTGCTGAGGGTTTTGCCGCACTGTCGGAGGGTCAGTGCTGAGGGCGTGCCGCACTGTCGGAGGGTCAGTGCTGAGGGAGCGCCGCACTGTCGGAGGGTCAGCGCTGAGGGAGCGCCGCACTGTCTGAGGTGCTGTCCTTCAGTGTGAGATGTTAACCCTGAGGCCCCCCTGTCCGCCCTCCCAGGTGGACATAAAGCTCCCACGGCCTCCGTTGGAAGAGGAGTGAGGCGGACGGAGATTTCCCTGTCGTCCTTCGATCGCTATTTACCCGTCAACCAACATCACCTAAAGAAAAGAACAGGTGACCCGGGCCTTTTAGCAGCGCGCCGCTCCTGGGACCTTGCTGTGCGCGACTGGGCTGCCTTGGCTCCTTCGCTACGACGGTGACCGCGCTGGGCAAAGAATCCCCTTCGTTGGGCGGGGAGGTGGGGGGAGGTCGAGGTGAATAGTGTGTGGATGTGTTTAAGGTGGTGGGGGGGGGGGGGGGGGTGTGGGGGATGCTGAGCTCCACGTGACCTTTAAACCCTCATCTCCCCCCCCACCCCTGACGCCCCCAACCAGGCCTCCGGCCTGCTCCTCCTGCCCCCTCTCGGCGCCGCGCAAGCCCCCCCCGTGACCCTCTCACTCTCCTGTCCGTTCTTTCCCCGCGGCAGGGACAGGCCGACGGCCAGGGAGGGGCCCACCTCCCCGCAGCAGAAGCAGCAGCAGCAGCAGCAGCAGGCCCCAAGCCTCCCCCCGCCGACCAGCCGCTGGCCCTGGTCAAGAAGCGGCCCGGTTTCATCAGCCCGACCTCCGGCCCCCCGAGCACGCTGCCTCCCAGCATGCTCCAGCAGGTAAGCGGCCAGCTGGGTTTCCCACCCCACCCCCCCCCCCCACCCCCCCAACCGGACGGCGGGGGTGGGGGAGGGGGCGGGTTTTGGGGTTTCCGGCCTACCCCCGCAGGCTGCAGTCGGATTCGGTTGGCCCATCGGGAATCTCCCTCTGCGCTGTCCCATCAAACACTCCCGTGAGGCCACTTGTCCCATCTGCCCGTGCTAGCTCTTTCTGATTAGCCTCACAACACACTCTCCCCGCCCAGCTCTTCCCCACCGCACCCCCCCCCCCCCCCCCCCCCCACCATAGCCCCGCACATTCTCCCCCTCCCAGTATTTATCCAATCCCACCGATTCTCTTCAATCTGTGTCCCCCCCCCACCCACCGACCCCTCCTCGGGTTACCAACCCTCCCGCCACCGGGAACAGTTTCTCCTCATTCACTCGATCGAGACCCCCCTCGTGATTTTGAACCTCCCACCCTCCTCGATTCGATCTCCCCCCCACCAACCTCCTTAACCTTCTCCGTTCCGAGGGGAACAATCCCGGCTCCTCCGGTATCTGCAAACGAACTGAAGTCCCCCCCGCCTCCCCGCGGATCCTTCTGGTACATCCCCACCGCACCCCACACCACCAAGGCCCTCGACATCCCTCCCCAGAGTGCAGGGGCCGGAGTTGGATGCGTTACTCCAGCTCGGGCCTGACTAGCGGGCGACCGGCGGAGGGAGGAGAACGTCTACGGAGCGAAATCTGCAGACCTCGCCCCATCGAAGGTTCGCAGCCATCACTCCCTCTGCCCGCTGACCCACACTGGCTCCACGTTAAAGCAACGCCTCGATTTAAAAATACACATCCTTATTCTCTAAACCCTCCAGGTTCCTCACCCTCTCCCCTCCCTAATTCTCAAACCTCCTCCAGCCCCGACAACCCTCCCTATCTCTGTAACCTCCTCCAGCCCCGACAACCCTCCCTATCTCTGTAACCTCCTCCAGCCCCGACAACCCTCCCTATCTCTGTAACCTCCTCCAGCCCCTACACCCCTCCCTATCTCTGTAACCTCCTCCAGCCCCTACACCCCTCCCTATCTCTGTAACCTCCTCCAGTCCCTACACCCCTCCCTATCTCTGTAACCTCCTCCAGCCCCTACACCCCTCCCTATCTCTGTAACCTCCTCCAGCCCCTACACCCCTCCCTATCTCTGTAACCTCCTCCAGTCCCTACACCCCTCCCTATCTCTATAACCTCCTCCAGCCCCTACACCCCTCCCTATCTCTGTAACCTCCTCCAGCCCCGACAACCCTCCCTATCTCTGTAACCTCCTCCAGCCCCGACACCCCTCCCTATCTCTGTAACCTCCTCCAGCCCCTACACCCCTCCCTATCTCTGTAACCTCCTCCAGCCCCTACAACCCTCCCTATCTCTATAACCTCCTCCAGCCCCGACAACACTCCCTATCTCTGTAACCTCCTCCAGCCCCAACACCCCTCCCTATCTCTGTAACCTCCTCCAGCCCCTACACCCCTCCCTATCTCTGTAACCTCCTCCAGCCCCTACAACCCTCCCTATCTCTATAACCTCCTCCAGCCCCGACAACACTCCCTATCTCTGTATCCTCCTCCAGCCCCTACATCCCTCCCTTTCTCTGTAAGCCCCTCCAGCCCCTACACCCTTCCCTATCTCTGTAACCTCCTCCAACCTCTAAAACACACCCTATCTCTGGAACCTCCTCCAGTCCCTACACCGCTCCCTATTTCTGTAACCTCCTCCAGCAACCTACACCCCTCCCTATCTCTGTAACCTCCTCCAGGCCCTACAACCCTCCCTATCTCTGTAACCTCCTCCAGCCCCTACAACAGTTCCTATCTCTGTAACCTACTCCAGCCCCTACACCCCCTCCCTATCTCTGTAACATCCTCCAGCCCCGACAACCCTCCCTATCCCTGTAACCTCCTCCAGCTCCTACAACCCTCCCTATCTCTGTAACCTCCTCCAGCCCCTACAACACTCCCTATCTCTGTAACCTCCTCCAGTCCCTACACCCCTCCCTATCTCTGTAACCTCCTCCAGCCCCGACACCCATCCCTATCTCTGTAACCTCCTCCAGCCCCTACACCCCTCCCTATCTCTGTAACCTCCTCCAGCCCCTACAACCCTCCCTATCTCTGTAACCTCCTCCAGCCCCCTACACCCCTCCCTATCTCTGTAACCTCCTCCAGCCCCTACACCCCTCCCTATCTCTGTCACCTCCTACAACCCTCCGAGATCTCTGATCTCCTCCAATTCCGGCCTCTCGAGCATCCCCCAATTCCCATCGCCCCACCACTGGCGGCCGTGCTTTCAGCTGCCTGGGGGGCGTCCCTGAGCTCTGGAATTCCCTCCCTGAACCTCTCCACCTCCCTCTCTCTCTCTCCTCCTTTGGGGCGCTGCTTAAAAACTGATCTCTCTGACCGAGCGTTCGGTCACCTGTCCCCAATATCCCCGCGTGTGGCTCGGGGTCAGAGTGTGTCTGATTTACACTCCGGTGAAGCGCCCTGGGGATGGTTAACTCGGTTAAAGAGGGCGGGCAGATATTCCCCGGTGTGCAGAAGAACGAGTGGTGATCGCACTGAAACGTATAAAACTCTTCAAAGCATCTTCGGCCAGGCCTTGCTCTCCCCTGGGCCGCTGGCTCTTCCCTGTCTCCGGCCTGTCTACTGACATGTCATCCTGGGGTCTGCTGTTGATTAGGAGCATCATCCTTTCGTTTCTCCCCTTCTCCACGATGTAGACACTCGAGGATCCAGCATTACTTTTTAACACTTTTGCCAACTGTCTATCATAGACTTGTGAACGTTCACCCAGAGATGTCTCGTCAGAGGCTGGGAATCCTGCGGTGAGTAACTCACCTCCTGACTCCCCAAAGCCTGTCCCCCATCTACAAGGCACAAGTCAGGAGTGTGATGGGATACTCCCCACTTGCCTGGGTGAGTGCAGCTCCCACAACACTCAAGAAGCTCGACACCATCCAGGACAAAGCAGCCCCGCTCGATCAGCACCCCCTCCACAAACATTCACTCCCTCCACCACCGACGCACAGGGGCAGCAGTGTGTGTACCATCTACAAGATGCACTGCAGCAACTCGCCAAGGCTCCTTCGACAGCGCCGCCCAAACCCACCACCTCTACCACCTAGAAGGACAAGGGCAGCAGACACGCGGGGGAGACACTACCCCCGGCAGGGCTATAAAATCCAGGCTCAGCCCCTTTGTGCCGATCCTCGGAGAGCCAGTATTTACCCTTTGTGGAAGGCCGCATTGTGAGGAAGAGCAGATGGGGGAATAGGGACAGGAGGAGGCCCATTCAGCCCCACTCAAGTCTGTTACACAGGAACAGGAGGAGGCCATTCAGCCCCTCTTGAGCCTGTTACACAGGAGCAGGAGGAGGCCATTCAGCCCCTCTTGAGCCTGTTACACAGGAACAGGAGGAGGCCATTCAGCCGCTCTTGAGCCTGTTACACAGGAACAGGAGGAGGCCATTCAGCCCCTCTTGAGCCTGTTACACAGGAAAAGGAGGAGGTCCATTCAGCCCCCTCTCGGGCATGTTACACAGGAACAGGAGGAGGCCATTCAGCCCCTCTCGAGCCTGTTACACAGGAACAGCAGGAGGCCATTCAGCCCCCTCTCGAGCCTGTTACAAAGGAACAGGAGGCAATTCAGCCCCTCTCGAGCCTTTTACACAGGAACAGGAGGAGGCCATTCAGCCGCTCTTGAGTCTGTTACACAGGAACAGGAGGAGGCCATTCAGCCCCTCTTGAGCCTGTTACACAGGAACAGGAGGAGGCCCATTCAGCCCCTCTCGAGCCTGTTACACAGGAAAAGGAGGAGGTCCATTCAGCCCCTCTCGGGCATGTTACACAGGAACAGGAGGAGGCCATTCAGCCCCTCTCGAGCCTGTTACAAAGGAACAGGAGGCAATTCAGCCCCTCTCGAGCCTTTTACACAGGAACAGGAGGAGGCCATTCAGCCCCTCTCGGGCCTGTTACACAGGAACAGCAGGAGGCCATTCAGCACCTCTCGAGCCTGTTACACAGGAACAGGAGGAGGCCATTCAGCCCCGCTCGAGTCTGTAACGCAGGAAGAGGAAGAGGCCCATTCGGCCCCCCCCACTCGCTCCTGCTCCACCACTCAATAACGACCAACCACCGCGGCCGACCTTCGAACCCGGATAACGCGTTCCCCGCCCCCTCCGATCCCTCGCCCTCTGTCTCGAACGGACTGAAGCCTCCTTGGGGATCGGGAAATTGAGGGGGTCGCCCCCCCACCACCCCCCCAACCACCCCCCCCCCCCCGAGCACTCGGAGCGAAGGGAGTTCCCCTCGGCTCCGTCCAAGACGGCCTTACCCTGCGACCGTGACCACCCCACCCACCCACCCCAACAATGCCCCACCACCACCCCGTGTTCTAGACTCTCCAGTCGGAGAGAGCGGGATAGGGGGGAAGGGTTGGGGGGGGCAGAAGGGGAGGGGGGAGAGAGGGGGCACAGCCTCCTGGCGTCGAAGCAGCCAAATCCCCTTCAGAGTTTTCAATATTTCTCTGCGATCGTCCCGCTTCCTGCCAAACTCCGAGGGGGGGTGGGGGGGGGGGGGGGTGCGGTGGGGGGGGGGGGGGGGGGGGGTATAGGATATTCTGCTCGACCCCCTTGGGAAAGAGAATTAATGCCGCCCCCCACCCCCCCCCCAACCTCTACTGAGCTGTGGCCTGGCCAGAACTGACCGTCCGCGGGTTCCGTTCCGGAGCAGGTGGGGTACGGGGTGCGAAAGCCTGGCCGTGGAGGCCCGAACCCCGCCGCCACCAGCCCGGGAATTCCGGCCGACTCGCGCGCTGAGCTGTGACCTGTGACATGTGAGCTGTGCCCTCGCTCTCTCTCTCTCTCTCTCTCTCTCTCTCTCTCCCTCCCCAAACCCCCTCACACAGATGAGGCCGTCGGTGATCACGTGCACTTCCTCCGGCTACCGGCAGTGTGGGCACTCCCGGGCGGCGGCCCCGCCCCACGGGCAACAGGCGGCCGTGTCTGTCACCTACAGCTCGAGCAGTGAGGGTGAGTCCAGAGGGGTTTGTGGGGGGGTAAATCAGAGTGTTACAGTGAGGGGTGTGGGGTAAATCAGAGTGTTACAGTGAGGGGTGCGGGGTAAATCAGAGTGTTACAGTGAGGGGTGTGGGGTAAATCAGAGTGTTACAGTGAGGGGTGCGGGGTATATCAGAGTGTTACAGTGAGGAGTGCGGGGTAAATCAGAGTGTTACAGTGAGGGGTGTGGGGTAAATCAGAGTGTTACAGTGAGGGGTGCGGGTTATATCAGAGTGTTACGGTGAGGGGTGTGGGGTATATCAGAGTGTTACAGTGAGGGGTGTGGGGTATATCAGAGTGTTACAGTGAGGGGTGTGGGGTATATCAGAATGTTGCAGTGAGGGGTGTGGGCTATATCAGAGTGTTACAGTGAGGTGTGATGGGGTATATCAGAGTGTTACAGTGAGGGGTGTGGGGTATATCAGAGTGTTACAGTGAGGGGTGTGGGACCTATCAGAGTGTTACAGTGAGGGGTGTGGGGTATATCAGAGTGTTACGGTGAGGGGTGTGGGGTATATCAGAGTCTTACAGTGAGGGGTGCGGGGTATATCAGAGTGTTACTGTGAGGGGTGTGGGATATATCACGGTTACAGTGAGGGGTGTGGGGTATATCAGAGTGTTAAAGTGAGGGTTGTGGGATATATCAGAGTGTTACAGTGAGGCTTGTGCGGTATATCAGAGTGTTACAGTGAGGGGTGTGGGGTATATCAGAGTGTTACAGTGAGGTGTGTGGGGTATATCAGTGTTACAGTGAGGGGTGTGGGGTATATCAGAGTGTTAGAGTGAGGGCTGTGGGATATATCAGGGTTACAGTGAGGGGTGTGGGGTATATCAGAGTGTTACAGTGAGGGGTGTGGGGTATATCAGATTGTTACAGTGAGGGGTGTGGGCTATATCAAAGTGTTACAGTGAGGGGTGTGGGGTATATCAGAGTGTTACAGTGAGGGGTGTGGGGTATATCAGAGTGTTACAGTGAGGGGTGTGGGGTATATCAGAGTGTTACAGTGGGGTGTGGGGTAAATCAATGTGTTACAGTGAGGGGTGTGGGGTATATCAGAGTGTTACAGTGAGGGGTGCGGGGTATATCAGTGTTAAAGTGAGGGGTGTGGGGTACATCAGAGTGTCACAGTGAGGGGTGTGGGGTATATAAGAGTGTCACAGTGAGGGGTGTGCGGCATATCAGAGTGTTACAGTGAGGGTTGTGGGGTGTATCAGAGTGTTACAGTGAGGGGTGTGGGGTATATCAGAGTGTCACAGTGAGGGGTGTGGGGTATATCAATGTGTTACAGTGAGGGGTGTGGGGTATATCAGAGTGTCACAGTGAGGGGTGTGGGGTATATCAGAGTGTTACAGTGAGGGGTGTGGGGTATATCAGAGTGTTACAGTGAGGGTTGTGGGGTATATCAGAGTATTACAGTGAGGGGTGTGGAGTATATCAGCGTGTCACAGTGAGGGGTGTGGGGTATATCAGAGTGTTACAGTGAGGGGTGTGGGGTATATCAGAGTGTTACAGTGAGGGTTGTGGGGTATATCAGAGTGTTACAGTGAGGGGTGTGGAGTATATCAGCGTGTCACAGTGAGGGGTGTGGGGTATATCAGAATGTTACAGTGAGGGGTGTGGGGTATATCAGAGTGTTACAGTGAGATGTTGGGTATATCAGAGTGTCACAGTGAGGGGTGTGGGGTATATCAGAGTGATACAGTGAGAGGTGTGGGGTATATCAGAGTGTTACAGTGAGGTGTGTGGGGTATATCAGAGTGTTACAGTGAGGTGTGTGGGGTATATCAGAGTGTCACAGTGAGGTGTGTGGGGTATATCAGAGTGTTACAGTGAGGGGTGTGGGGTATATCAGAGTGTTACAGTGAGGGCTGTGGGGTATATCAGAGTGTTACAGTGAGGGGTGTGGGGTATATCAGAGTGTCACAGTGAGAGGTGTGGGGTATATCAAAGTGATACAGTGAGGGGTGTGGGGTATATCAGAGTGTTACAGTGAGAGGTGTGGGGTATATCAGAGTGTTACAGTGAGAGGTGTGGGGTATATCAAAGTGATACAGTGAGAGGTGTGGGGTATATCAGAGTGTTACAGTGAGGGGTGTGGGGTATATCAGAGTGTTACAGTGAGGGGTGTGGGGTATATCAGAGTGTTACTGTGAGGGGTGTGCGGTATATCAGAGTGTTACAGTGAGGGGTGTGGGGTATATCAGAGTGTCACAGTGAGGGGTGTGGGGTATATCAGAGTGTCACAGTGAGGGGTGTGGGGTATATCAGAGTGCTACAGTGAGGGGTGTGGGGTATATCAGAGTGTTACAGTGAGATGTTGGGTATATCAGAGTGTCACAGTGAGGGGTGTGGGGTATATCAGAGTGATAAAGTGAGAGGTGTGGGGTATATCAGAGTGATACAGTGAGAGGTGTGGGATATATCAGAGTGATACAGTGAGAGGTGTGGGATATATCAAAGTGATACAGTGAGAGGTGTGGGGTATATCAGAGTGTTACAGTGAGGTGTGTGGGGTATATCAGAGTGTTACAGTGAGGTGTGTGGGGTATATCAGAGTGTTACAGTGAGGGGTGTGGGGTATATCAGAGTGTTACAGTGAGGGGTGTGGGGTATATCAGAGTGTTACAGTGAGGGGTGTGGGGTATAGCAGAGTGTTACAGTGAGGGGTGTGGGGTATATCAGAGTGTTACAGTGAGGTGTGGGGTATATCAGAGTGTCACAGTGAGGGGTTTGGGGTATATCAGAGTGATACAGTGAGAGGTGTGGGGTATATCAGAGTGATACAGTGAGAGGTGTGGGGTATATCAAAGTGATACAGTGAGAGGTGTGGGGTATATCAGAGTGTTACAGTGAGGTGTGTGGGGTATATCAGAGTGTTACAGTGAGGTGTGTGGGGTATATCAGAGTGTTACAGTGAGGGGTGTGGGGTATATCAGAGTGTTACAGTAAGGGATGTGGGGTATATCAAAGTGTTACAGTGAGGGGTGTGGGGTATATCAGAGTGTTACTGTGAGGGGTGTGCGGTATATCAGAGTGTTACAGTGAGGGGTGTGCGGTATATCAGAGTGTTACAGTGAGGGGTGTGCGGTATATCAGAGTGTTACAGTGAGGGGTGTGGGGTATATCAGAGTGTTACAGTGAGGGTTGTGGGGTATATCAGAGTGTTACAGTGAGGGTTGTGGGGTATATCAGAGTGTTACAGTGAGGGGTGTGCGGTATATCAGAGTGTTACAGTGAGGGGTGTGGGGTATATCAGAGTGTTACAGTGAGGAGTGTGGGGTATATCAGAGTGTTACAGTGAGGGGTGTGGGGTATATCAGAGTGTCAAAGTGAGGGGTGTGGGGTATATCAATGTGTTACAGTGAGGGGTGTGGGGTATATCAGAGTGTCACAGTGAGGGGTGTGGGGTATATCAGAGTGTTAAAGTGAGGGTTGTGGGGTACATCAGCGTGTTACAGTGAGGGGTGTGGGGTATATCAGAGTGTCACAGTGAGGGGTGTGGGGTATATCAGAGTGTTACAGTGAGGGGTGTGGGGTATATCAGAGTGTTACAGTGAGGGTTGTGGGGTATATCAGAGTGTTACAGTGAGGGGTGTGGAGTATATCAGCGTGTCACAGTGAGGGGTGTGGGGTATATCAGAGTGTTACAGTGAGGGGTGTGGGGTATATCAGAGTGTTACAGTGAGGGTTGTGGGGTATATCAGAGTGTTACAGTGAGGGGTGTGGAGTATATCAGAGTGTCACAGTGAGGGGTGTGGGGTATATCAGAGTGTTACAGTGAGATGTTGGGTATATCAGAGTGTCACAGTGAGGGGTGTGGGGTGTATCAGAGTGATACAGTGAGAGGTGTGGGGTATATCAGAGTGATACAGTGAGAGGTGTGGGGTATATCAAAGTGATACAGTGAGAGGTGTGGGGTATATCAGAGTGTTACAGTGAGGTGTGTGGGGTATATCAGAGTGTTACAGTGAGGTGTGTGGGGTATATCAGAGTGTTACAGTGAGGGGTGTGGGGTATATCAGAGTGTTACAGTGAGGGGTGTGGGGTATATCAGAGTGTTACAGTGAGGGGTGTGGGGTATATCAGAGTGTTACAGTGAGGTGTGGGGTATATCAGAGTGTCACAGTGAGGGGTTTGGGGTATATCAGAGTGATACAGTGAGAGGTGTGGGGTATATCAGAGTGATACAGTGAGAGGTGTGGGGTATATCAAAGTGATACAGTGAGAGGTGTGGAGTATATCAGAGTGTCACAGTGAGGTGTGTCGGGTATATCAGAGTGTTACAGTGAGGTGTGTGGGGTATATCAGAGTGTTACAGTGAGGGGTGTGGGGTATATCAGAGTGTTACAGTAAGGGATGTGGGGTATATCAAAGTGTTACAGTGAGGGGTGTGGGGTATATCAGAGTGTTACTGTGAGGGGTGTGCGGTATATCAGAGTGTTACAGTGAGGGGTGTGCGGTATATCAGAGTGTTACAGTGAGGGGTGTGCGGTATATCAGAGTGTTACAGTGAGGGGTGTGGGGTATATCAGAGTGTTACAGTGAGGGGCGTGGGGTATATCAGAGTGTTACAGTGAGGGGTGTGGGGTATATCAGAGTGTTACAGTGAGTGGTGTGCGGTATATCAGAGTGTTACAGTGAGGGGTGTGGGGTATATCAGAGTGTTACAGTGAGGAGTGTGGGGTATATCAGAGTGTTACAGTGAGGGGTGTGGGGTATATCAGATTGTTACAGTGAGGGGTGTGCGGTATATCAGAGTGTTACAGTGAGGGGTGTGGGGTATATCAGAGTGTTATAGTGAGGGGTTTGGGTTATATCAGAATTACAGTGATGCATTCCTATTGCACATACTGAGCCTCCCAGGTCCCTTCAACATTTCTTGTGACTGTCTCTTGAACTCATGTTTCATCCACTTGCACAGACTCATTCACAGGAGGCCTTAATTTTTACAATGTGACTGTTTAAATCACATTCTTATCAATGTCATAAAGTACCTGAGATACAGAGTAAAGCTCCCTTTACATTGTCCCCATCAAACACTCCCAGGACAGGTACAGCACGGGGTTAGATACAGAGTAAAGCTCCCTCTACACTGTCTCCATCAAACACTCCCAGGACAGGTACAGCACGGGGTTAGATACAGAGTAAAGCTCCCTCTACACTGTCCCCATCAAACACTCCCAGGACAGGTACAGCACGGGGTTAGATATAGTGTAAAGCTCCCTCCACACTGTCCCCATCAAACACTCCCAGGACAGGTACAGCACAGGGTTAGATACAGAGTAAAGCTCCCTCTACACTGTCCCCATCAAACACTCCCAGGACAGGTACAGCACGGGGTTAGATACAGAGTAAAGCTCCCTCTACACTGTCCCCATCAAACACTCCCAGAACAGGAACAACACGGGGTTAGATACAGAGTAAATCTCCCTCTACACTGTCCCCATCAAACACTCCCAGGACAGGTACAGCACATGGTTAGATACAGAGTAGATCTCCCTCTATACTGTCCCCGTCAGACACCTCTCCACGTGTGGCCTTTGCCAGCCGTTCATGCCTCCACCTCTCTCTCTCTCTCTCCTCACCAGGTACTGACCGGACTGTCTCCTGTGACTCCGTGGTGGACGAGCATTTCCGGCGGAGCCTGGGCTGTGACTACCAGCTGCCCGCCAGCGCCGCCAACTCCGTCTCCATCTCGGGCTGCGTCGATGACCACTTCGCCAAGGCTCTGGGCGACAAGTGGCTTCAGATCAAAGGCTCGGCCGTCTCCAGCCCTGGCGCTTCGGAGCTGCCAAGCGAAGAGGCTCCTTCCCCCAGCCTGGCACCCACTGTCCTCTCGTAGCCTGCAGGATCCATGGGTATGGGACAACCCCCGCCTCCCTTGCCCACCCCCCCAACACTGCTCACCCTGCCTCACACACATCCTCCCGGATTAGGAACTGCCCTCCAACCAATCCCACAACTGAAGGGGTCAAAGATATCTCGGAGGTTTGGCACCACCCCCCCACAACGTGCCCCCACTTTCTGGATTCGGCGGGGGTGCGGTGTGTTTGGATGGTCCTCCTCAGTGCCTGGCAACATAGGCTACGTGAACAGCGAACACCAGGGCTGGTAGAGCAGCCGTACCAATTTCTCGTCCCCCCCCCGACCCCACAGTCCACACTGCGCTTCGCAGGTTCGTTCCTGTCGAGAAACTCAACCCTGAGCTGAATTTACGCTCCGTTGACCCCGGGGAGATCTCCAACTGCGTCCTGACTCTCCATTCACTCCCTCCACCCCAACGCACAGGGGCAGCAGTGTGTGTACCATCTACAAGATGCACTGCAGCAACTCGCCAAGGCTCCTTCGACAGCGCCGCCCAAACCCACCACCTCTACCACCTAGAAGGACAAGGGCAGCAGACACATGGGGAACCCCACCACCTGCAAGTTCCCCTCCGAGCCCCTCACCATCCCGACTTGGAAATATATCGGCCGTTCCTTCACTGTCGCTGGGTCAAAATCCTGGAACTCCCTCCCTAACAGCACGGTGGGTGTACCTACACCACACGGGACAAATCCTGGAACTCCCTCCCTAACAGCACGGTGGGTGTACCTACACCACACGGGACACTATCCTGGAACTCCCTCCCTAACAGCGCAGTGGGTGTACCTACACCACAGGGGACAAAATCCTGGAACTCCCTCCCTAACAGCACGGTGGGTGTACCTACACCACACGGGACAAAATCCTGGAACTCCTCCTCTCTCAGCACAGTGGGTGTACCTACACCACACGGGACAAAATCCTGGAACTCCCTCCCTAACAGCACGGTGGGTGTACCTACACCACAGGACAAACTCCTGGAACTCCCTCCCTAACAGCACGGTGGGTGTACCTACACCACACGGGGACAAAATCCTGGAACTCCCTCCCTAACAGCACGGTGGGTGTACCTACACCACACGGGGACAAAATCCTGGAACTCCCTCCCTAACAGCGCTGTGGGTGTACCTACGCCACACGGGGACAAAATCCTGGAACTCCCTCCCTAACAGCACGGTGGGTGTACCTACACCACACGGGGACAAAATCCTGGAACTCCCTCCCTAACAGCACGGTGGGTGTACCTACACCACACGGGACAAAATCCTGGAACTCCCTCCCTAACAGCGCTGTGGGTGTACCTACACCACACGGGGACAAAATCCTGGAACTCCATCCCTAACAGCACGGTGGGTGTACCTACACCACACGGCTCACCCACCACCTTCTCAAGGGGCAACTGGCAATGGGCAATAAATGCTTCCCTCTGAGAATGTGTTTGAAAGAAAAGTTCACCCACAAAGAGGCTGATATGACTGACGTTCAGTTCTTCCAGAGGGGTGCTCATTGGGATAACTCTATCGGGCCAGTTAAAGAGGCTGGGCTTCGAGCTGGTCTTGCGGGAGGTTCCTAACTGGCTCTACAAACGTGTTGGGCTGAAGCACTCGAAGCCTCGCGTCGAGTTGTCTATGATGAAAATGGATTTTTGAACACGACCCTGAGATCTGTCGCAAAAATTCAACCAGCTCTCCCACGTCCTTCGAGCGGCGAATTGAAGCACCAGCCATACCTCGTCAGGGCCTACCCAGGACTCCATTCCCGTATCGTGCCGCTGCCCAGCCTCGAGGGGGGGGGGCCAATCACTCGATTAAAGCGCTCGGCGTGTTGGCCATTAGCCCGACACCGGCCTCCCGAAGCTACTGCTCCCGCTCGGAGCTCGATCCGGGCATGAAGGCTCCCAGCAGGACCACGGGAACCCTCCTGGGGTCCCCTCGAAGCATCCGCGAAGTTGGTCAAGCATCCCCGCCGACTCGCCGGAGACCCTGGCGACTGAACAGCGTGTGGAGAAGGTTCGCCCGGGGAAGGCATCGGGAGCGCTCCACCGGGAATGTGCGGAGATGTCGAGGCATCGATGGGGGGACAGCGGGGGAGTGGGGTGAGAAGGTGGTAGCAGGGGAGGGGGAGGATGGTAGACTGGTGAGGTGGGAGGGGGGTGCTGTTGGTAGCGTATGTAACTCTAAACAAACCCACCTACCCAACCCTTCAAGCACTACCTGCCCCGGCGCGTAGCAGTGTCCGCACGGGTTGCGTGCTGGACTTACCCACCCTATCCGAGCCCCTCAAGCCAGCGTGGGTGCGAGGGAGATCCTCAGACCCGAGGGACTGCCGGAAAAGGTTGACCCTTAACGCCCTCAGCCGCAGCGTTGGAGTGGGAAGGGAATACCGCCATGCCAATGGACGCCTGCGCCCCAAGAGCAAACTAGAAACAGCCCTACGGGTGGCACTGGGCTGTACACCAAGTGGTCATACAGCTGATAGCAAAACCGCCGCTGCTGGTGGGAAACCCACCCGCGAGCTACTGGTTTTCCTGGTGTTTTTCTGTATCGCGGAGCCGGGACCCTGTCCTCTGTACACACACACACACACACACACACACACACACACACACTCACTTCATTCCTCTCCCTGGCCTCTGTCTGAGACGGAATCAGCCTGCTCACAACCTCGGTGTGAGTTTTGACTCTGAGACAAGTCCCCGGCCTCATCTCTGCGCTGTCACGAACACCACCCGTCTCCACGTCCGTAACCTCGCCTGGCATCACCCACCGTCTCAGCTCATCAGCTGCTGAAGCCCTCGTCCGCGCCTTTCTTCCCTCCGGACGCGACTATCCCAGCGCTCTCCTGGCTGCTGTCCCACGTTCTACCCTCCGGAAACCTCAGCTCCTCTGAAACTTGGCTGTCCGGCCATGTCCGACCTCGCGCCGAGTCCCGTTGACCCTTCACCCACTGTGCTCGCTGACCCACACGGGCTCCTGCTCTGGCAACGCCCCACTTTTAAAATTCTCACCCGTTTCCAAATCCTTCCATGGTTCACGGCACCTCCCTATCACTGTAACCTCCACCAGCCCCTACACCCCTCCCTATCTCTGTAACCTCCTCCAGCCCCTACACCCCTCCCTATCTCTGTAACCTCCTCCAGTCCGTACACCCCTCCCTATCTCTGTAACCTCCTCCAGCCCCTACACCCCTCCCTATCTCTGTAACCTCCTCCAGCCCCTACAACCCTCCCTATCTCTGTAACCTCCTCCAGACCCTACACTCCTCCCTAACTCTGTAACCTCCTCCAGCCCCTACAACCCTCCCTATCTCTGTAACCTCCTCCAGACCCTACACCCCTCCCTATGTCTGTAACCTCCTCCAGCCCCTACACCCCACCCTATCTCTGTAACCTCCTCCAGCCCCTACACCCCTCCCTATCTCTGTAACCTCCTCCAGCCCCTACACCCCTCCCTATCTCTGTAACCTGCTCCAGTCCCTACACCCCTCCCTCTTTCTGTAACCTCCTCCAGCCCCTACACACCCTCCCTACCTCTGTAACCTCCTCCAGCCCCTACACCCCTCCCTCTCTCTGTAACCTCCTCCAACCCCTACACACCCTCCCTATCTCTGTAACCTCCTCCAGCCCCTACACCCCTCCCTATCTCTGTAACCTCCTCCAGCCCCTACAACCCTCCCTATCTCTGTAACCTCCTCCAGCCCCTACACCCCTCCCTATCTATGTAACCTCCTCCAGGCCCTACACCCTTCCCTATCTCTGTAACCTCCTACAACCCTCCGAGATCTCTGCACTCCTCCAATTCCGGCCTCTCGAGCATCCCCCGATTCCCATCGCTCCACCACTGGCGGCCGTGCCTTCAGCTGCCTGGGGGTGGGGGGCCCTGAGCTCTGGAATTCCCTCCCTGAACCTCTCCCTCTCCGTCTCTCTCTCTCCTCCTTTAAGACGCTCCTTAAAGACCGGCCTCCTTGACCAAGCTTTTGGTCATCTGTCCCTAATATCTCCCTATGCGGCTTGGGTGGGGGTGGGGGTGGGGGCCATGCTTGGTTTTGTAAAGGCCCTTGTGAGGCGCCGTGACATTATAGGCGCCACACAAATTCGAGTTGTTGTCGGTCCCCTGTGCTCTTCGACAGACGAACCTTCTCTGTTCCTGGATTGATGGAGGTGGTCACCTCAGTGGTCACTGGGAAGAGGGAGGCTGCACCCCTCCACCCCCCCCCACCCCAAAAAACGGTGAGCTGGGATAGCATTGAGGGTTACGGTCAAAGGTCAGTCGGAGCCACGTGCCCTTTGGGGGAGGAGTCAAAGGTCACGAACCTCTCGACCCTACCCTGACCTCAGTTGGATTTCCGGGCCAGAGGTCGCGTTGTTCCATTAAGACTCAATCACGCCAAAAAGGCCCCGGAACCTTCCAGAACGAACGTGTTTCTGAAGAGTTAACAACTCCGAGCTACGGTGCCAGTTTCCAAACCGCCCCCCTCCCCCTGCTGTATAAAGACCTAGCCAGTCAAGGGGGCCCTCCGGTCGTTGGCGGTTGTCGGTGAGATCTTTCTGTGCACAAAATGGCCACCGCCTTTCCTAGCACGGCAATGGGAGGTGGGGGCGAGGGCTGGGCTTCAAACAAGGGTGAAGGACCCTCGATTGGCCGTGTGGGCGGGGCTCTGGGGGCACGATTCTTTCCCTTCCTTTCCGGGTGACCTGTGGCCGCATTTTGTCCTCCGTTTTGGACAGCAGGCCAGGTCCTGATCCAAAGCCACTTCCCCTCCCCACTCCGCCCGTCCACCCACCCACCCCGCACCCACCCACCCCAACCCACACCCACGAGGTCGCCCGTGGCAAGGGGCGGAAGGGATGTTAACGATACGCGGGGTGGGTGCGCTGAGCCACGGAACGTTCCGGACCGCCACAGCCACCTGACCGAATACGCGAGGGACAGGAGCCAGTCGTTACCTTTCGACTGAAGTGGCCTTTCCTCCTTCATTTCTCACCCAACGACGACTTCAAAGCGCTTGCCCCTTTAAATATCCCATAATATTCGTCAGGGGGATGGGGACTGTTTCGTGTTTGGCGGGGTGGTGGTGGTGGGGGGTGGGTGACACCTGGGGCTTTGTAAGATATGTATAATGGCGGTTTTGTCGATTAAAGCTGTTTCTATTTCACCTCGGGAGTTTAAGATTTAATTCTGAGCAGCTGTCGAGGTTGGTTGGACCCAGATTGCTCTGCAAGGTGGAGCTGAAAGCACAGTTCGGTGTGACTGGGAACACAAACAGTTCCCCCGGTAATCCGGGACCCGCTCCTTCCTGATAAATTATTCAATTCTGGCCCCATTCTGATTGTACACAATCCCAACAGAGCCAAACCCCTTCCCGTTCACTCCCACTGTAAACAATCCCAACAGAGCCAAACCCCTTCCCGTTCACTCCCACTGTCCACAATCCCAATGGACCCAAACCCCTTCCCGTTCACTCCCACTGTCCACAATCCCAATGGACCCAAACCCCTTCCCGTTCACACCCACTGTACACAATCCCAATGGACCCAAACCCCTTCCCATTCACTCCACTGTCCACAATCCCAATGGACCCAAACCCCTTCCCGTTCACTCCCACTGTCCACAATCCCAATGGACCCAAACCCCTTCCCGTTCACTCCCACTGTCCACAATCCCAATGGACCCAAACCCCTTCCCGTTCACTCCCACTGTCCACAATCCCAATGGACCCAAACCCCTTCCCGTTCACTCCCACTGTCCACAATCCCAATGGACCCAAACCCCTTCCCGTTCACTCCCACTGTACACAATCCCAATGGACCCAAACCCCTTCCCGTTCACTCCCACTGTCCACAATCCCAATGGACCCAAACCCCTTCCCGTTCACTCCCACTGTCCACAATCTCAACAGAGCCAAACCCCTTCCCGTTCACTCCCACTGTCCACAATCCCAATGGACCCAAACCCCTTCCCGTTCACTTCCACTGTACACAATCCCAATGGACCCAAACCCCTTCCCGTTCACTCCCACTGTCCACAGTCCCAATGGGCCCAAACCCCTTCCCGTTCACTCCCACTGTACACAATCCCAATGGACCCAAACCCCTTCCCGTTCACTCCCACTGTACACAATCCCAATGGACCCAAACCCCTTCCCGTTCACTCCCACTGTACACAATCCCAATGGACCCAAACCCCTTCCCGTTCACTCCCACTGTACACAATCCCAATGGACCCAAACCCCTTCCCGTTCACTCCCACTGTACACAATCCCAATGGGCCCAAACCCCTTCCCGTTCACTCCCACTGTCCACAATCCCAATGGACCCAAACCCCTTCCCGTTCACTCCCACTGTCCACAATCCCAATGGACCCAAACCCCTTCCCGTTCACTCCCACTGTCCACAATCCCAATGGACCCAAACCCCTTCCCCTTCACTCCCACTGTACACAATCCCAATGGACCCAAACCCCTTCCCGTTCACTCCCACTGTCCACAATCCCAATGGACCCAAACCCCTTCCCGTTCACTCCCACTGTCCACAATCCCAATGGACCCAAACCCCTTCCCGTTCACTCCCACTGTCCACAATCCCAATGGACCCAAACCCCTTCCCGTTCACTCCCACTGTCCACAATCCCAATGGACCCAAACCCCTTCCCGTTCACTCCCACTGTACACAATACCATTTGCTCTGCCCGCCTATCTGACTGTGCGGCCCGGGTGCGATGGGTAAAGCGTGTGTGACCAAAACGAGAGGGGCACAGAGGTGGCAGGAAAACCAGAGGCCGAAGAGAATCGGCAAACGCTTAGCCTCAGTGCCCTCCACGGCCCTTCCCCCCCCTCACTACCCCACCCCCACAGCGGCTTCCCAGCGAAGGTTGTTTATTTGTGAAGTGCTGTGCCCTGACAGGACAGTTT
This sequence comes from Isurus oxyrinchus, assembly GCA_026770705.1. Taxonomy (NCBI): domain Eukaryota; kingdom Metazoa; phylum Chordata; class Chondrichthyes; order Lamniformes; family Lamnidae; genus Isurus; species Isurus oxyrinchus. The sequence goes on from JANJGN010000778.1 coordinate 79,333, forward strand.
TTGGGAAGCTGCCAGGCAGCTCTGTCTCTCTCTCTCTCTCTCTCTCTCTCGACATATATCTCCGTCTTCATCGCTGCCAATCTGGTCAAACTGGTCCTTCCAGGTGCTCCTAGGCCTGCCGTGGCACGTGCCTGTTAGGTGCTGCAACACGCGCAGCGTGCCAGGGACCCGGGGAGGGAGGGAGGGCAGATGGTCCCCTCCACCGATAGTAGCGGCTGGTCAGCCAGGGAGGCGGACGACGGCTGGTGGAGGAGGGCGGAGCTGGGATGGAGTGGCGAGGCCTTCTGCGGCCAAATAGCAGGCCGTCGCTCGGCCAGCGTCCCGGCCGACGGCGGAGGGTTTTAGTTTACGAGGCCCAGTCATTGTTGTACGGCACGGGGCGGCCGACTTGCAAGATGCCCGAAAGGATCAACGTGGCGCCGGCTCAGGTTGTCGGAATTAATCGTGGTAGGTGGAGGGGGTAAATATTGGCACCAGGGAGAACTTCCCCCCCACCCTCCCCCACCACACCCCCGCCCTTCCAGCAAGGGTTGTCACCCGAAACAAGGTGCCTCCAACTATGTGGCACTCCCTCAGCACTGACCCTCCCACAGTGCGGCGCTCCCTCAGCATTGACCCTCACACAGTGCGGCTCTCCCTCAGCACTGACCCTCCGACAGTGCAGCGCTCCCTCAGCACTGACCCACCGACAGTGCGGCACTCCCTCAGCACTGACCCTCCGACAGTGCGGCGCTCCCTCAGCACTGATCCTCCCACAGCGCGGCGCTCCCTCAGCACTGACCCTCCCACAGTGCGGCTGTCCCTCAGCACTGACCCTCCCACAGTGCGGCACTCCCTCAGCACTGACCCTCCCACAGTGCGGCGCTCCCTCAGCACTGACCCTCCCACAGTGCGGCGCTCCCTCAGCACTGACCCTCCCACAGTGCGGCACTCCCTCAGCACTGACCCACCGACAGTGCGGCGCTCCCTCAGCACTAACCCTCCGACATTGCAGCACTCCCTCAGCACTGACCCTCCGACCGTGCGGCGCTCCCTCAGCACTGACTCTCCCACAATGCGGCGCTCCCTCAGCACGGACGCTCCCACAGTGTGGTGCTCCCTCAGCACTGACCCTCCCACAGTGCGGCGCTCCCTCAGCACTGACCCTCCCACAGTGCGGCTCTCCCTCAGCACTGACCCTCCCACAGTGCGGCGCTCCCTCAGCACTGACACTCCGACAGTGCGGCGCTCCCTCAGCACTGACCCTCCCACAGTGCGGCACTCCCTCAGCACTGACCCACCGACAGTGCGGCGCTCCCTCAGCACTAACCCTCCGACATTGCAGCACTCCCTCAACACTGACCCTCCGACAGTGCGGCGCTCCCTCAGCACTGACTCTCCCACAATGCGGCGCTCCCTCAGCACGGACGCTCCCACAGTGTGGTGCTCCATCAGCACTGACCCTCCCACAGTGCGGCGATCCCTCAGCACTGACCCTCCCACAGTGCGGCTCTCCCTCAGCACTGACCCTCCCACAGTGCGGCGCTCCCTCAGCACTGACCCTCCCACAGTGCAGCGCTCCCTCAGCACTGACACTCCGACAGTGCGGCGCTCCCTCAGCACTGACCCTCCGACAGTGCGGCGCTCCCTCAGCACTGACCCTCCGACAGTGCGGCGCTCCCTCAGCACTGACCCTCCCACAGTGCGGCGCTCCCTCAGCACTGACTCTCCCACAATGCGGTGCTCCCTCAGCACTGACCCTCCCACAGTGCGGCTCTCCCTCAGCACTGACCCTCACACAGTGCGGCGCTCCCTCAGCACTGACCCTCCGACAGTGCGGCGCCCCCTCAGCACTGACTCTCCCACAGGGAGGCACTCTCACTGGGTGGTTGGGGGTGACAGAGGGGAGTGGGCGATGTGAAGGCAGGGAGAGGGAGAGGGAGAGGCAGGGAGGCTTTCCAGAACAAGGGCGTGCCTGATCATAGATCCTAACCCTGTGTGAATCTAATTGTTTCAGGAAGCACAGAGCCGGGGGGCAGACAGCTGCACGCACCACACCCATCACTCTGAGCAAGACAGGCATCTCTCAGCCACAAGATATTAATCTCAGTTTTAGTGTGCAAGAACTAATCACTTCAAAGGCTGCCATGGACAGGACGTGTCCTGCTTCCTCCCACCCCCGAGGGAATACCTTTGCCCTGTGCAGACACGCCACCTCTCATCCTGCAAGGGAAACTGCTCCCTGCCTCTTGGAGCATCGCTCGCTCCCCAGCCCAGCTCTGCCCACCACCCTCCTCCCCGCTTAAAAGCCGATTCCTGGTGTGCAGCATTTACTGCCCGTCCCATAAGGAGGCGGCGGTGAGCTGCCAGCTTGAACTGCTAGCAGTCCTTGAGGCACGCTGGCGGTACTGTGAGGTGGGGTTGGAGCGGTGGTGGTGAGTGCTTCACACAGAGTAAGCCGGTCTGAGGCAGCACCCCACCCCCACATCCACCCCCCCCCCCCCCCCCCCACCCCCCCTCCCCTATTTACCATCTCGCCATTATTCTCCATCTGGCGGTTGGGGGGTTTCTGAACTCCAAAGCGTTGTTATCTAGAACCGCCGCCAGCACGTCGCTGCCAGCCCAGCTTAGACCCGCCCAGCGCAACATCCACACCGCTCTCTCTCCCTGCCTGTCTCCCCGCTCCAGCTGTCTTTGTCGGTATCAGCGTGTCAAGTTTGTGTGCGAGTGTGTGCGCGAGTGTGTGAATGCATGAGGCTGGATGTGAGCATGCCTGGGTGTGTGAGTGTGCATGAGGGTGGATATAAGAGTGCACGAGTGTGTGAGAGTGCGTGGGTGTGCATGAGGGTGGATGTGAGTGTGCGTGGGTGTGCATGAGGGTGGATGTGAGTGTGTGTGAGTGCGTGGGTGTGCATGAGGGTGGATGTGAGTGTGCGTGGGTGTGCATGAGGGTGGATATGAGTGTGCGTGGGTGTGTGTGAGTGCTTGGGTATGTGTGAGTGCGTGGGTGTGCATGAGGGTGGATGTGAGTGTGCGTGGGTGTGCATGAGGGTGGATATGATTGTGCGTGGGTGTGTGTGAGTGCATGGGTATGTGTGAGTGCGTGGGTGTGCATGACGGTGGATGTGAGTGTGCGTGGGTGTGCATGAGGGTGGATATTAGTGTGCGTGGGTGTGAGAGAGTGCATGGGTGTGCATGAGGGTGGATCTGAGTGTGTGTGAGTGTGTGTGAGTGCGTGGGTGTGCATGACGGTGGATGTGAGTGTGCGTGGGTGTGCATGAGGGTGGATATTAGTGTGCGTGGGTGTGAGAGAGTGCATGGGTGTGCATGAGGGTGGATCTGAGTGTGTGTGAGTGTGTGTGAGTGCGTGGGTGTGCATGACGGTGGATGTGAGTGTGCGTGGGTGTGCATGAGGGTGGATATGATTGTGCGTGGGTGTGTGTGAGTGCATGGGTATGTGTGAGTGCGTGGGTGTGCATGACGGTGAATGTGAGTGTGCGTGGGTGTGCATGAGGGTGGATATTAGTGTGCGTGGGTGAGAGAGAGTGCATGGGTGTGCATGAGGGTGGATCTGAGTGTGTGTGAGTGTGTGTGAGTGCGTGGGTGTGCATGACGGTGGATGTGAGTGTGCGTGGGTGTGCATGAGGGTGGATATTAGTGTGCGTGGGTGTGAGAGAGTGCATGGGTGTGCATGAGGGTGGATCTGAGTGTGTGTGAGTGTGTGTGAGTGCGTGGGTGTGCATGACGGTGGATGTGAGTGTGCGTGGGTGTGCATGAGGGTGGATATTAGTGTGCGTGGGTGTGAGAGAGTGCATGGGTGTGCATGAGGGTGGATCTGAGTGTGTGTGAGTGCGTGGGTGTGCATGACGGTGGATGTGAGTGTGCGTGGGTGTGCATGAGGGTGGATATTAGTGTGCGTGGGTGTGAGAGAGTGCATGGGTGTGCATGAGGGTGGATATTAGTGTGCGTGGGTGTGAGAGAGTGCATGGGTGTGCATGAGGGTGGATGTGAGTGTGCATGGGTGTGTGAGAGTGTGTGGGTGTGAGAGAGTGCATGGCGTGACAGCGTGCGTGGCGTGACAGCGTGACAGAGTGCGCGGCGTGACAGCATGCGTGGGTGTGACAGAGTGCGTGGCGTGACAGAGTGCGTGGCGTTACAGAGTGCGTGGGCGTGACAGAGTGCGTGGGCGTGAGAGAGTGCGTGGCGTGACAGAGTGAGTGGCGTTACAGAGTGCGTGACGTTACAGAGTGCGTGGGCGTGACAGAGTGCGTGGGCGTGACAGAGTGCGTGGCGTGACAGAGTGCGTGGCGTGACAGAGTGCGTGGCGTGACAGAGTGTGTGGCGTTACAGAGTGCGTGGGTGTGACAGAGTGCGTGGGCGTGACAGAGTGCGTGGGCGTGACAGAGTGCGTGGCGTGACAGAGTGCGTGGCGTGACAGAGTGCGTGGCGTGACAGAGTGCGTGGCGTGACAGAGTGCGTGGCGTGACAGAGTGTGTGGCGTGACAGCGTGCGTGGGTGTGAGAGAGTGCGTGGGTGTGACAGAGTGCGTGGCGTGACAGAGTGCGTGGGTGTGAGAGAGTGCGTGGGCGTGACAGAGTGCATGGCGTTACAGAGTGCGTGGGTGTGAGAGAGTGCGTGGGCGTGACAGAGTGCGTGGGCGTGACAGAGTGCGTGGGCGTTACAGAGTGCGTGGGCGTTACAGAGTGCGTGGGCATGAGAGAGTGCGTGGCGTGACAGAGTGTGTGGGTGTGAGAGAGTGCGTGGGCGTTACAGAGTGCGTGGGCGTGAGAGAGTGCGTGGCGTGACAGAGTGCGTGGGCGTGACAGAGTGCGTGGGCGTTACAGAGTGCGTGGGCGTTACAGAGTGCGTGGGCGTGACAGAGTGCGTGGCGTGACAGAGTGCGTGGCGTGACAGAGTGCGTGGCGTGACAGAGTGCGTGGCGTGACAGAGTGCGTGGCCGTGACAGAGTGCGTGGCCGTGACAGAGTGCGTGGGCGTGACAGAGTGCGTGGGCGTGACAGAGTGCGTGTCGTGACAGAGTGCGTGGGCGTGACAGAGTGCGTGGCGTGACAGAGTGCGTGGCGTGACAGAGTGCGTGGGCGTGACAGAGTGCGTGTCGTGACAGAGTGCGTGTCGTGACAGAGTGCGTGGGCGTGACAGAGTGCGTGTCGTGACAGAGTGCGTGTCGTGACAGAGTGCGTGGGCGTGACAGAGTGCGTGTCGTGACAGAGTGCGTGGGCGTGACAGAGTGCGTGGGCGTGACAGAGTGCGTGGGCGTGACAGAGTGCGTGTCGTGACAGAGTGCGTGGGCGTGACAGAGTGCGTGGGCGTGACAGAGTGCGTGGGCGTGACAGAGTGCGTGGGCGTGACAGAGTGCGTGTCGTGACAGAGCGCATGGGCGTGACAGAGTGCGTGGGCGTGACAGAGTGCGTGGGCGTGAGAGAGTGCGTGGGCGTGAGAGAGTGCGTGGGCGTGAGAGAGTGCGCGGTGTGACAGCGTGCGCGGTGTGACAGAGTGCGTGGGCATGACAGAGTGCGTGGGCGTGACAGAGTGCGTGGGCGTGACAGAGTGCGTGGGCGTGAGAGAGTGCGTGGGCGTGAGAGAGTGTGTGGTGTGACAGAGTGCGTGGGCGTGACAGAGTGCGTGGCGTGACAGAGTGCGTGGGCCTGAGAGAGTGCGTGGGCGTGAGAGAGTGCGTGGGCGTGAGAGAGTGCGTGGGTGTGACAGAGTGCGTGGGCGTCAGAGAGTGCGTGGGTGTGACAGAGTGCGTGGCGTGGAGTGCGTGGGCGTGACAGAGTGCGTGGGCGTGACAGAGTGCGTGGCATTACAGAGTGCGTGGGCGTGACAGAGTGCGTGGGTGTGAGAGAGTGCGTTGGTGTGACAGAGTGCGTGGGCGTGACAGAGTGCGTGGGCGTGACAGAGTGCGTGGGTGTGACAGAGTGCGTGGGCGTGACAGAGTGCGTGGGCGTGACAGAGTGCGTGGGTGTGACAGAGTGCGTGGGCGTGACAGAGTGCGTGGGTGTGAGAGAGTGCATGGGTGTGACAGAGTGCGTGGGTGTGACAGAGTGCGTGGGCGTGAGAGAGTGCGTGGGCGTGAGAGTGTGCGTGGGTGTGACAGAGTGCATGGGCGTGACAGCGTGCGTGGGCGTGACAGAGTGCGCGGCGTGACAGAGTGCGTGGGTGTGACAGAGTGCGTGGGCGTGACAGAGTGCGTGGCGTGACAGAGTGCGTGGGCGTGACAGAGTGCGTGGGTGTGACAGAGTGCGTGGCGTGACAGAGTGCGTGGCGTGACAGAGTGCGTGGCGTGACAGAGTGCGTGGGCGTGACAGAGTGCGTGGGCGTGACAGAGTGCGTGGGTGTGACAGAGTGCGTGGCGTGACAGCGTGCGTGGGTGTGACAGCGTGCGTGGGCGTGACAGAGTGCATGGGCGTGACAGAGTGCGTGGCGTTACAGAGTGCGTGGGCGTGACAGAGTGCGTGGCGTGACAGAGTGCGTGGTGTTACAGAGTGCGTGGGCGTGACAGAGTGCGTGGCGTGACAGAGTGCGTGGCGTTACAGAGTGCGTGGCGTTACAGAGTGCGTGGGCGTGACAGAGTGCGTGGCGTGACAGAGTGCGTGGGTGTGACATAGTGCGTGGGCATGACAGAGTGCGTGGCATGACAGAGTGCGTGGCATGACAGAGTGCGTGGGTGTGACAGAGTGCGTGGGCGTGACAGCGTGCATGGGCCTGACAGAGTGCACGGCGTGACAGAGTGCGTGGGTGTGACAGAGTGCGTGGGCGTGACAGAGTGCATGGGCGTGACAGCGTGCGTGGGCCTGACAGAGTGCACGGCGTGACAGAGTGCGTGGGTGTGACAGAGTGCGTGGGCGTGACAGAGTGCGTGGCGTGACAGAGTGCATGGGCGTGACAGAGTGCGTGGGTGTGACAGAGTGCGTGGGCGTGACAGAGTGCGTGGGCGTGACAGTGCGTGGGCGTCAGAGAGTGCGTGGGTGTGACAGAGTGCGTGGCGTGACAGCGTGCGTGGGTGTGACAGAGTGCGTGGGCGTGACAGAGTGCGTGGGCGTGACAGAGTGCGTGGCGTTACAGAGTGCGTGGGCGTGACAGAGTGCGTGGCGTGACAGAGTGCGTGGTGTTACAGAGTGCGTGGGCGTGACAGAGTGCGTGGCGTGACAGAGTGCGTGGCATTACAGAGTGCGTGGCGTGACAGAGTGCGTGGCGTGACAGAGTGTGTGGCGTGACAGAGTGTGTGGCGTGACAGAGTGTGTGGGCGTGACAGAGTGTGTGGGCGTGACAGAGTGTGTGGGCGTGACAGAGTGCGTGGGCGTGACAGAGTGCGTGTCGTGACAGAGTGCGTGTCGTGACAGAGTGCGTGGGCGTGACAGAGTGCGTGGCGTGACAGAGTGCATGGGCGTGACAGAGTGCGTGGGTGTGACAGAGTGCGTGGGCGTGACAGAGTGCGTGGGCGTGACAGTGCGTGGGCGTCAGAGAGTGCGTGGGTGTGACAGAGTGCGTGGCGTGACAGCGTGCGTGGGTGTGACAGAGTGCGTGGGTGTGACAGAGTGCGTGGGTGTGACAGAGTGCGTGGGCGTGACAGAGTGCGTGGCGTTACAGAGTGCGTGGGCGTGACAGAGTGCGTGGGCGTGACAGAGTGCGTGGCGTGACAGAGTGCGTGGTGTTACAGAGTGCGTGGGCGTGACAGAGTGCGTGGCGTGACAGAGTGCGTGGCATTACAGAGTGCGTGGCGTGACAGAGTGCGTGGCGTGACAGAGTGTGTGGCGTGACAGAGTGTGTGGCGTGACAGAGTGTGTGGGCGTTACAGAGTGCGTGGGCGTGACAGAGTGCGTGTCGTGATAGAGTGCGTGGGCGTGACAGAGTGCGTGTCGTGACAGAGTGCGTGTCGTGACAGAGTGTGTGGGCGTGACAGAGTGCGTGTCGTGACAGAGTGCGTGTCGTGACAGAGTGTGTGGGCGTGACAGAGTGCGTGTCGTGACAGAGTGCGTGTCGTGACAGAGTGTGTGGGCGTGACAGAGTGCGTGGCGTGACAGAGTGCGTGGGCGTGACAGAGTGCGTGGCGTGACAGCGTGCGTGGATGTGACAGAGTGCGTGTCGTGACAGAGTGCATGTCGTGACAGAGTGTGTGGGCGTGAGAGAGTGCGTGGGCATGAGAGAGTGCGTGGGCGTGAGAGAGTGCGTGGGTGTGACAGAGTGCGTGGCGTGACAGAGTGCGTGGGCGTGACAGAATGCGTGGGCGTGACAGAGTGTGTGGGGGTGACAGAGTGCGCGGCGTGACAGAGTGCGCGGCGTGACAGAGTGCGTGGGTGTGAGAGAGTGCGTGGGCGTGAGAGAGTGCATGGGTGTGACAGAGTGCGTGGTGTGACAGAGTGCGTGGGCGTGAGAGAGTGCGTGGGTGTGACAGAGTGCGTGGCGTGACAGAGTGCGTGGGTGTGACAGAGTGCGTGGCGTGACAGAGTGCGTGGGCGTGACAGAGTGCGTGGGCGTGAGAGAGTGCGTGGGCGTGAGAGAGTGCGTGGGTGTGACAGAGTGCGTGGCGTGACAGCGTGCGTGGGCGTGACAGAGTGCGCGGCGTGACAGAGTGCGTGGGCGTGACAGAGTGCGTGGGCGTGACAGAGTGCGTGGCGTGACAGAGTGCGTGGGTGTGACAGAGTGCGTGGCGTGACAGAGTGCGTGGGCGTGACAGAGTGCGTGGGCGTGAGAGAGTGCGTGGGCGTGAGAGAGTGCGTGGGTGTGACAGAGTGCGTGGCGTGACAGCGTGCGTGGGCGTGACAGAGTGCGCGGCGTGACAGAGTGCGTGGGCATGACAGAGTGCGTGGGCGTGACAGAGTGCGTGGCGTGACAGAGTGCGTGGGCGTGACAGAGTGCGTGGGCGTGACAGAGTGCGTGGCGTGACAGAGTGCGTGGGCGTGACAGAGTGCGTGGGCGTGAGAGAGTGCGTGGGTGTGACAGAGTGCGTGGGCGTGAGAGAGTGTGCGTGGGTGTGAGAGAGTGCGTGGGTGTGAGAGAGTGCGTGGGTGTGAGAGAGTGCGTGGGCGTTACAGAGTGCGTGGCGTTACAGAGTGCGTGGCGTTACAGAGTGCGTGGGCGTGACAGAGTGCGTGGGTGTGAGAGAGTGCGTGGGTGTGAGAGAGTGCGTGGGTGTGAGAGAGTGCGTGGGTGTGAGAGAGTGCATGGGTGTGAGAGATTGCGTGGGTGTGAGAGAGTGCGTGGGTGTGAGAGAGTGCGCGGTGAGAGAGAGTGCGCGGTGAGAGACAGTGCGCGGTGTGAGAGAGTGCGCGGTGTGAGAGAGTGCGCGGTGTGAGAGAGTGCGTGGGTGTGCATGAAGGTGGATGTGAGAGTGCGTGGGTGTCTGTGAGGTTGGATGTGAGAGTGCTTGGGTTTTTGGGTTGCATGGATGTGCATGAGGGTGCATGTGAGCATGCTTGGGTGTGTGAGAGTGCATGGGTGTGCATGAGGGTGGATGTGAGTGTGCATGGGTGTGTGTGAGTACGTGGGAGTGCATGAGGGTGGATGTGAGTGTGTGTCTGTGTGGGTGTGCATGAGGGCAGATGTGAGTGTGTGTGGGTATGAGAGAGTGCGTGGGTGTGAGAGAGTGCATGGGTGTGAGAGAGTGTGTGGGTGTGAGAAGGTGCGTGCGTGTGAGAGAGTGCGTGGGTGTGAGAGAGTGCATGGGTGTGCATGAGGGAGGATGCGAGTGCGTGGGTGTGAGAGAGTGCATGGGTGTGCATGAGGGTGGATGTGTGTGTGTGTGTGTGTGTGGGTGTGGGTGTGCGTGAGCGCACAAGTGTAACAGTGAGCTTGTGTGTGTGAAGGTGCGTCAGTGGCTGAGTGTGTGTACAAGTGTGAGTGCACCAGGATGCGAGTGAATGAGGGTGTTAATGTGCCAGTGCATCTCAGTTTGTGCATGTGCCCGAGAGTGCGTATGTGTGAGGTATGTGAGTATATCAGGTTGGAAGTGTGAGAAAGTGTGTGTGTGTGTGAATGAATGGCAGTGTGGACAGGAATGGACTCCGTGTGACTACACACCATGGTTGAAAATGCTGCACAGCCCAAGTTACAAGCCAAACCTCCTCTCACACACAGGACACACCAAACCCCCTCTCACACACAGCGCCCACCAAACCCCCTCTCGCATACAGATCCCACCAAACCCCCTCTCGCACACAGCGCCCACCAAACCCCCTCTCGCACACAGCGCCCACCAAACACCCTCTCGCACACAGCGCGCACCAAACCCCCTCTCGCACACAGCGCGCACCAAACCCCCTCTCGCACACAGCGCCCACCAAACCCCCTCTCACACACAGCGTGCACCAAACCCCGTCGCACACAGCACGCACCAAACCCCCTCTCACACACAGCGTGCACCAAACCCCGTCGCACACAGCACGCACCAAACCCCCTCTCGCACACAGCGCCCACCAAAGCCCCTCTCACACACAGGACACACCAAACATCCTCTCGCACACAGCGCCCACCAAATCCCCTCTCGCACACAGCACCCACCAAACCACCTCTCACACACAGCGCCCACCAAAACCCCTCTCGCACACAGCGCCCACCAAACCCCCTCTCGCACAAAGTGCCCACCAATCCCCCTCTCGCACACAGCGCGCACCAAATCCCCTCTCGCACACAGCGCCCACCAAACCCCCTCTCGCACACAGCGCCCACCAAACCCCCTCTCGCACACAGCGCCCACCAAACCCCCTCTCGCACACACAACCCACCAAATCCCCTCTCACACACAGCACCCACCAAACCTCCTCACGCGCACAGCGCGCACCAAACCCCCTCTCGCACACAGCGCCCACCAAACCACCTCTCACACACAGCGCCCACCAAACCCCCCCTCTCACACAGTGCCCACCAAACCCCCTCTCGCACACAGCGCCCACCAAACCCCCTCTTGCACACAGCGCCCACCAAACCCCCTCTCGCACACAGCGCCCACCAAACCCCCTCTCGCACACAGCAGGCACCAAAAACCCCCTCTCGCACACAGCAGGCACCAAAAACCCCCTCTCGCACACAGCGCCCACCAAACCCCCTCTCGCACACAGCAGGCACCAAACCCCCTCTCGCACACAGCGCCCACCAAACCCCCTCTAGCACACAGGGCCCACCAAACCCCCTCTCGCACACAGCGCCCACCAAACCCCCTCTCGCACACAGCAGGCACCAAAAACCCCCTCTCGCAAACAGCAGCCACCAAAAACCCCCTCTCGCACACAGCGCCCACCAAACCCCCTCTCGCACACAGCAGGCAGCAAACCCCCTCCCGCACACAGCGCCCACCAAACCACCTCTCGCACACAGATCCCACCAAACCCCCTCTCGCACACAGCGCGCACCAAACCCCCTCTCGCACACAGCGCCCACCAAACCCCCTCTCGCACACAGCGCCCACCAAACCCCCTCTCGCACACAGCGCCCACCAAACCCCCTCTCGCACACAGCGCCCACCAAACCCCCTCTCGCACACAGCAGGCACCAAACCCCCTCTCGCACACAGCGCCCACCAAACCCCCTCTCGCACACAGCGCCCACCAAACCCCCTCTCGCACACAGCACCCACCAAACCCCCTCTCACACACAGCGGGCACCAAACCCACTCTCACACACAGCGCCCACCAAACCCCCTCTCGCACACAGCGCCCACCAAACCCCCTCTCGCACACAGGACACACCGAACCCCCTCTCGCACACAGTGCCCACCAAACCCCCTCTCGCACACAGATCCCACCAAGCCACCTCTCGCACACAGGACACAACAAAGCCCACCTCGCACACAGATCCCACCAAACCCCCTCTCGCACACAGCGCCCACCAAACCCCCTCTCGCACACAGGACACACCAAACCACCTCTCGCACACAGCGCGCACCAAACCCCCTCTCGCACACAGCGCCCACCAAACCCCCTCTCGCACACAGCGCGCACCAAACCCCCTCTCACACACAGCGCCCACCAAACCCCCTCTCGCACACAGCGCCCACCAAACCCCCTCTCGCACACAGCGCCCACCAAACCCCCTCTCGCGCACAGCGCCCACCAAACCCCCTCTCACACACAGCGCCCACCAAACCCCATCTCGCACACAGGACACACCAAAACCCCTCTCGCACACAGCGCGCACCAAATCCCCTCTCGCACACAGCGCCCACCAAACCCCCTCTCACACACAGCGCGCACCAAACCCCATCTCGCACACAACGCCCACCAAACATCCTCTCACACACAGCGGGCACCAAACCCCCTCTCGCACACAGCACCCACCAAACCGCCTCTCGCACACAGCACCCACCAAACCCCCTCTCGCACACAGGGCCCACCAAACCTCCTCTCGCACACAGCACCCACCAAACCCCCTCTCGCACACAGGGCCCACCAAACCTCCTCTCGCACACAGTGTGCACCAAACCCCCTCTCGCACACAGCGCCCACCAAACCCCCTCTCGCACAAAGCGCCCACCAAACCCCCTCTCGCACACAGCGCCCACCAAACTCGCACTCGCACACAGCGCCCACCAAACCCCCTCTCGCACACGGCGCCCACCAAAGCCGCTCTCACACACAGCGCCCACCAAACCCCCTCTCACACACAGCGTGCACCAAACCCACTCTCACACACAGCACCCACCAAACCCCCTCTCGCACACAGCGCCCACCAAAGCCCCTCTCGCACACAGCGCCCACCAAACCCCCTCTCGCACACAGCGCCCACCAAACCCCCTCTCGCACACAGATCCCACCAAACCCCCTCTCGCACACAGCGCCCACCAAACCCCCTCTCGCACACAGCGCGCACCAAACGCCCTCTCGCACACAGCGCGCACCAAAATCCCTCTCACACACAGGACACACCAAACATCCTCTCGCACACAGCGCCCACCAAATCCCCTCTCGCACACAGCGCCCACCAAACCACCTCTCACACACAGCGCCCACCAAAACCCCTCTCGCACACAGCGCCCACCAAACCCCCTCTCGCACAAAGTGCCCACCAAACCCCCTCTCGCACACAGTGCGCACCAAAGCCCCTCTCGCAGACAGCGCGCACCAAACCCCCTCTCACACACAGCGACCACCAAACCCCCTCTCGCACACAGCACGCACCAAACCCCCTCTCGCACACAGCGCCCACCAAACCCTCTCTCGCACACAGCGCCCACCAAACCCCCTCTCTCACACAGCACCCACCAAACCTCCTCACGCGCACAGCGCGCACCAAACCCCCTCTCGCACACAGCGCCCACCAAACCACCTCTCACACACAGCGCCCACCAAACCCCCCCTCTCACACAGTGCCCACCAAACCCCCTCTCGCACACAGCGCCCACCAAACCCCCTCTCGCACACAGCAGGCACCAAACCCCCTCTCGCACACAGCGCCCACCAAACCCCCTCTCGCACACAGCAGGCACCAAAAACCCCCTCTCGCACACAGCAGGCACCAAAAACCCCCTCTCGCACACAGCGCCCACCAAACCCCCTCTCGCACACAGCAGGCACCAAACCCCCTCTCGCACACAGCGCCCACCAAACCCCCTCTAGCACACAGGGCCCACCAAACCCCCTCTCGCACACAGCGCCCACCAAACCCCCTCTCGCACACAGCAGGCACCAAAAACCCCCTCTCGCACACAGCAGGCACCAAAAACCCCCTCTCGCACACAGCGCCCACCAAACCCCCTCTCGCACACAGCAGGCAGCAAACCCCCTCCCACACACAGCGCCCACCAAACCCCCTCTCACGCACAGCGCCCACCAAACCCCCTCTCGCACACAGCGCCCACCAAACCCCCTCTCGCACACAGCGCCCACCAAACCCCCTCTCGCACACAGCGCCCACCAAACCCCCTCTCGCACACAGCAGGCACCAAACCCCCTCTCGCACACAGCGCCCACCAAACCCCCTCTCGCACACAGCGCCCACCAAACCCCCTCTCGCACACAGCGCCCACCAAACCCCCTCTCGCACACAGCGCCCACCAAACCCCCTCTCGCACACAGCGCCCACCAAACCACCTCTCACACACAGCGCCCACCAAAACCCCTCTCGCACACAGCACCCACCAAACCCCCTCTCACACACAGCGGGCACCAAACCCCCTCTGGCACACAGCAGGCACCAAACCCCCTCTCGCACACAGCGCCCACCAAACCCCATCTCGCACACAGCGCCCACCAAACCCCCTCTCGCACACAGCGCCCACCAAACCCCCTCTCGCACACAGCGCCCACCAAACCCCCTCTCGCACACAGCGCCCACCAAACCACCTCTCACACACAGCGCCCACCAAACCCCCTCTCGCACACAGCACCCACCAAACCCCCTCTCACACACAGCAGGCACCAAACCCACTCTCACACACAGCGCCCACCAAACCCCCTCTCGCACACAGCGCCCACCAAACCCCCTCTCGCACACAGGACACACCGAACCCCCTCTCGCACACAGCGCCCACCAAACCCCCTCTCGCACACAGATCCCACCAAGCCACCTCCCGCACACAGTGCCCACCAAACCCCCTCTCGCACACAGGACACACCAAACCACCTCTCGCACACAGCGCGCACCAAACCCCCTCTCGCACACAGCAGCCACCAAACCCCCTCTCGCACACAGCGCCCACCAAACCCCCTCTCGCACACAGCACCCACCAAACCCCCTCTCGCGCACAGCGCCCACCAAACCCCCTCTCGCACACAGCGCCCACCAAACCCCATCTCGCACACAGGACACACCAAAACCCCTCTCGCACACAGCGCGCACCAAACCCCCTCTCACACACAGCATGCACCAAATCCCCTCTCGCACACAGCGCCCACCAAACCTCCACTCACACACAGCGTTCACCAAACCACCTCTCACACACAGCGCGCACCAAACCCCCTCTCACACACAGCGCGCACCAAACCCGCTCTCGCACACAGTGTGCACCAAACCCCCTCTCGCACACAGCGCCCACCAAACCCCCTCTCGCACACAGCGCCCACCAAACCCCCTCTCACACACAGCGTGCACCAAACCCCCTCTCGCACACGGCGCCCACCAAACCCGCTCTCACACACAGCGTGCACCAAACCCCCTCTCGCACACAGCGCCCACCAAACCTCCTCTCACACACAGCGTGCACCAAACCCACTCTCACACACAGCACCCACCAAACCGCCTCTCGCACACAGCGCCCACCAAACCCCCTCTCGCACACAGCGCCCACCAAAGCCCCTCTCGCACACAGTGTGCACCAAACCCCCTCTCGCACACAGCGCCCACCAAACCCCCTCTCGCACACAGCGCGCACCAAACGCCCTCTCGCACACAGCGCGCACCAAACCCCCTCTCGCACACAGCGCCCACCAAACCCCCTCTCGCACACAGCGCCCACCAAACCCCCTCTCGTATACAGCGCCCACCAAACCCCCTCTCACACACAGCGTGCACCAAACCCCGTCGCACACAGCGCGCACCAAACCCCCTCTCGCACACAGCGCCCACCAAAGCCCCTCTCACACACAGGACACACCAAACATCCTCTCGCACACAGCGCCCACCAAATCCCCTCTCGCACACAGCGCCCACCAAACCACCTCTCACACACAGCGCCCACCAAAACCCCTCTCGCACACAGCGCCCACCAAACCCCCTCTCGCACAAAGTGCCCACCAAACCCCCTCTCGCACACAGTGCGCACCAAACCCCCTCTCGCAGACAGCGCGCACCAAACCTCCTCTCACACACAGCGACCACCAAACCCCCTCTCGCACACAGCACGCACCAAACCCCCTCTCACACACAGCGCCCACCAAACCCCCTCTCGCACAAAGCAGGCAGCAAAACCCCTCTCGCACACAGCGCCCACCAAACCCTCTCTCGCACACAGCGCCCACCAAACCCCCTCTCTCACACAGCGCCCACCAAACCCCCTCTCGCACACAGCGCCCACCAAACCCCCTCTCGCACACAGCGCCAACCAAACCCCCTCTGGCACACAGCGCGCACCAAACCCCCTCTGGCACACAGCGCCCACCAAACCCCCTCTCGCACACAGCGCCCACCAAACCCCCTCTCACACACAGCGCCCACCAAACCCCCTCTCGCACACAGCGCCCACCAAACCCCCTCTCGCACACAGGACACACCAAACCCCGTCTCGCACACAGCGCCCACCAAACCCCCTCTCGCACACAGCGCCCACCAAACCCCCTCTCGCACACAGGACACACCAAACCCCGTCTCGCACACAGCGCCCACCAAACCCCCTCTCGCACACAGGACACACCAAACCCCCTCTCGCACACAGCTCCCACCAAACCCCTCTCGCACACAGGACACACCAAACATGCTCTCGCACACAGCGTCCACCAAACCCCCTCTGGCACACAGCGCCCACCAAACCCCCTCTCGCACACAGCGCCCACCAAACCCCCTCTCACACACAGCGCCCACCAAACCCCCTCTCGCACACAGTGCCCACCAATACCCCTCTCACACACAGCGCCCACCAAACCCCCTCTCGCACACAGCGTGGACCAAACCCCCTCTTGCACACAGGACACACCAAACACGCTCTCGCACACAGTGCCCACCAATCCCCCTCTCACACACAGCGCCCACCAAACCCCCTCTCGCACACAGGACACACCAAACACCCTCTCGCACACAGGACACACCAAACCCCCTCTCGCACACAGCGCCCACCAAACCGCCTCTCGCACAAAGGACACACAAAACCCCCTCTCACACACAGCGCCAACCAAACGCCCTCTCGCACACAGCACCCACCAAACCCCCTCTCGCACACAGGACACACCAACACCCTCTCGCACACAGGACACACCAAACCCCCTCTCGCACACAGCGCGCACCAAACCCCCTCTCGCACACAGGGCCCACCAAACCACCTCTCGCACACAGCGC
Organism: Isurus oxyrinchus; assembly: GCA_026770705.1. Lineage (NCBI taxonomy): Eukaryota > Metazoa > Chordata > Chondrichthyes > Lamniformes > Lamnidae > Isurus > Isurus oxyrinchus. The sequence continues at coordinate 96,252 of JANJGN010000778.1, forward strand.
CCACCAAACACCCTCTCACACACAGCACCCACCAAACGCCCTCTCGCACACAGCGCCCACCAAACCCCCTCTCGCACACAGCGCCCACCAAACCCAATCTCGCACACAGGACACACCAGACTCCCTCTCGCACACAGCGCCCACCAAACCCCCTCTCGCACACAGGACACACCAAACCCCCTCTCGCACACAGCGCGCACCAAACCCAATCTCGCACACAGGACACACCAAACCCCCTCTCGCACACAGCCCCCACCAAAACCCCTCTCGCACACAGCGCCCACCAAACCCCCTCTCTCACACAGCGCCCACCAAACCCCCTCTCGCACACAGCGCCCACCAAACCACCTCTCGCACACAGCGCCCACCAATCCCCCTCTCGCACACAGCGCGCACCAAACCCCCTCTGGCACACAGCGCGCACCAAACCCCCTCTCGCACACAGCGCCCACCAAACCCCCTCTCGCACACAGCGCCCACCAAACCCCCTCTCGCACACAGCGCCCACCAAACCCCCTCTCGCACACAGCGCCCACCAAACCTCCTCTCACACACAGCGTGCACCAAACCCACTCTCACACACAGCACCCACCAAACCGCCTCTCGCACACAGCGCCCACCAAACCCCCTCTCGCACACAGCGCCCACCAAAGCCCCTCTCGCACACAGTGTGCACCAAACCCCCTCTCGCACACAGCGCCCACCAAACCCCCTCTCGCACACAGCGCGCACCAAACGCCCTCTCGCACACAGCGCGCACCAAACCCCCTCTCGCACACAGCGCCCACCAAACCCCCTCTCGCACACAGCGCCCACCAAACCCCCTCTCGTATACAGCGCCCACCAAACCCCCTCTCACACACAGCGTGCACCAAACCCCGTCGCACACAGCGCGCACCAAACCCCCTCTCGCACACAGCGCCCACCAAAGCCCCTCTCACACACAGGACACACCAAACATCCTCTCGCACACAGCGCCCACCAAATCCCATCTCGCACACAGCGCCCACCAAACCACCTCTCACACACAGCGCCCACCAAAACCCCTCTCGCACACAGCGCCCACCAAACCCCCTCTCGCACAAAGTGCCCACCAAACCCCCTCTCGCACACAGTGCGCACCAAACCCCCTCTCGCAGACAGCGCGCACCAAACCCCCTCTCACACACAGCGACCACCAAACCCCCTATCGCACACAGCACGCACCAAACCCCCTCTCACACACAGCGCCCACCAAACCCCCTCTCGCACACAGCAGGCAGCAAAACCCCTCTCGCACACAGCGCCCACCAAACCCTCTCTCGCACACAGCGCCCACCAAACCCCCTCTCTCACACAGCGCCCACCAAACCCCCTCTCGCACACAGCGCCCACCAAACCCCCTCTCGCACACAGCGCCAACCAAACCCCCTCTGGCACACAGCGCGCACCAAACCCCCTCTGGCACACAGCGCCCACCAAACCCCCTCTCGCACACAGCGCCCACCAAACCCCCTCTCACACACAGCGCCCACCAAACCCCCTCTCGCACACAGCGCCCACCAAACCCCCTCTCGCACACAGGACACACCAAACCCCGTCTCGCACACAGCGCCCACCAAACCCCCTCTCGCACACAGCGCCCACCAAACCCCCTCTCGCACACAGGACACACCAAACCCCGTCTCGCACACAGCGCCCACCAAACCCCCTCTCGCACACAGGACACACCAAACCCCCTCTCGCACACAGCACCCACCAAACCCCCTCTCGCACACAGGACACACCAAACATGCTCTCGCACACAGCGTCCACCAAACCCCCTCTGGCACACAGCGCCCACCAAACCCCCTCTCGCACACAGCGCCCACCAAACCCCCTCTCACACACAGCGCCCACCAAACCCCCTCTCGCACACAGTGCCCACCAATACCCCTCTCACACACAGCGCCCACCAAACCCCCTCTCGCACACAGCGTGGACCAAACCCCCTCTTGCACACAGGACACACCAAACACGCTCTCGCACACAGTGCCCACCAATCCCCCTCTCACACACAGCGCCCACCAAACCCCCTCTCGCACACAGGACACACCAAACACCCTCTCGCACACAGGACACACCAAACCCCCTCTCGCACACAGCGCCCACTAAACCGCCTCTCGCACAAAGGACACACAAAACCCCCTCTCACACACAGCGCCAACCAAACGCCCTCTCGCACACAGCACCCACCAAACCCCCTCTCGCACACAGGACACACCAACACCCTCTCGCACACAGGACACACCAAACCCCCTCTCGCACACAGCGCGCACCAAACCCCCTCTCGCACACAGGGCCCACCAAACCACCTCTCGCACACAGCGCCCACCAAACACCCTCTCACACACAGCGCCCACCAAACCCCCTCTCGCACACAGGACACACCAAACCCCCTCTCGCACACAGCGCCCACCAAACCCAATCTCGCACACAGGACACACCAGACTCCCTCTCGCACACAGCGCCCACCAAACCCCCTCTCGCACACAGGACACACCAAACCCCCTCACGCACACAGCGCGCACCAAACCCAATCTCGCACACAGGACACACCAAACCCCCTCTCGCACACAGCCCCCACCAAAACCCCTCTCGCACACAGCGCCCACCAAACCCCCTCTCTCACACAGCGCCCACCAAACCCCCTCTCGCACACAGCGCCCACCAAACCACCTCTCGCACACAGCGCCCACCAAACCCCCTCTCGCACACAGCGCGCACCAAACCCCCTCTGGCACACAGCGCGCACCAAACCCCCTCTCGCACACAGCGCCCACCAAACCCCCTCTCGCACACAGCGCCCACCAAACCCCCTCTCGCACACAGCGCCCACCAAACCCCCTCTCGCACACAGCGCCCACCAAACCCCCTCTCGCACACAGCGCCCACCAAACCCCCTCTCGCACACAGGACACACCAAACCCTGTCTCGCACACAGCGCCCACCAAACCCCATCTCGCACACAGAACACACCAAACCCCCTCTCGCACACAGCGCCCACCAAACCCCCTCTCACACACAGGACACACCAAACACCCTCTCGCACACAGCGTCCACCAAACCCCCTCTGGCACACAGCGCCCACCAAACCCCCTCTCGCACACAGCGCCCACCAAACCCCATCTCGCACACAGTACCCACCAAACCCCCTCTCGCACACAGCGCCCAGCAAACCACATCTCGCACACAGCGCCCACCAAACCCCCCCTCTCACACAACGCCCACCAAACCCCCTCTCATACACAGTGCCCACCAAACCTCCTCTCGCACACAGCGGCCACCAAACACCCTCTCACACACAGCACCCACTAAACCCCCTCTCACACACAGGACACATCAAACACCCTCTCGCACACAGCGCCCACCAAACCCCCTCTCGCACACAGGACACACCAAACCCCCTCTTGCACACAGCGCCCACCAAACACCCTCTCACACACAGCGCGCACCAAACCCCCTCTCGCACACAGGTCCCACCAAACCTCCTCTCGCACACAGCGCCCACCAAACACCCTCTCACACACAGCGCCCACCAAAACCCCTCTCACACACAGGACACACCAAACCCCCTCTCGCACACAGATCCCACCAAACGCCCCCTCGCACACAGCGCCCACCAAACCCCCTCTCTCACACAGCGCCCAACAAACCCCCTCTCGCACACAGCACCCACCAAACCCCCTCTCGCACACAGCGCCCACCAAACCCCCTCTCGCACACAGGACACACCAAACCCCCTCTCGCACACAGCGCCCACCAAACCCAATCTCGCACACAGGACACACCAGACCCCCTCTCGCACACAGCGCCCACCAAACCCCCTCTCGCACACAGGACACACCAAACCCCCTCTCGCACACAGGGTGCACCAAACCCCCTCTCGCACACAGCCCCCACCAAAACCCCTCTCGCACACAGCGCCAACCAAACCCCCTCTCTCACACAGCGCCCACCAAACCCCCTCTCGCACACAGCGTCCACCAAACCCCCTCTCGCACACAGGACACACCAAACCCCCTCTGGCACACAGCGCCCACCAAACCCCCTCTCGCACACAGGACACACCAAACCCCCTCTGGCACACAGCGCCCACCAAACCCCCTCTCGCACACATGACACACCAAACCCAATCTCGCACACAGCGCGCACCAAACCCCCTCTCGCACACAGCCCCCACCAAAACACCTCTCGCACACAGCGCCCACCAAAACCCACTCTCACACAGCGCCCACCAAACACCCTCTCGCACACAGCGCCCACCAAACCCCCTCTCGCACACAGCGCGCACCAAAACCCCTCTGGCACACAGCGCGCACCAAACCCCCTCTCGCACACAGCGCCCACCAAACCCCCTCTCGCACACAGCGCCCACCAAAACCCCTCTCACACACAGCGCCCACCAAACCCCCTCTCGCACACAGCGCCCACCAAACCCCCTCTCGCACACAGGACACACCAAACCCCGTCTCGCACACAGCGCCCACCAAACCCCCTCTCGCACACAGGACACACCAAACCCCCTCTCGCACACAGCGCCCGCCAAACCCCCTCTCGCACACATGACACACCAAACACCCTCTCGCACACAGCGTCCACCAAACCCCCTCTCGCACACAGCGCCCATCAAAACCCCTCTCGCACACAGCGCCCACCAATCCCCCTCTCACACACAGCGCCCACCAAACCCCCTCTCGCACACAGCGTGGACCAAACGACCTCTCGCACACAGGACACACCAAACACCCTCTCGCACACAGTGCCCACCAATCCCCCTCTCACACACAGCGCCCACCAAACCCCCTCTCGCACACAGGACACACCAAACACCCTCTCGCACACAGGACACACCAAACCCCCTCTCGCACACAGCGCCCACCAAACCGCCTCTCGCACAAAGGACACACCAAAACCCCTATCACACACAGCGCCAACCAAACGCCCTCTGGCACGCAGCGCCCACCAAACCCCCTCTCGCGCACAGCGCCCACCTAACCCCCTCTTGCACACAGCGCCCACTAATCACCCTCTCACACACAGCGCCCAGCAAACCCTCTCTCGCACACAGCGTGCACCAAACCCCCTCTCGCACACAGCGCCCACCAAACCCCCTCTCGCACACAGATCCCACCAAACACCCACTCGCACACAGATCCCACCAAACCCCCTCGCGCACACAGGACACACCAAACCCACTCTCGCACACAGATACCACCAAACCCCCTCTCGCACACAGCGCCCACCAAACTCCCTCTCGCACACAGTGCTCACCAAACCCCCTCTCGCACACAGCGCCCACCAAACCCCCTCTCACACACAGCGCTCACCAAACCCACTCACGCACACAGGACACACCAAACCCCGTCTCGCACACAGCACCCACCAAACCCAATCTCGCACACAGGACACACCAAACCCCCTCTCGCACACAGCGCCCACCAAACCCCCTCTCGCACACAGGACACACCAAACCCCCTCTCGCACACAGCGCCCACCAAACCCCCTCTCGCACACAGCGCCCACCAAACCTCCTCTCGCACACAGCGCCCACCAAACCCCCTCTCGCACACAGCGCCCACCAAACCCCCTCTTGCACACAGCGCCCACTAATCACCCTCTCACACACAGCGCCCAGCAAACCCTCTCTCGCACACAGCGTGCACCAAACCCCCTCTCGCACACAGGACACACCAAACCCCCTCTCGCACACAGCGCCCACCAAACCCCCTCTCGCACACAGGACACACCAAACCCCCTCTCGCACACAGCGCCCACCAAACCCCCTCTCGCACACAGCACCCACCAAACCCCCTCTCGCACACAGCACCCACCAAACACCCTCTCACACACAGCGCGCACCAAACCCCCTCTCGCACACAGTGTCCACCAATCCCCCTCTCACACACAGCGCCCACCAAACCCCCTCTCGCACACAGCGTGGACCAAACTCCCTCTCGCACACAGGACACACCAAACACCCTCTCGCACACAGTGCCCACCAATCCCCCTCTCACACACAGCGCCCACCAAACCCCCTCTCGCACACAGGACACACCAAACACCCTCTCGCACACAGGACACACCAAACCCCCTCTCGCACACAGCGCCCACCAAACCGCCTCTCGCACAAAGGACACACAAAAACCCCTCTCACACACAGCGCCAACCAAACGCCCTCTGGCACGCAGCGCCCACCAAACTCCCTCTCACGCACAGCGCCCACCAAACCCCCTCTTGCACACAGCGCCCACTAATCACCCTCTCACACACAGCGCCCAGCAAACCCTCTCTCGCACACAGCGTGCACCAAACCCCCTCTCGCACACAGCGCCCACCAAACCCCCTCTTGCAAACAGATCCCACCAAACACCCACTCGCACACAGATCCCACCAAACCCCCTCTCGCACACAGGACACACCAAACCCACTCTCGCACACAGATACCACCAAACCCCCTCTCGCACACAGCGCCCACCAAACTCCCTCTCGCACACAGTGCTCACCAAACCCCCTCTCGCACACAGCGCCCACCAAACCCCCTCTCGCACACAGCGCCCACCAAACCCACTCACGCACACAGGACACACCAAACCCCGTCTCGCACACAGCACCCACCAAACCCAATCTCGCACACAGGACACACCAAACCCCCTCTCGCACACAGCGCCCACCAAACCCCCTCTCGCACACAGGACACACCAAACCCCCTCTCGCACACAGCGCCCACCAAACCTCCAATCGCACACAGCGCCCACCAAACCCCCTCTCGCACACAGCGCCCACCAAACCCCCTCTCGCACACAGCGCCCACCAAACCCCCTCTTGCACACAGCGCCCACTAATCACCCTCTCACACACAGCGCCCAGCAAACCCTCTCTCGCACACAGCGTGCACCAAACCCCCTCTCGCACACAGGACACACCAAACCCCCTCTCGCACACAGCGCCCACCAAACCCCCTCTCGCACACAGGACACACCAAACCCCCTCTCGCACACAGCGCCCACCAAACCCCCTCTCGCACACAGCACCCACCAAACCCCCTCTCGCACACAGCACCCACCAAACACCCTCTCACAGACAGCGCGCACCAAACCCCCTCTCGCACACAGTGTCCACCAATCCCCCTCTCACACACAGCGCCCACCAAACCCCCTCTCACACACAGCGTGGACCAAACCCCCTCTCGCACACAGGACACACCAAACACCCTCTCGCACACAGTGCCCACCAATCCCCCTCTCACACACAGTGCCCACCAAACACCCTCTCGCACACAGGACACACCAAACACCCTCTCGCACACAGGACACACCAAACCCCCTCTCGCACACAGCGCCCACCAAACCGCCTCTCGCACAAAGGACACACCAAAACCCCTCTCACACACAGCGCCAACCAAACGCTCTCTGGCACACAGCGCCTACCAAACCCCCTCTCGCACACAGCGCCCATCAAACCACCTCTTGCACACAGCGCCCACTAATCACCCTCTCACACACAGCGCCCAGCAAACCCTCTCTCGCACACAGCGTGCACCAAACCCCCTCTCGCGCACAGCACGCACCAAACCTCCTCTCGCACGCAGGACCCACCAAACCCCCTCTCGCACACAGCACCCACCAAACCCCCTCTCGCACACAGCACCCACCAAACCACCTCTCGCACACAGCGCCCACCAAACCCCCTCTCGCACACACAGCCCACCAAAACCCCTCTCGCACACAGTACCCACCAAACCCCCTCTCGCACACAACATGCACCAAACCACCTCTCGCACACAGCGCTCACCAAACCCCCTCTCGCACACAGCGCCCACCAAACCCCCTCTCACACACTGCGCCAACCAAACCCCCTCTCACACACAGATCCCACCAAACCCCCTCTCGCACACAGCGCCCACCAAACCCCATCTCACACACAGATCCCACCAAACACCCTCTCGCACACAGCTCGCACCAAACCCACTCTCGCACACAGCACACACCAAACCCCCTCTCACACACAGATCCCACCAAACCCCCTCTCGCACACAGATCCCACCAAACCCCCTCTCGCACACAGCGCCCACCAAACCCCCTCACGCACACAGCGTCCATCAAACCCCCTCTCGCACACAGCGCCCACCAAACCACCTCTCGCACACAGTGCGCACTAAACCCCCTCTCGCACACAGCGCCCACCAAACACCCTCTCACACACAGCGCCCACTAAAACCCCTCTCACACACAGGACACATCAAACACCCTCTCGCACACAGCGCCCACCAAACCCCCTCTCGCACACAGGACACACCAAACCCCCTCTTGCACACAGCGCCCACCAAACGCCCTCTCACACACAGCGCCCACCAAACCCCCTCTCGCACACAGCGCCCACCAAACCCCCTCTCGCACACAGGACACACCAAACCCCCTCTCGCACACAGCGCGCACCAAACCCAATCTCGCACACAGGACACACCAAACCCCCTCTCGCACACAGCCCCCACCAAAACCCCTCTCGCACACAGCGCCCACCAAACCCCCTCTCTCACACAGCGCCCACCAAACCCCCTCTCGCACACAGCGCCCACCAAACCCCCTCTCGCACACAGCGCCCACCAAACCCCCTCTCGCACACAGCGCGCACCAAACCCCCTCTGGCACACAGCGCGCACCAAACCCCCTCTCGCACACAGCGCCCACCAAACCCCCTCTCGCACACAGCGCCCACCAAACCCCCGCTCGCACACAGCGCCCACCAAACCCCCTCTCGCACACAGCGCCCACCAAACCCCCTCTCGCACACAGGACACACCAAACCCCGTCTCGCACACAGCGCCCACCAAACCCCCTCTCGCACACAGGACACACCAAACACCCTCTCGCACACAGCGTCCACCAAACCCCCTCTGGCACACAGCGCCCACCAAACCCCCTCTCGCACACAGCGCCCACCATACCCCATCTCGCACACAGTACCCACCAAACCCCCTCTCGCACACAGCGCCCAGCAAACCACATCTCGCACACAGCGCCCACCAAACCCCCCCTCTCACACAACGCCCACCAAACCTCCTCTCATACACAGTGCCCACCAAACCTCCTCTCGCACACAGCGCCCACCAAACACCCTCTCACACACAGCGCCCACTAAACCCCCTCTCACACACAGGACACATCAAACACCCTCTCGCACACAGCGCCCACCAAACCCCCTCTCGCACACAGGACACACCAAACCCCCTCTTGCACACAGCGCCCACCAAACGCCCTCTCACACACAGCGCGCACCAAACCCCCTCTCGCACACAGGTCCCACCAAACCTCCTCTCGCACACAGCGCCCACCAAACACCCTCTCACACACAGCGCCCACCAAAACCCCTCTCACACACAGGACACACCAAACCCCCTCTTGCACACAGCGCCCACCAAACGCCCTCTCACACACAGCGCGCACCAAACCCCCTCTCGCACACAGGTCCCACCAAACCTCCTCTCGCACACAGCGCCCACCAAACACCCTCTCACACACAGCGCCCACCAAAACCCCTCTCACACACAGGACACACCAAACCCCCTCTCGCACACAGATCCCACCAAACGCCCCCTCGCACACAGCGCCCACCAAACCCCCTCTCTCACACAGCGCCCAACAAACCCCCTCTCGCACACAGCACCCACCAAACCCCCTCTCGCACACAGCGCCCACCAAACCCCCTCTCGCACACAGGACACACCAAACCCCCTCTCGCACACAGCGCCCACCAAACCCAATCTCGCACACAGGACACACCAGACCCCCTCTCGCACACAGCGCCCACCAAACCCCCTCTCGCACACAGGACACACCAAACCCCCTCTCGCACACAGCGCGCACCAAACCCAATCTAGCACACAGCGCGCACCAAACCCCCTCTCGCACACAGCCCCCACCAAAACCCCTCTCGCACACAGCGCCAACCAAACCCCCTCTCTCACACAGCGCCCACCAAACCCCCTCTCGCACACAACGCCCACCAAACCCCCTCTCGCACACAGGACACACCAAACCCCCTCTGGCACACAGCGCCCACCAAACCCCCTCTCGCACACAGGACACACCAAACCCCCTCTCGCACACAGCGTCCACCAAACCCCCTCTGGCACACAGCGCCCATCAAAACCCCTCTCGCACACAGCGCCCACCAATGCCCCTCTCACACACAGCGCCCACCAAACCCCCTCTCGCACACAGCGTGGAGCAAACGACCTCTCGCACACAGGACACACCAAACACCCTCTCGCACACAGTGCCCACCAATCCCCCTCTCACACACAGCGCCCACCAAACCCCCTCTCGCACACAGGACACACCAAACACCCTCTCGCACACAGGACACACCAAACCCCCTCTCGCACACAGCGCCCACCAAACCGCCTCTCGCACAAAGGACACACCAAAACCCCTCTCACACACAGCGCCAACCAAACGCCCTCTGGCACACAGCGCCCACCAAACCCCCTCTCGCGCACAGCGCCCACCAAACCCCCTCTTGCACACAGCGCCCACTAATCACCCTCTCACACACAGCGCCCAGCAAACCCTCTCTCGCACACAGCGTGCACCAAACCCCCTCTCGCACACAGCGCCCACCAAACCCCCTCTCGCACACAGATCCCACCAAACACCCACTCGCACACAGATCCCACCAAACCCCCTCTCGCACACAGGACACACCAAACCCACTCTCGCACACAGATACCACCAAACCCCCTCTCGCACACAGCGCCCACCAAACTCCCTCTCGCACACAGTGCTCACCAAACCCCCTCTCGCACACAGCGCCCACCAAACCCCCTCTCACACACAGCGCCCACCAAACCCCCTCTCGCACACAGCGCCCACCAAACCCCCTCTCGCACACAGGACACACCAGACCCCCTCTCGCACACAGCGCCCACCAACCCCCCTCTCGCACACAGGACACACCAAAACCCCTCTCGCACACAGCGCGCACCAAACCCAATCTCGCACACAGCGCGCACCAAACCCCCTCTCGCACACAGCCCCCACCAAAACCCCTCTCGCACACAGCGCCAACCAAACCCCCTCTCTCACACAGCGCCCACCAAACCCCCTCTCGCACACAGCGCCCACCAAACCCCCTCTCGCACACAGGACACACCAAACCCCCTCTGGCACACAGCGCCCACCAAACCCCCTCTCGCACACAGGACACACCAAACCACCTCTCGCACACAGCGCCCACCAAACCCCCTCTCGCACACATGACACACCAAACCCAATCTCGCACACAGCGCGCACCAAACCCCCTCTCGCACACAGCCCCCACCAAAACCCCTCTCGCACACAGCGCCCACCAAACCCCCTCTCTCACACAGCGCCCACCAAACCCCCTCTCGCACACAGCGCCCACCAAACCCCCTCTCGCACACAGCGCGCACCAAAAGCCCTCTGGCACACAGCGCGAACCAAACCCCCTCTCGCACACAGCGCCCACCAAACCCCCTCTCGCACACAGCGCCCACCAAACCCCATCTCACACACAGCGCCCACCAAACCCCCTCTCGCACACAGCGCCCACCCAACCCCCTCTCGCACACAGGACACACCAAACCCCCTCTCGCACACAGCGCCCACCAAACCCCCTCTCGCACACAGGACACACCAAACCCCCTCTCGCACACAGCGCCCACCAAACCCCCTCTCGCACACATGACACACCAAACACCCTCTTGCACACAGCGTCCACCAAACTCCCTCTGGCACACAGCGCCCATCAAAAGCCCTCTCGCACACAGCGCCCACCAATCCCCCTCTCACACACAGCGCCCACCAAACCCCCTCTCGCACACAGCGTGGACCAAACGACCTCTCGCACACAGGACACACCAAACACCCTCTCGCACACAGTGCCCACCAATCCCCCTCTCACACACAGCGCCCACCAAACCCCCTCTCGCACACAGGACACACCAAACACCCTCTCGCACACAGGACACACCAAACCCCCTCTCGCACACAGCGCCCACCAAACCGCCTCTCGCACAAAGGACACACCAAAACCCCTCTCACACACAGCGCCAACCAAACGCCCTCTGGCACGCAGCGCCCACCAAACCCCCTCTCGCGCACAGCGCCCACCAAACCCCCTCTTGCACACAGCGCCCACTAATCACCCTCTCACACACAGCGCCCAGCAAACCCTCTCTCGCACACAGCGTGGACCAAACCCCCTCTCGCACACAGCGCCCACCAAACCCCCTCTCGCACACAGATCCCACCAAACACCCACTCGCACACAGATCCCACCAAACCCCCTCTCGCACACAGGACACACCAAACCCACTCTCGCACACAGATACCACCAAACCCCCTCTCGCACACAGCGCCCACCAAACTCCCTCTCGCACACAGTGCTCACCAAACCCCCTCTCGCACACAGCACCCACCAAACCCCCTCTCGCACACAGCGCCCACCAAACCCACTCACGCACACAGGAGACACCAAACCCCGTCTCGCACACAGCACCCACCAAACCCAATCTCGCACACAGGACGCACCAAACCCCCTCTCGCACACAGCGCCCACCAAACCCCCTCTCGCACACAGGACACACCAAACCCCCTCTCGCACACAGCGCCCACCAAACCCCCTCTCGCACACAGCGCCCACCAAACCTCCTCTCGCACACAGCGCCCACCAAACCCCCTCTCGCACACAGCGCCCACCAAACCCCCTCTTGCACACAGCGCCCACTAATCACCCTCTCACACACAGCGCCCAGCAAACCCTCTCTCGCACACAGCGTTCACCTAACCCCCTCTCGCACACAGGACACACCAAACCCCCTCTCGCACACAGCGCCCACCAAACCCCCTCTCGCACACAGGACACACCAAACCCCCTCTCGCACACAGCGCCCACCAAACCCCCTCTCGCACACAGCACCCACCAAACCCCCTCTCGCACACAGCACCCACCAAACACCCTCTCACACACAGCGCGCACCAAACCCCCTCTCGCACACAGTGTCCACCAATCCCCCTCTCACACACAGCGCCCACCAAACCCCCTCTCGCACACAGCGTGGACCAAACCCCCTCTCGCACACAGGACACACCAAACACCCTCTCGCACACAGTGCCCACCAATCCCCCTCTCACACACAGCGCCCACCAAACCCCCTCTCGCACACAGGACACACCAAACACCCTCTCGCACACAGGACACACCAAACCCCCTCTCGCACACAGCGCCCACCAAACCGCCTCTCGCACTAAGGACACATAAAAACCCCTCTCACACACAGCGCCAACCAAACGCCCTCTGGCACGCAGCGCCCACCAAACCCCCTCTCGCGCACAGCGCCCACCAAACCCCCTCTTGCACACAGCGCCCACTAATCACCCTCTCACACACAGCGCCCAGCAAACCCTCTCTCGCACACAGCGTGCACCAAACCCCCTCTCGCACACAGCGCCCACCAAACCCCCTCTCGCACACAGATCCCACCAAACACCCACTCGCACACAGATCCCACCAAACCCCCTCTCGCACACAGGACACACCAAACCCACTCTCGCACACAGATACCACCAAACCCCCTCTCGCACACAGCGCCCACCAAACTCCCTCTCGCACACAGTGCTCACCAAACCCCCTCTCGCACACAGCGCCCACCAAACCCCCTCTCGCACACAGCGTGCACCAAACCCCCTCTCGCACACAGGACACACCAAACCCCCTCTCGCACACAGCGCCCACCAAACCCCCTCTCGCACACAGCGCCCACCAAACCCCCTCTCGCACACAGCGCCCACCAAACCCCCTCTCGCACACAGCGCCCACCAAAACCACTCACGCACACAGGACACACCAAACCCCGTCTCGCACACAGCACCCACCAAACCCAATCTCGCACACAGGACACACAAAACCCCCTCTCGCACACAGCGCCCACAAAACCCCCTCTCGCACACAGGACACACCAAACCCCCTCTCGCACACAGCGCCCACCAAACCCCCTCTCGCACACAGCGCCCACCAAACCTCCTCTCGCACACAGCGCCCACCAAAACCCCTCTCGCACACAGCGCCCACCAAACCCCCTCTCGCACACAGCGCCCACCAAACCCCCTCTTGCACACAGCGCCCACTAATCACCCTCTCACACACAGCGCCCAGCAAACCCTCTCTCGCACACAGCGTGCACCAAACCCCATCTCGCACACAGGACACACCAAACCCCCTCTCGCACACAGCGCCCACCAAACCCCCTCTCGCACACAGGACACACCAAACCCCCTCTCGCACACAGCGCCCACCAAACCCCCTCTCGCACACAGCACCCACCAAACCCCCTCTCGCACACAGCACCCACCAAACACCCTCTCACACACAGCGCGCACCAAACCCCCTCTCGCACACAGTGTCCACCAATCCCCCTCTCACACACAGCGCCCACCAAACCCCCTCTCGCACACAGCGTGGACCAAACCCCCTCTCGCACACAGGACACACCAAACACCCTCTCGCACACAGTGCCCACCAATCCCCCTCTCACACACAGTGCCCACCAAACCCCCTCTCGCACACAGGACACACCAAACACCCTCTCGCACACAGGACACACCAAACCCCATCTCGCACACAGCGCCCACCAAACCGGCTCTCGCACAAAGGACACACCAAAACCCCTCTCACACACAGCGCCAACCAAACGCTCTCTGGCACACAGCGCCTACCAAACCCCCTCTCGCACACAGCGCCCACCAAACCCCCTCTTGCACACAGCGCCCACTAATCACCCTCTCACACACAGCGCCCAGCAAACCCTCTCTCGCACACAGCGTGCACCAAACCCCCTCTCGCACACAGCGCCCACCAAACCCCCTCTCGCGCACAGCACGCACCAAACCTCCTCTCGCACACAGGACCCACCAAACCCCCTCTCGCACACAGCACCCACCAAACCCCCTCTCGCACACAGCACCCACCAAACCACCTCTCGCACACAGCGCCCACCAAACCCCCGCTCGCACACAGAGCCCACCAAAACCCCTCTCGCACACAGTACCCACCAAACCCCCTCTCGCACACAACATGCACCAAACCACCTCTCGCACACAGCGCGCACCAAACCCCCTCTCGCACGCAGCGCCCACCAAACCCCCTCTCACACACTGCGCCAACCAAACCCCCTCTCACACACAGATCCCACCAAACCCCCTCTCGCACACAGCGCCCACCAAACCCCCTCTCACACACAGATCCCACCAAACACCCTCTCGCACACAGCGCGCACCAAACCCCCTCTCGCACACAGCACGCACCAAACCCCCTCTCACACACAGATCCCACCAAACACCCACTCGCACACAGATCCCACCAAACCCCCTCTCGCACACAGGACACACCAAACCCACTCTCGCACACAGATACCACCAAACCCCCTCTCGCACACAGCGCCCACCAAACCCCCTCTCGCACACAGGACACACCAAACCCACTCTCGCACACAGATACCACCAAACCCCCTCTCGCACACAGGACACACCAAACCCCCTCTCGCACACAGGGTGCACCAAACCCCCTCTCGCACACAGCCCCCACCAAAACCCCTCTCGCACACAGCGCCAACCAAACCCCCTCTCTCACACAGCGCCCACCAAACCCCCTCTCGCACACAGCGTCCACCAAACCCCCTCTCGCACACAGGACACACCAAACCCCCTCTGGCACACAGCGCCCACCAAACCACCTCTCGCACACAGGACACACCAAACCCCCTCTGGCACACAGCGCCCACCAAACCCCCTCTCGCACACATGACACACCAAACCCAATCTCGCACACAGCGCGCACCAAACCCCCTCTCGCACACAGCCCCCACCAAAACACCTCTCGCACACAGCGCCCACCAAACCCCCACTCTCACACAGCGCCCACCAAACACCCTCTCGCACACAGCGCCCACCAAACGCCCTCTCGCACACAGCGCGCACCAAAACCCCTCTGGCACACAGCGCGCACCAAACCCCCTCTCGCACACAGCGCCCACCAAACCCCCTCTCGCACACAGCGCCCACCAAAACCCCTCTCACACACAGCGCCCACCAAACCCCCTCTCGCACACAGCGCCCACCAAACCCCCTCTCGCACACAGGACACACCAAACCCCGTCTCGCACACAGCGCCCACCAAACCCCCTCTCGCACACAGGACACACCAAACCCCCTCTCGCACACAGCGCCCGCCAAACCCCCTCTCGCACACATGACACACCAAACACCCTCTCGCACACAGCGTCCACCAAACCCCCTCTCGCACACAGCGCCCATCAAAACCCCTCTCGCACACAGCGCCCACCAATCCCCCTCTCACACACAGCGCCCACCAAACCCCCTCTCGCACACAGCGTGGACCAAACGACCTCTCGCACACAGGACACACCAAACACCCTCTCGCACACAGTGCCCACCAATCCCCCTCTCACACACAGCGCCCACCAAACCCCCTCTCGCACACAGGACACACCAAACACCCTCTCGCACACAGGACACACCAAACCCCCTCTCGCACACAGCGCCCACCAAACCGCCTCTCGCACAAAGGACACACCAAAACCCCTATCACACACAGCGCCAACCAAACGCCCTCTGGCACGCAGCGCCCACCAAACCCCCTCTCGCGCACAGCGCCCACCTAACCCCCTCTTGCACACAGCGCCCACTAATCACCCTCTCACACACAGCGCCCAGCAAACCCTCTCTCGCACACAGCGTGCACCAAACCCCCTCTCGCACACAGCGCCCACCAAACCCCCTCTCGCACACAGATCCCACCAAACACCCACTCGCACACAGATCCCACCAAACCCCCTCGCGCACACAGGACACACCAAACCCACTCTCGCACACAGATACCACCAAACCCCCTCTCGCACACAGCGCCCACCAAACTCCCTCTCGCACACAGTGCTCACCAAACCCCCTCTCGCACACAGCGCCCACCAAACCCCCTCTCACACACAGCGCTCACCAAACCCACTCACGCACACAGGACACACCAAACCCCGTCTCGCACACAGCACCCACCAAACCCAATCTCGCACACAGGACACACCAAACCCCCTCTCGCACACAGCGCCCACCAAACCCCCTCTCGCACACAGGACACACCAAACCCCCTCTCGCACACAGCGCCCACCAAACCCCCTCTCGCACACAGCGCCCACCAAACCTCCTCTCGCACACAGCGCCCACCAAACCCCCTCTCGCACACAGCGCCCACCAAACCCCCTCTTGCACACAGCGCCCACTAATCACCCTCTCACACACAGCGCCCAGCAAACCCTCTCTCGCACACAGCGTGCACCAAACCCCCTCTCGCACACAGGACACACCAAACCCCCTCTCGCACACAGCGCCCACCAAACCCCCTCTCGCACACAGGACACACCAAACCCCCTCTCGCACACAGCGCCCACCAAACCCCCTCTCGCACACAGCACCCACCAAACCCCCTCTCGCACACAGCACCCACCAAACACCCTCTCACACACAGCGCGCACCAAACCCCCTCTCGCACACAGTGTCCACCAATCCCCCTCTCACACACAGCGCCCACCAAACCCCCTCTCGCACACAGCGTGGACCAAACTCCCTCTCGCACACAGGACACACCAAACACCCTCTCGCACACAGTGCCCACCAATCCCCCTCTCACACACAGCGCCCACCAAACCCCCTCTCGCACACAGGACACACCAAACACCCTCTCGCACACAGGACACACCAAACCCCCTCTCGCACACAGCGCCCACCAAACCGCCTCTCGCACAAAGGACACACAAAAACCCCTCTCACACACAGCGCCAACCAAACGCCCTCTGGCACGCAGCGCCCACCAAACTCCCTCTCGCGCACAGCGCCCACCAAACCCCCTCTTGCACACAGCGCCCACTAATCACCCTCTCACACACAGCGCCCAGCAAACCCTCTCTCGCACACAGCGTGCACCAAACCCCCTCTCGCACACAGCGCCCACCAAACCCCCTCTTGCAAACAGATCCCACCAAACACCCACTCGCACACAGATCCCACCAAACCCCCTCTCGCACACAGGACACACCAAACCCACTCTCGCACACAGATACCACCAAACCCCCTCTCGCACACAGCGCCCACCAAACTCCCTCTCGCACACAGTGCTCACCAAACCCCCTCTCGCACACAGCGCCCACCAAACCCCCTCTCGCACACAGCGCCCACCAAACCCACTCACGCACACAGGACACACCAAACCCCGTCTCGCACACAGCACCCACCAAACCCAATCTCGCACACAGGACACACCAAACCCCCTCTCGCACACAGCGCCCACCAAACCCCCTCTCGCACACAGGACACACCAAACCCCCTCTCGCACACAGCGCCCACCAAACCTCCTCTCGCACACAGCGCCCACCAAACCCCCTCTCGCACACAGCGCCCACCAAACCCCCTCTCGCACACAGCGCCCACCAAACCCCCTCTTGCACACAGCGCCCACTAATCACCCTCTCACACACAGCGCCCAGCAAACCCTCTCTCGCACACAGCGTGCACCAAACCCCCTCTCGCACACAGGACACACCCAACCCCCTCTCGCACACAGCGCCCACCAAACCCCCTCTCGCACACAGGACACACCAAACCCCCTCTCGCACACAGCGCCCACCAAACCCCCTCTCGCACACAGCACCCACCAAACCCCCTCTCGCACACAGCACCCACCAAACACCCTCTCACAGACAGCGCGCACCAAACCCCCTCTCGCACACAGTGTCCACCAATCCCCCTCTCACACACAGCGCCCACCAAACCCCCTCTCACACACAGCGTGGACCAAACCCCCTCTCGCACACAGGACACACCAAACACCCTCTCGCACACAGTGCCCACCAATCCCCCTCTCACACACAGTGCCCACCAAACACCCTCTCGCACACAGGACACACCAAACACCCTCTCGCACACAGGACACACCAAACCCCCTCTCGCACACAGCGCCCACCAAACCGCCTCTCGCACAAAGGACACACCAAAACCCCTCTCACACACAGCGCCAACCAAACGCTCTCTGGCACACAGCGCCTACCAAACCCCCTCTCGCACACAGCGCCCATCAAACCACCTCTTGCACACAGCGCCCACTAATCACCCTCTCACACACAGCGCCCAGCAAACCCTCTCTCGCACACAGCGTGCACCAAACCCCCTCTCGCGCACAGCACGCACCAAACCTCCTCTCGCACGCAGGACCCACCAAACCCCCTCTCGCACACAGCACCCACCAAACCCCCTCTCGCACACAGCACCCACCAAACCACCTCTCGCACACAGCGCCCACCAAACCCCCTCTCGCACACACAGCCCACCAAAACCCCTCTCGCACACAGTACCCACCAAACCCCCTCTCGCACACAACATGCACCAAACCACCTCTCGCACACAGCGCGCACCAAACCCCCTCTCGCACACAGCGCCCACCAAACCCCCTCTCACACACTGCGCCAACCAAACCCCCTCTCACACACAGATCCCACCAAACCCCCACTCGCACACAGCGCCCACCAAACCCCATCTCACACACAGATCCCACCAAACACCCTCTCGCACACAGCTCGCACCAAACCCACTCTCGCACACAGCACGCACCAAACCCACTCTCACACACAGATCCCACCAAACCCCCTCTCGCACACAGATCCCACCAAACACCCTCTCGCACACAGCGCCCACCAAACCCCCTCACGCACACAGCGTCCATCAAACCCCCTCTCGCACACAGCGCCCACCAAACCACCTCTCGCACACAGTGCGCACTAAACCCCCTCTCGCACACAGCGCCCACCAAACACCCTCTCACACACAGCGCCCACTAAAACCCCTCTCACACACAGGACACATCAAACACCCTCTCGCACACAGCGCCCACCAAACCCCCTCTCGCACACAGGACACACCAAACCCCCTCTTGCACACAGCGCCCACCAAACGCCCTCTCACACACAGCGCCCACCAAACCCCCTCTCGCACACAGCGCCCACCAAACCCCCTCTCGCACACAGGACACACCAAACCCCCTCTCGCACACAGCGCGCACCAAACCCAATCTCGCACACAGGACACACCAAACCCCCTCTCGCACACAGCCCCCACCAAAACCCCTCTCGCACACAGCGCCCACCAAACCCCCTCTCTCACACAGCGCCCACCAAACCCCCTCTCGCACACAGCGCCCACCAAACCCCCTCTCGCACACAGCGCCCACCAAACCCCCTCTCGCACACAGCGCGCACCAAACCCCCTCTGGCACACAGCGCGCATCAAACCCCCTCTCGCACACAGCGCCCACCAAACCCCCTCTCGCACACAGCGCCCACCAAACCCCCGCTCGCACACAGCGCCCACCAAACCCCCTCTCGCACACAGCGCCCACCAAACCCCCTCTCGCACACAGGACACACCAAACCCCGTCTCGCACACAGCGCCCACCAAACCCCCTCTCGCACACAGGACACACCAAACACCCTCTCGCACACAGCGTCCACCAAACCCCCTCTGGCACACAGCGCCCACCAAACCCCCTCTCGCACACAGCGCCCACCAAACCCCATCTCGCACACAGTACCCACCAAACCCCCTCTCGCACACAGCGCCCAGCAAACCACATCTCGCACACAGCGCCCACCAAACCCCCCCTCTCACACAACGCCCACCAAACCTCCTCTCATACACAGTGCCCACCAAACCTCCTCTCGCACACAGCGCCCACCAAACACCCTCTCACACACAGCGCCCACTAAACCCCCTCTCACACACAGGACACATCAAACACCCTCTCGCACACAGCGCCCACCAAACCCCCTCTCGCACACAGGACACACCAAACCCCCTCTTGCACACAGCGCCCACCAAACGCCCTCTCACACACAGCGCGCACCAAACCCCCTCTCGCACACAGGTCCCACCAAACCTCCTCTCGCACACAGCGCCCACCAAACACCCTCTCACACACAGCGCCCACCAAAACCCCTCTCACACACAGGACACACCAAACCCCCTCTTGCACACAGCGCCGACCAAACGCCCTCTCACACACAGCGCGCACCAAACCCCCTCTCGCACACAGGTCCCACCAAACCTCCTCTCGCACACAGCGCCCACCAAACACCCTCTCACACACAGCGCCCACCAAAACCCCTCTCACACACAGGACACACCAAACCCCCTCTCGCACACAGATCCCACCAAACGCCCCCTCGCACACAGCGCCCACCAAACCCCCTCTCTCACACAGCGCCCAACAAACCCCCTCTCGCACACAGCACCCACCAAACCCCCTCTCGCACACAGCGCCCACCAAACCCCCTCTCGCACACAGGACACACCAAACCCCCTCTCGCACACAGCGCCCACCAAACCCAATCTCGCACACAGGACACACCAGACCCCCTCTCGCACACAGCGCCCACCAAACCCCCTCTCGCACACAGGACACACCAAACCCCCTCTCGCACACAGCGCGCACCAAACCCAATCTAGCACACAGCGCGCACCAAACCCCCTCTCGCACACAGCCCCCACCAAAACCCCTCTCGCACACAGCGCCAACCAAACCCCCTCTCTCACACAGCGCCCACCAAACCCCCTCTCGCACACAACGCCCACCAAACCCCCTCTCGCACACAGGACACACCAAACCCCCTCTGGCACACAGCGCCCACCAAACCCCCTCTCGCACACAGGACACACCAAACCCCCTCTCGCACACAGCGTCCACCAAACCCCCTCTGGCACACAGCGCCCATCAAAACCCCTCTCGCACACAGCGCCCACCAATGCCCCTCTCACACACAGCGCCCACCAAACCCCCTCTCGCACACAGCGTGGAGCAAACGACCTCTCGCACACAGGACACACCAAACACCCTCTCGCACACAGTGCCCACCAATCCCCCTCTCACACACAGCGCCCACCAAACCCCCTCTCGCACACAGGACACACCAAACACCCTCTCGCACACAGGACACACCAAACCCCCTCTCGCACACAGCGCCCACCAAACCGCCTCTCGCACAAAGGACACACCAAAACCCCTCTCACACACAGCGCCAACCAAACGCCCTCTGGCACACAGCGCCCACCAAACCCCCTCTCGCGCACAGCGCCCACCAAACCCCCTCTTGCACACAGCGCCCACTAATCACCCTCTCACACACAGCGCCCAGCAAACCCTCTCTCGCACACAGCGTGCACCAAACCCCCTCTCGCACACAGCGCCCACCAAACCCCCTCTCGCACACAGATCCCACCAAACACCCACTCGCACACAGATCCCACCAAACCCCCTCTCGCACACAGGACACACCAAACCCACTCTCGCACACAGATACCACCAAACCCCCTCTCGCACACAGCGCCCACCAAACTCCCTCTCGCACACAGTGCTCACCAAACCCCCTCTCGCACACAGCGCCCACCAAACCCCCTCTCACACACAGCGCCCACCAAACCCCCTCTCGCACACAGCGCCCACCAAACCCCCTCTCGCACACAGGACACACCAGACCCCCTCTCGCACACAGCGCCCACCAAACCCACTCTCGCACACAGGACACACCAAAACCCCTCTCGCACACAGCGCGCACCAAACCCAATCTCGCACACAGCGCGCACCAAACCCCCTCTCGCACACAGCCCCCACCAAAACCCCTCTCGCACACAGCGCCAACCAAACCCCCTCTCTCACACAGCGCCCACCAAACCCCCTCTCGCACACAGCGCCCACCAAACCCCCTCTCGCACACAGGACACACCAAACCCCCTCTGGCACACAGCGCCCACCAAACCCCCTCTCGCACACAGGACACACCAAACCACCTCTCGCACACAGCGCCCACCAAACCCCCTCTCGCACACATGACACACCAAACCCAATCTCGCACACAGCGCGCACCAAACCCCCTCTCGCACACAGCCCCCACCAAAACCCCTCTCGCACACAGCGCCCACCAAACCCCCTCTCTCACACAGCGCCCACCAAACCCCCTCTCGCACACAGCGCCCACCAAACCCCCTCTCGCACACAGCGCGCACCAAAAGCCCTCTGGCACACAGCGCGCACCAAACCCCCTCTCGCACACAGCGCCCACCAAACCCCCTCTCGCACACAGCGCCCACCAAACCCCCTCTCACACACAGCGCCCACCAAACCCCCTCTCGCGCACAGCGCCCACCAAACCCCCTCTCGCACACAGGACACACCAAACCCCCTCTCGCACACAGCGCCCACCAAACCCCCTCTCGCACACAGGACACACCAAACCCCCTCTCGCACACAGCGCCCACCAAACCCCCTCTCGCACACATGACACACCAAACACCCTCTTGCACACAGCGTCCACCAAACTCCCTCTGGCACACAGCGCCCATCAAAAGCCCTCTCGCACACAGCGCCCACCAATCCCCCTCTCACACACAGCGCCCACCAAACCCCCTCTCGCACACAGCGTGGACCAAACGACCTCTCGCACACAGGACACACCAAACACCCTCTCGCACACAGTGCCCACCAATCCCCCTCTCACACACAGCGCCCACCAAACCCCCTCTCGCACACAGGACACACCAAACACCCTCTCGCACACAGGACACACCAAACCCCCTCTCGCACACAGCGCCCACCAAACCGCCTCTCGCACAAAGGACACACCAAAACCCCTCTCACACACAGCGCCAACCAAACGCCCTCTGGCACGCAGCGCCCACCAAACCCCCTCTCGCGCACAGCGTGCACCAAACCCCCTCTCGAACACAGCGCCCACCAAACCCCCTCTCGCACACAGATCCCACCAAACACCCACTCGCACACAGATCCCACCAAACCCCCTCTCGCACACAGGACACACCAAACCCACTCTCGCACACAGATACCACCAAACCCCCTCTCGCACACAGCGCCCACCAAACTCCCTCTCGCACACAGTGCTCACCAAACCCCCTCTCGCACACAGCACCCACCAAACCCCCTCTCGCACACAGCGCCCACCAAACCCACTCACGCACACAGGAGACACCAAACCCCGTCTCGCACACAGCACCCACCAAACCCAATCTCGCACACAGGACGCACCAAACCCCCTCTCGCACACAGCGCCCACCAAACCCCCTCTCGCACACAGGACACACCAAACCCCCTCTCGCACACAGCGCCCACCAAACCCCCTCTCGCACACAGCGCCCACCAAACCTCCTCTCGCACACAGCGCCCACCAAACCCCCTCTCGCACACAGCGCCCACCAAACCCCCTCTTGCACACAGCGCCCACTAATCACCCTCTCACACACAGCGCCCAGCAAACCCTCTCTCGCACACAGCGTTCACCTAACCCCCTCTCGCACACAGGACACACCAAACCCCCTCTCGCACACAGCGCCCACCAAACCCCCTCTCGCACACAGGACACACCAAACCCCCTCTCGCACACAGCGCCCACCAAACCCCCTCTCGCACACAGCACCCACCAAACCCCCTCTCGCACACAGCACCCACCAAACACCCTCTCACACACAGCGCGCACCAAACCCCCTCTCGCACACAGTGTCCACCAATCCCCCTCTCACACACAGCGCCCACCAAACCCCCTCTCGCACACAGCGTGGACCAAACCCCCTCTCGCACACAGGACACACCAAACACCCTCTCGCACACAGTGCCCACCAATCCCCCTCTCACACACAGCGCCCACCAAACCCCCTCTCGCACACAGGACACACCAAACACCCTCTCGCACACAGGACACACCAAACCCCCTCTCGCACACAGCGCCCACCAAACCGCCTCTCGCACTAAGGACACATAAAAACCCCTCTCACACACAGCGCCAACCAAACGCCCTCTGGCACGCAGCGCCCACCAAACCCCCTCTCGCGCACAGGGCCCACCAAACCCCCTCTTGCACACAGCGCCCACTAATCACCCTCTCACACACAGCGCCCAGCAAACCCTCTCTCGCACACAGCGTGCACCAAACCCCCTCTCGCACACAGCGCCCACCAAACCCCCTCTCGCACACAGATCCCACCAAACACCCACTCGCACACAGATCCCACCAAACCCCCTCTCGCACACAGGACACACCAAACCCACTCTCGCACACAGATACCACCAAACCCCCTCTCGCACACAGCGCCCACCAAACTCCCTCTCGCACACAGTGCTCACCAAACCCCCTCTCGCACACAGCGCCCACCAAACCCCCTCTCGCACACAGCGCCCACCAAACCCCCTCTCGCACACAGCGCCCACCAAACCCCCTCTCGCACACAGCGCCCACCAAAACCACTCACGCACACAGGACACACCAAACCCCGTCTCGCACACAGCACCCACCAAACCCAATCTCGCACACAGGACACACAAAACCCCCTCTCGCACACAGCGCCCACAAAACCCCCTCTCGCACACAGGACACACCAAACCCCCTCTCGCACACAGCGCCCACCAAACCCCCTCTCGCACACAGCGCCCACCAAACCTCCTCTCGCACACAGCGCCCACCAAAACCCCTCTCGCACACAGCGCCCACCAAACCCCCTCTCGCACACAGCGCCCACCAAACCCCCTCTTGCACACAGCGCCCACTAATCACCCTCTCACACACAGCGCCCAGCAAACCCTCTCTCGCACACAGCGTGCACCAAACCCCATCTCGCACACAGGACACACCAAACCCCCTCTCGCACACAGCGCCCACCAAACCCCCTCTCGCACACAGGACACACCAAACCCCCTCTCGCACACAGCGCCCACCAAACCCCCTCTCGCACACAGCACCCACCAAACCCACTCACGCACACAGGACACACCAAACCCCCTCTCGCACACAGCACCCACCAAACGCAATCTCGCACACAGGACACACCAAACCCCCTCTCGCACACAGCGCCCACCAAACCCCCTCTCGCACACAGGACACACCAAACCCCCTCTCGCACACAGCGCCCACCAAACCCCCTCTCGCACACAGCGCCCACCAAACCTCCTCTCGCACACAGCGCCCACCAAACCCCCTCTCGCACACAGCGCCCACCAAACCCCCTCTTGCACACAGCGCCCACTAATCACCCTCTCACACACAGCGCCCAGCAAACCCCCTCTCGCACACAGCGCCCACCAAACCTCCTCTCGCACACAGCGCCCACCAAACCCCCTCTCGCACACAGCGCCCACCAAACCCCCTCTTGCACACAGCGCCCACTAATCACCTTCTCACACACAGCGCCCAGCAAACCCTCTCTCGCACACAGCGTGCACCAAACCCCCTCTCGCACACAGGACACACCAAACCCCCTCTCGCACACAGCGCCCACCAAACCCCCTCTCGCACACAGGACACACCAAACCCCCTCTCACACACAGTGCCCACCAAACCCCCTCTCGCACACAGCACCCACCAAACACCCTCTCACACACAGCGCGCACCAAACCCCCTCTCGCACACAGTGTCCACCAATCCCCCTCTCACACACAGCGCCCACCAAACCCCCTCTCGCACACAGCGTGGACCAAACCCCCTCTCGCACACAGGACACACCAAACACCCTCTCGCACACAGTGCCCACCAATCCCCCTCTCACACACAGTGCCCACCAAACCCCCTCTCGCACACAGGACACACCAAACACCCTCTCGCACACAGGACACACCAAACCCCCTCTCGCACACAGCGGCCACCAAACCGCCTCTCGCACAAAGGACACACCAAAACCCCTCTCACACACAGCGCCAACCAAACGCTCTCTGGCACACAGCGCCTACCAAACCCCCTCTCGCACACAGCGCCCACCAAACCCCCTCTTGCACACAGCGCCCACTAATCACCCTCTCACACACAGCGCCCAGCAAACCCTCTCTCGCACACAGCGTGCACCAAACCCCCTCTCGCACACAGCGCCCACCAAACCCCCTCTCGCGCACAGCACGCACCAAACCTCCTCTCGCACACAGGACCCACCAAACCCCCTCTCGCACACAGCACCCACCAAACCCCCTCTCGCACACAGCACCCACCAAACCACCTCTCGCACACAGCGCCCACCAAACCCCCGCTCGCACACAGAGCCCACCAAAGCCCCTCTCGCACACAGTACCCACCAAACCCCCTCTCGCACACAACATGCACCAAACCACCTCTCGCACACAGCGCGCACCAAACCCCCTCTCGCACGCAGTGCCCACCAAACCCCCTCTCACACACTGCGCCAACCAAACCCCCTCTCACACACAGATCCCACCAAACCCCCTCTCGCACACAGCGCCCACCAAACCCCCTCTCACACACAGATCCCACCAAACACCCTCTCGCACACAGCGCGCACCAAACCCCCTCTCGCACACAGCACGCAACAAACCCCCTCTCACACACAGATCCCACCAAACACCCACTCGCACACAGATCCCACCAAACCCCCTCTCGCACACAGGACACACCAAACCCACTCTCGCACACAGATACCACCAAACACCCTCTCGCACACAGCGCCCACCAAACTCCCTCTCGCACACAGTGCTCACCAAACCCCCTCTCGCACACAGCGCCCACCAAACCCCCTCTCGCACACAGCGCCCACCAAACCCACTCACGCACACAGGACACACCAAACCCCCTCTCGCACACAGCACCCACCAAACGCAATCTCGCACACAGGACACACCAAACCCCCTCTCGCACACAGCGCCCACCAAACCCCCTCTAGCACACAGGACACACCAAACCCCCTCTCGCACACAGCGCCCACCAAACCCCCTCTCGCACACAGCGCCCACCAAACCTCCTCTCGCACACAGCGCCCACCAAACCCCCTCTCGCACACAGCGCCCACAAAACCCCCTCTTGCACACAGCGCCCACTAATCACCCTCTCACACACAGCGCCCAGCAAACCCTCTCTCGCACACAGCGTGCACCAAACCCCCTCTCCCACACAGGACACACCAAACCCCCTCTCGCACACAGCGCCCACCAAACCCCCTCTCGCACACAGCACCCACCAAACCCCCTCTCGCACACAGCACCCACCAAACACCCTCTCACACACAGCGCGCACCAAACCCCCTCTCGCACAAAGTGTCCACCTATCCCCCTCTCACACACAGCGCCCACCAAACCCCCTCTCGCACACAGCGTGGACCAAACCCCCTCTCGCACACAGGACACACCAAACACCCTCTCGCACACAGTGCCCACCAATCCCCCTCTCACACACAGTGCCCACCAAACCCCCTCTCGCACACAGGACACACCAAACACCCTCTCGCACACAGGACACACCAAACCCCCTCTCGCACACAGCGCCCACCAAACCGCCTCTCGCACAAAGGACACACCAAAACCCCTCTCACACACAGCGCCAACCAAACGCTCTCTGGCACACAGCGCCTACCAAACCCCCTCTCGCACACAGCGCCCACCAAACCCCCTCTTGCACACAGCGCCCACTAATCACCCTCTCACACACAGCGCCCAGCAAACCCTCTCTCGCACACAGCGTGCACCAAACCCCCTCTCGCACACAGCGCCCACCAAACCCCCTCTCGCGCACAGCACGCACCAAACCTCCTCTCGCACAAAGGACCCACCAAACCCCCTCTCGCACACAGCACCCACCAAACCCCCTCTCGCACACAGCACCCACCAAACCACCTCTCGCACACAGCGCCCACCAAACCCCCGCTCGCACACAGAGCCCACCAAAACCCCTCTCGCACACAGTACCCACCAAACCCCCTCTCGCACACAACATGCACCAAACCACCTCTCGCACACAGCGCGCACCAAACCCCCTCTCGCACACAGCGCCCACCAAACCCCCTCTCACACACTGCGCCAACCAAACCCCCTCTCACACACAGATCCCACCAAACCCCCTCTCGCACACAGCGACCACCAAACCCCCTCTCACACACAGATCCCACCAAACACCCTCTCGCACACAGCGCGCACCAAACCCCCTCTCGCACACAGCACGCACCAAACCCCCTCTCACACACAGATCCCACCAAACCCCCTCTTGCACACAGCGCCCACCAAACCCCCTCTCACACACAGCACCCACCAAACCCCCTCACACACAGATCCCACCAAACCCCCTCTCGCACACAGCGCCCACCAAACCCCCTCACGCACACAGCGTCCATCAAACCCCCTCTCGCACACAGCGCCCACCAAACCACCTCTCGCACACAGTGCGCACTAAACCCCCTCTCGCACACAGCGCCCACCAAACACCCTCTCACACACAGCGCCCACTAAACCCCCTCTCACACACAGGACACATCAAACCCCCTCTTGCACACAGCGCCCACCAAACGCCCTCTCACACACAGCGCCCACCAAACCCCCTCTCGCACACAGAGCCCACCAAACCTCCTCTCGCACACAGCGCCCACCAAACACCCTCTCACACACAGCGCCCACCAAAACCCCTCTCACACACAGGACACACCAAACCCACTCTCGCACACAGATCCCACCAAACCCCCCCTCGCACACAGCGCCCACCAAACCCCCTCTCGCACACAGCGCCCAACAAACCCCCTCTCGCACACAGCACCCACCAAACCCCCTCTCGCACACAGCGCCCACCAAACCCCCTCTCGCACACAGGACACACCAAACCCCCTCTCGCACACAGCGCCCACCAAACCCCCTCTCGCACACAGGACACACCAGACCCCCTCTCGCACACAGCGCCCACCAAACCCCCTCTCGCACACAGGACACACCAAACCCCCTCTCGCACACAGCGCCCACCAAACCCAAACTCACACACAGGACACACCAAAACCCCTCTCGCACACAGCGCCCACCAAACCCCCTCTCGCACACAGCACCCACCAAACCCCCTCTCGCACACAGCACCCACCAAACACCCTCTCACACACAGCGCGCACCAAACCCCTCTCGCACACAGTGTCCACCAATCCCCCTCTCACACACAGCGCCCACCAAACCCCCTCTCGCACACAGCGCCCACCAAACCCCCTCTCGCACACAGCATGGACCAAACCCCCTCTCGCACACAGGACACACCAAACACCCTCTCGCACACAGTGCCCACCAATCCCCCTCTCACACACAGTGCCCACCAAACCCCCTCTCGCACACAGGACACACCAAACCCCCTCTCGCACACAGCGCCCACCAAACCGCCTCTCGCACAAAGGACACACCAAAACCCCTCTCACACACAGCGCCAACCAAACGCTCTCTGGCACACAGCGCCTACCAAACCCCCTCTCGCGCACAGCGCCCACCAAACCCCCTCTTGCACACAGCACCCACTAATCACCCTCTCACACACAGCGCCCAGCAAACCCTCTCTCGCACACAGCGTGCACCAAACCCCCTCTCGCACACAGCGCCCACCAAACCCCCTCTCGCGCACAGCACGCACCAAACCTCCTCTCGCACAAAGGACCCACCAAACCCCCTCTCGCACACAGCACCCACCAAACCCCCTCTTGCACACAGCACCCACCAAACCACCTCTCGCACACAGCGCCCACCAAACCCCCTCTCGCACACAGGACACACCAAACCCCCTCTCGCACACAGCGTGCACCAAAACCCCTCTCGCACACAGTACCCACCAAACCCCCTCTCGCACACAGAGCCCACCAAAACCCCTCTCGCACACAGTACCCACCAAACCCCCTCTCGCACACAACATGCACCAAACCACCTCTCGCACACAGCGCGCACCAAACCCCCTCTCGCACACAGCGCCCACCAAACCCCCTCTCACACACAGATCCCACCAAACCCCCTTTCACACACAGATCCCACCAAACCCCCTCTCGCACACAGCGCCCACCAAACCCCCTCTCACACACAGCACGCACCAAACCCCCTCTCACACACAGATCCCACCAAACCCCCTCTCGCACACAGATCCCACCAAACCCCCTCTCGCACACAGCGCCCACCAAACACCCTCTCACACACAGCACCCACCAAACCCCCTCACACACAGATCCCACCAAACCCCCTCTCCACACAGCGCCCACCAAACCCCCTCACGCACACAGCGTCCATCAAACCCCCTCTCGCACACAGCGCCCACCAAACCACCTCTCGCACACAGTGCGCACTAAACCCCCTCTCGCACACAGCGCCCACCAAACACCCTCTCACACACAGCGCCCACTAAACCCCCTCTCACACACAGGACACATCAAACACCCTCTCGCACACAGCGCCCACCAAACACCCTCTCGCACACAGGACACACCAAACCCCGTCTTGCACACAGCACGCACCAAACCTCCTCTCGCACACAGGACCCGCCAAAACCCCTCTCGCACACAGCAACCACCAAACCCCCTCTCGCACACAGCACCCACCAAACCACCTCTCGCACACAGCGCCCACCAAACCCCCTCTCGCACACAGAGCCCACCAAAACCCCTCTCGCACACAGTACCCACCAAACCCCCTCTCGCACACAACATGCACCAAACGACCTCTCGCACACAGCGCGCACCAAACCCCCTCTCGCACACAGCGCCCACCAAACCCCCTCTCACACACAGGACACACCAAACCCCCTCTCGCACACAGATCCCACCAAACCCCCTCTCGCACACAGCGCCCACCAAACCCCCTCTCACACACAGATCCCACCAAACCCCCTCTCGCACACAGCGCCCACCAAACCCCCTCTCACACACAGATCCCACCAAACCCCCTCTCGCACACAGCACGCACCAAACCCCCTCTCACACACAGATCCCACCAAACCCCCTCTCGCACACAGATCCCACCAAACCCCCTCTCGCACACAGCGCCCACCAAACCCCCTCTCACACACAGCGCCCACCAAACCCCCTCACGCACACAGCGTCCATCAAACCCCCTCTCGCACACAGCGCCCACCAGACCACCACTCGCACACAGTGCGCACTAAACCCCCTCTCGCACACAGCGCCCACCAAACACCCTCTCACACACAGCGCCCACTAAACCCCCTCTCACACACAGGACACATCAAACACCCTCTCGCACACAGCGCCCACCAAACCCCCTCTCGCACACAGGACACACCAAACCACCTCTTGCACACAGCGCCCACCAAACGCCCTCTCACACACAGCGCCCACCAAACCCCCTCTCGCACACAGGGCCCACCAAACCTCCTCTCGCACACAGCGCCCACCAAACACCCTCTCACACACAGCGCCCACCAAAACCCCTCTCACACACAGGACACACCAAACCTACTCTCGCACACAGATCCCACCAAACCCCCCCTCGCACACAGCGCCCACCAAACCCCCTCTCGCACACAGCGCCCACCAAACCCCCTCTCGCACACAGCGCCCACCAAACCCCCTCTCGCACACAGCGCCCACCAAACCCCCTCTCGCACACAGGACACACCAAACCCCCTCTCGCACACAGCACCCACCAAACCCCCTCTCGCACACAGCACCCACCAAACCCCCTCTCGCACACAGCGCCCACCAAACCCCCTCTCGCACACAGGACACACCAAACCCCCGCTCGCACACAGGACACACCAAACCCCCGCTCGCACACAGCGCCCACCAAACCCAATCTCGCACACAGGACACACCAGACCCCCTCTCGCACACAGCGCCCACCAAACCCCCTCTCGCACACAGGACACACCAAACCCCCTCTCGCACACAGCGCCCACCAAACCCCCTCTCGCACACAGATCCCACCAAACACCCACTCGCACACAGATCCCACCAAACACCCTCTCGCACACAGGACACACCAAACCCACTCTCGCACACAGATACCACCAAACCCCCTCTCGCACACAGCGCCCACCAAACTCCCTCTCGCACACAGTGCTCACCAAACCCCCTCTCGCACACAGCACCCACCAAACCCCCTCTCGCACACAGCACCCACCAAACCCACTCACGCACACAGGACACACCAAACCCCGTCTCGCACACAGCACCCACCAAACCCAATCTCGCACACAGGACACACCAAACCCCCTCTCGCACACAGCGCCCACCAAACCCCCTCTCGCACACAGGACACACCAAACCCCCTCTCGCACACAGCGCCCACCAAACCCCCTCTCGCACACAGCGCCCACCAAACCTCCTCTCGCACACAGCGCCCACCAAACCCCCTCTCGCACACAGCGCCCACCAAACCCCCTCTTGCACACAGCGCCCACCAAACCCCCTCTTGCACACAGCGCCCACTAATCACCCTCTCACACACAGCGCCCAGCAAACCCTCTCTCACACACAGCGTGCACCAAACCCCCTCTCGCACACAGGACACACCAAACCCCCTCTCGCACACAGCGCCCACCAAACCCTCTCTCGCACACAGGACACACCAAACCCCCTCTCGCACACAGCGCCCACCAAACCCCCTCTCACACACAGCACCCACCAAACCCCCTCTCGCACACAACACCCACCAAACACCCTCTCACACACAGCGCGCACCAAACCCCCTCTCGCACACAGTGTCCACCAATCCCCCTCTCACACACAGCGCCCACCAAACCCCCTCTCGCACACAGCATGGACCAAACCCCCTCTCGCACACAGGACACACCAAACACCCTCTCGCACACAGTGCCCACCAATCCCCCTCTCACACACAGTGCCCACCAAACCCCCTCTCGCACACAGGACACACCAAACACCCTCTCGCACACAGGACACACCAAACCCCCTCTCGCACACAGCGCCCACCAAACCGCCTCTCGCACAAAGGACACACCAAAACCCCTCTCACACACAGCGCCAACCAAACGCTCTCTGGCACACAGCGCCTACCAAACCCCCTCTCGCACACAGCGCCCACCAAACCCCCTCTTGCACACAGCGCCCACTAATCACCCTCTCACACACAGCGCCCAGCAAACCCTCTCTCGCACACAGCGTGCACCAAACCCCCTCTCGCACACAGCGCCCACGAAACCCGCTCTCGCGCACAGCACGCACCAAACCTCCTCTCGCACACAGGACCCACCAAACCCCCTCTCGCACACAGCACCCACCAAACCCCCTCTCGCACACAGCACCCACCAAACCACCTCTCGCACACAGCGCCCACCAAACCCCCGCTCGCACACAGAGCCCACCAAAACCCCTCTCGCACACAGGACCCACCAAACCCCCTCTCGCACACAACATGCACCAAACCACCTCTCGCACACAGCGCGCACGAAACCCCCTCTCGCACACAGCGCCCACCAAACCCCCTCTCACACACTGCGCCAACCAAACCCCCTCTCACACACAGATCCCACCAAACCCCCTCTCGCACACAGCGCCCACCAAACCCCCTCACACACACAGATCCCACCAAACACCCTCTCGCACACAGCGGGCACCAAACCCCCTCTCGCACACAGCACGC
The DNA here is from genome assembly GCA_026770705.1 of Isurus oxyrinchus. Taxonomy (NCBI): domain Eukaryota; kingdom Metazoa; phylum Chordata; class Chondrichthyes; order Lamniformes; family Lamnidae; genus Isurus; species Isurus oxyrinchus. The sequence goes on from JANJGN010000778.1 coordinate 130,740, forward strand.
ACCAAACCCCCTCTCACACACAGATCCCACCAAACCCCCTCTCGCACACAGATCCCACCAAACCCCCTCTCGCACACAGCGCCCACCAAACCCCCTCTCACACACAGCACCCACCAAACCCCCTCACACACAGATCCCACCAAACCCCCTCTCGCACACAGCGCCCACCAAACCCCCTCACGCACACAGCGTCCATCAAACCCCCTCTCGCACACAGCGCCCACCAAACCACCTCTCGCACACAGTGCGCACTAAACCCCCTCTCGCACACAGCGCCCACCAAACACCCTCTCACACACAACGCCCACTAAACCCCCTCTCACACACAGGACACATCAAACACCCTCTCGCACACAGGGCCCACCAAACCCCCTCTCGCACACAGGACACACCAAACCCCCTCTTGCACACAGCGCCCACCAAACGCCCTCTCACACACAGCGCCCACCAAACCCCCTCTCGCACACAGGGCCCACCAAACCTCCTCTCGCACACAGCGCCCACCAAACACCCTCTCACACACAGTGCCCACCAAAACCCCTCTCACACACAGGACACACCAAACCCACTCTCGCACACAGATCCCACCAAACCCCCCCTCGCACACAGCGCCCACCAAACCCCCTCTCGCACACAGCGCCCAACAAACCCCCTCTCGCACACAGCACCCACCAAACCCCCTCTCGCACACAGCGCCCACCAAACCCCCTCTCGCACACAGGACACACCAAACCCCCTCTCGCACACAGCGCCCACCAAACCCAATCTCGCACACAGGACACACCAGACCCCCTCTCGCACACAGCGCCCACCAAACCCCCTCTCGCACACAGGACACACCAAACGCCCTCTCGCACACAGCGCCCACCAAACCCCCTCTCGCACACAGGACACACCAAACCCCCTCTCGCACACAGCGCCCACCAAACCCCCTCTCGCACACAGCACCCACCAAACACCCTCTCACACACAGCGCCCACCAAACCCCCTCTCGCACACAGCATGGACCAAACCCCCTCTCGCACACAGGACACACCAAACACCCTCTCGCACACAGTGCCCACCAATTCCCCTCTCACACACAGTGCCCACCAAACCCCCTCTCGCACACAGGACACACCAAACACCCTCTCGCACACAGGACACACCAAACCCCCTCTCGCACACAGCGCCCACCAAACCCCCTCTCACACACAGGACACACCAAACCCACTCTCGCACACAGATCCCACCAAACCCCCCCTCGCACACAGCGCCCACCAAACCCCCTCTCGCACACAGCGCCCAACAAACCCCCTCTCGCACACAGCACCCACCAAACCCCCTCTCGCACACAGCGCCCACCAAACCCCCTCTCGCACACAGGACACACCAAACTCCCTCTCGCACACAGCGCCCACCAAACCCAATCTCGCACACAGGACACACCAGACCCCCTCTCGCACACAGCGCCCACCAAACACCCTCTCGCACACAGGACACACCAAACCCCCTCTCGCACACAGCGCGCAACAAACCCAATCTCGCACACAGGACACACCAAACCCCCTCTCGCACACAGCACCCACCAAACACCCTCTCACACACAGCGCGCACCAAACCCCCTCTCGCACACAGTGTCCACCAATCCCCCTCTCACACACAGCGCCCACCAAACCCCCTCTCGCACACAGCGTGGACCAAACCCCCTCTCGCACACAGGACACACCAAACACCCTCTCGCACACAGTGCCCACCAATCCCCCTCTCACACACAGTGCCCACCAAACACCCTCTCGCACACAGGACACACCAAACACCCTCTCGCAAACAGGACACACCAAATCCCCACTCGCACACAGCGCCCACCAAACCGCCTCTCGCACAAAGGACACACCAAAACCCCTCTCACACACAGCGCCAACCAAACGCTCTCTGGCACACAGCGCCTACCAAACCCCCTCTCTCGCACAGCGCCCACCAAACCCCCTCATGCACACAGCGCCCACTAATCACCCTCTCACACACAGCGCCCAGCAAACCCTCTCTCGCACACAGGACACACCAAACCCCCTCTCGCACACAGGACACACCAAACCCCCTCTCGCACACAGCGCCCACCAAACACCCACTCGCACACAGGACACACCAAACCCCCTCTCGCACACAGCGCCCACCAAACCCCCTCTCGCACACAGCACCCACCAAACCCCCTCTCGCACACAGCACCCACCAAACACCCTCTCACACACAGCGCGCACCAAACCCCCTCTCGCACACAGCGTGGACCAAACCCCCTCTCGCACACAGGACACACCAAACACCCTCTCGCACACAGTGCCCACCAATCCCCCTCTCACACACAGTGCCCACCAAACCCCCTCTCGCACACAGGACACACCAAACACCCTCTCGCACACAGGACACACCAAACCCCCTCTCGCACACAGCGCCCACCAAACCGCCTCTCGCACAAAGGACACACCAAAACCCCTCTCACACACAGCGCCAACCAAACGCTCTCTGGCACACAGCGCCTACCAAACACCCTCTCGCGCACAGCGCCCACCAAACCCCCTCTCGCACACAGGGCCCACCAAACCTCCTCTCGCACACAGCGCCCACCAAACCCCCTCTCACACACAGAGCCCAACAAACCCCCTCTCGCACACAGCACCCACCAAACCCCCTCTCGCACACAGCGCCCACCAAACCCCCTCTCCCACACAGGACACACCAAACCCCCTCTCGCACACAGCGCCCACCAAACCCCCTCTCGCGCACAGCGCCCACCAAACCCTCTCTCGCACACAGCGCCCACCAAAACCCCTCTCGCACACAGCGCCCACCAAACCCCCTCTCACACACAGATCCCACCAAACACCCTCTCGCACACAGCGCGCACCAAACCCACTCTCACACACAGCACGCACCAAACCCCCTCTCACACACAGCACGCACCAAACCCCCTCTCACACACAGATCCCACCAAACCCCCTCTCGCACACAGATCCCACCAAACCCCCTCTCGCACACAGCGCCCACCAAACCCCCTCTCACACACAGCACCCACCAAACCCCCTCACACACAGATCCCACCAAACCCCCTCTCGCACACAGCGCCCACCAAACCCCCTCACGCACACAGCGTCCATCAAACCCCCTCTCGCACACAGCGCCCACCAAACCACCTCTCGCACACAGTGCGCACTAAACCCCCTCTCGCACACAGGACACACCAAACCCCCTCTCGCACACAGCGCCCACCAAACACCCTCTCACACACAGCGCCCACTAAACCCCCTCTCACACACAGGACACATCAAACACCCTCTCGCACACAGCGCCCACCAAACCCCCTCTCGCACACAGGACACACCAAACCCCCTCTTGCACACAGCGCCCACCAAACGCCCTCTCACACACAGCGCCCACCAAACCCCCTCTCGCACACAGGGCCCACCAAACCTCCTCTCGCACACAGCGCCCACCAAACACCCTCTCACACACAGCGCCCACCAAAACCCCTCTCACACACAGGACACACCAAACCCACTCTCGCACACAGATCCCACCAAACCCCCCCTCGCACACAGCGCCCACCAAACCCGCTCTCGCACACAGCGCCCAACAAACCCCCTCTCGCACACAGCACCCACCAAACCCCCTCTCGCACACAGCGCCCACCAAACCCCCTCTCGCACACAGGACACACCAAACCCCCTCTCGCACACAGCGCCCACCAAACCCAATCTCGCACACAGGACACACCAGACCCCCTCTCGCACACAGCGCCCACCAAACCCCCTCTCGCACACAGGACACACCAAACCCCCTCTCGCACACAGCGCCCACCAAACCCCCTCTCGCACACAGGACACACCAAACCCCCTCTCGCACACAGCGCCCACCAAACCCCCTCTCGCACACAGCGCCCACCAAACCCCCTCTCGCACACAGCACCCACCAAACACCCTCTCACACACAGCGCGCACCAAACCCCCTCTCGCACACAGTGTCCACCAATCCCCCTCTCACACACAGCGCCCACCAAACCCCCTCTCGCACACAGCATGGACCAAACCCCCTCTCGCACACAGGACACACCAAACACCCTCTCGCACACAGTGCCCACCAATCCCCCTCTCACACACAGTGCCCACCAAACCCCCTCTCGCACACAGGACACACCAAACACCCTCTCGCACACAGGACACACCAAACCCCCTCTCGCACACAGCACCCACCAAACCTCCTCTCGCACACAGCGCCCACCAAACCGCCTCTCGCACACAGGACACACCAAACCCCCTCTCGCACACAGCGCCCACCAAACCGCCTCTCGCACAAAGGACACACCAAAACCCATCTCACACACAGCGCCAACCAAACGCTCTCTGGCACACAGCGCCTACCAAACACCCTCTCGCGCACAGCGCCCACCAAACCCCCTCTCGCACACAGGGCCCACCAAACCTCCTCTCGCACACAGCGCCCACCAAACCCCCTCTCACACACAGAGCCCAACAAACCCCCTCTCGCACACAGCACCCACCAAACCCCCTCTCGCACACAGCGCCCACCAAACCCCCTCTCCCACACAGGACACACCAAACCCCCTCTCGCACACAGCGCCCACCAAACCCCCTCTCGCGCACAGCGCCCACCAAACCCTCTCTCGCACACAGCGTGCACCAAACCCCCTCTCGCACACAGCGCGCACCAAACCCCCTCTCGCACACAGCGCCCACCAAACCCCCTCTCACACACAGATCCCACCAAACCCCCTCTCGCACACAGCGCCCACCAAACCCCCTCTCACACACAGATCCCACCAAACACCCTCTCGCACACAGCGCGCACCAAACCCACTCTCGCACACAGCACGCACCAAACCCCCTCTCACACACAGATCCCACCAAACCCCCTCTCGCACACAGCGCCCACCAAACCCCCTCTCACACACAGATCCCACCAAACACCCTCTCGCACACAGCGCGCACCAAACCCACTCTCACACACAGCACCCACCAAACCCCCTCACACACAGATCCCACCAAACCCCCTCTCGCACACAGCGCCCACCAAACCCCCTCACGCACACAGCGTCCATCAAACCCCCTCTCGCACACAGGACACACCAGACCACCTCTCGCACACAGTGCGCACTAAACCCCCTCTCGCACACAGGACACACCAAACCCCCTCTCGCACACAGCGCCCACCAAACACCCTCTCACACACAGCGCCCACTAAACCCCCTCTCACACACAGGACACATCAAACACCCTCTCGCACACAGCGCCCACCAAACCCCCTCTCGCACACAGGACACACCAAACCCCCTCTTGCACACAGCGCCCACCAAACGCCCTCTCACACACAGCGCCCACCAAACCCCCTCTCGCACACAGGGCCCACCAAACCTCCTCTCGCACACAGCGCCCACCAAACACCCTCTCACACACAGCGCCCACCAAAACCCCTCTCACACACAGGACACACCAAACCCACTCTCGCACACAGATCCCACCAAACCCCCCCTCGCACACAGCGCCCACCAAACCCCCTCTCGCACACAGCGCCCAACAAACCCCCTCTCGCACACAGCACCCACCAAACCCCCTCTCGCACACAGCGCCCACCAAACCCCCTCTCGCACACAGGACACACCAAACCCCCTCTCGCACACAGCGCCCACCAAACCCAATCTCGCACACAGGACACACCAGACCCCCTCTCGCACACAGCGCCCACCAAACCCCCTCTCGCACACAGGACACACCAAACCCCCTCTCGCACACAGCGCCCACCAAACCCCCTCTCGCACACAGGACACACCAAACCCCCTCTCGCACACAGCGCCCACCAAACCCCCTCTCGCACACAGCGCCCACCAAACCCCCTCTCGCACACAGCACCCACCAAACACCCTCTCACACACAGCGCGCACCAAACCCCCTCTCGCACACAGTGTCCACCAATCCCCCTCTCACACACAGCGCCCACCAAACCCCCTCTCGCACACAGCATGGACCAACCCCCCTCTCGCACACAGGACACACCAAACACCCTCTCGCACACAGTGCCCACCAATCCCCCTCTCACACACAGTGCCCACCAAACCCCCTCTCGCACACAGGACACACCAAACACCCTCTCGCACACAGGACACACCAAACCCCCACTCGCACACAGCACCCACCAAACCTCCTCTCGCACACAGCGCCCACCAAACCGCCTCTCGCACAAAGGACACACCAAAACCCCTCTCACACACAGCGCCAACCAAACGCTCTCTGGCACACAGCACCTACCAAACCCCCTCTCGCGCACAGCGCCCACCAAACCCCCTCTTGCACACAGCACCCACTAATCACCCTCTCACACACAGCGCCCAGCAAACCCTCTCTCGCACACAGCGTGCACCAAACCCCCTCTCGCACACAGCGCCCACCAAACCCCCTCTCGCGCACAGCACGCACCAAACCTCCTCTCGCACAAAGGACCCACCAAACCCCCTCTCGCACACAGCACCCACCAAACCCCCTCTTGCACACAGCACCCACCAAACCACCTCTCGCACACAGCGCCCACCAAACGCCCTCTCGCACACAGAGCCCACCAAAACCCCTCTCGCACACAGTACCCACCAAACCCCCTCTCGCACACAACATGCACCAAACCACCTCTCGCACACAGCGCGCACCAAACCCCCTCTCGCACACAGCGCCCACCAAACCCCCTCTCACACACAGATCCCACCAAACCCCCTCTCACACACAGCGCCCACCAAACCCCCTCTCGCACACAGCGCCCACCAAACCCCCTCTCACACACAGATCCCTCCAAACACCCTCTCGCACACAGCGCGCACCAAACCCCCTCTCGCACACAGCACGCACCAAACCCCCTCTCACACACAGATCCCACCAAACCCCCTCTCGCACACAGATCCCACCAAACCCCCTCTCACACACAGCACCCACCAAACCCCCTCACACACAGATCCCACCAAACCCCCTCTCCACACAGCGCCCACCAAACCCCCTCACGCACACAGCGTCCATCAAACCCCCTCTCGCACACAGTGCGCACTAAACCCCCTCTCGCACACAGCGCCCACCAAACACCCTCTCACACACAGCGCCCACTAAACCCCCTCTCACACACAGGACACATCAAACACCCTCTCGCACACAGCGCCCACCAAACACCCTCTCGCACACAGGACACACCAAACCCCGTCTTGCACACAGCGCCCACCAAACCCCGTCTCGCGCACAGCACGCACCAAACCTCCTCTCGCACACAGGACCCGCCAAAAACCCTCTCGCACACAGCACCCACCAAACCCCCTCTCGCACACAGCACCCACCAAACCACCTCTCGCACACAGCGCCCACCAAACCCCCTCTCGCACACAGAGCCCACCAAAACCCCTCTCGCACACAGTACCCACCAAACCCCCTCTCGCACACAACATGCACCAAACGACCTCTCGCACACAGCGCGCACCAAACCCCCTCTCGCACACAGCGCCCACCAAACCCCCTCTCACACACTGCGCCAACCAAACCCCCTCTCACACACAGATCCCACCAAACCCCCTCTCGCACACAGCGCCCACCAAACCCCCTCTCACACACAGATCTCACCAAACACCCTCTCGCACACAGCGCGCACCAAACCCCCTCTCGCACACAGCACGCACCAAACCCCCTCTCACACACAGATCCCACCAAACCCCCTCTCGCACACAGATCCCGCCAAACCCCCTCTCGCACACAGCGCCCACCAAACCCCCTCTCACACACAGCACCCACCAAACCCCCTCACACACAGATCCCACCAAACCCCCTCTCGCACACAGCGCCCACCAAACCCCCTCACGCACACAGCGTCCATCAAACCCCCTCTCGCACACAGCGCCCACCAGACCACCACTCGCATACAGTGCGCACTAAACCCCCTCTCGCACACAGCGCCCACCAAACACCCTCTCACACACAGCGCCCACTAAACCCCCTCTCACACACAGGACACATCAAACACCCTCTCGCACACAGCGCCCACCAAACCCCCTCTCGCACACAGGACACACCAAACCCCCTCTTGCACACAGCGCCCACCAAACGCCCTCTCACACACAGCGCCCACCAAACCCCCTCTCGCACACAGGGCCCACCAAACCTCCTCTCGCACACAGCGCCCACCAAACACCCTCTCACACACAGCGCCCACCAAAACCCCTCTCACACACAGGACACACCACACCTACTCTCGCACACAGATCCCACCAAACCCCCCCTCGCACACAGCGCCCACCAAACCCCCTCTCGCACACAGCGCCCAACAAACCCCCTCTCGCACACAGCACCCACCAAACCCCCTCTCGCACACAGCGCCCACCAAACCCCCTCTCGCACACAGGACACACCAAACCCCCTCTCGCACACAGCGCCCACCAAACCCAATCTCGCACACAGGACACACCAGACCCCCTCTCGCACACAGCGCCCACCAAACCCCCTCTCGCACACAGGACACACCAAACCCCCTCTCGCACACAGCGCCCACCAAACCCCCTCTCGCACACAGATCCCACCAAACACCCACTCGCACACAGATCCCACCAAACACCCTCTCGCACACAGGACACACCAAACCCACTCTCGCACACAGATACCACCAAACCCCCTCTCGCACACAGCGCCCACCAAACTCCCTCTCGCACACAGTGCTCACCAAACCCCCTCTCGCACACAGCGCCCACCAAACCCCCTCTCGCACACAGCGCCCACCAAACCCACTCACGCACACAGGACACACCAAACCCCGTCTCGCACACAGCACCCACCAAACCCAATCTCGCACACAGGACACACCAAACCCCCTCTCGCACACAGCGCCCACCAAACCCCCTCTCGCACACAGCGCCCACCAAACCTCCTCTCGCACACAGCGCCCACCAAACCCCCTCTCGCACACAGCGCCCACCAAACCCCCTCTTGCACACAGCGCCCACTAATCACCCTCTCACACACAGCGCCCAGCAAACCCTCTCTCACACACAGCGTGCACCAAACCCCCTCTCGCACACAGGACACACCAAACCCCCTCTCGCACACAGCGCCCACCAAACCCCCTCTCGCACACAGGACACACCAAACCCCCTCTCGCACACAGCGCCCACCAAACCCCCTCTCGCACACAGCACCCACCAAACCCCCTCTCGCACACAACACCCACCAAACACCCTCTCACACACAGCGCGCACCAAACCCCCTCTCGCACACAACACCCACCAATCCCCCTCTCACACACAGCGCCCACCAAACCCCCTCTCGCACACAGCGTGGACCAAACCCCCTCTCGCACACAGGACACACCAAACACCCTCTCGCACACAGGACACACCAAACACCCTCTCGCACACAGTGCCCACCAATCCCCCTCTCACACACAGTGCCCACCAAACCCCCTCTCGCACACAGGACACATCAAACACCCTCTCGCACACAGCGCCCACCAAACCCCCTCTCGCACACAGGACACACCAAACCCCCTCTTGCACACAGCGCCCACCAAACGCCCTCTCACACACAGCGCCCACCAAACCCCCTCTCGCACACAGGGCCCACCAAACCTCCTCTCGCACACAGCGCCCACCAAACACCCTCTCACACACAGCGCCCACCAAAACCCCTCTCACACACAGGACACACCAAACCTACTCTCGCACACAGATCCCACCAAACCCCCCCTCGCACACAGCGCCCACCAAACCCCCTCTCGCACACAGCGCCCAACAAACCCCCTCTCGCACACAGCACCCACCAAACCCCCTCTCGCACACAGCTCCCACCAAACCCCCTCTCGCACACAGGACACACCAAACCCCCTCTCGCACACAGCGCCCACCAAACCCAATCTCGCACACAGGACACACCAGACCCCCTCTCGCACACAGCGCCCACCAAACCCCCTCTCGCACACAGGACACACCAAACCCCCTCTCGCACACAGCGCCCACCAAACCCCCTCTCGCACACAGATCCCACCAAACACCCACTCGCACACAGATCCCACCAAACACCCTCTCGCACACAGGACACACCAAACCCACTCTCGCACACAGATACCACCAAACCCCCTCTCGCACACAGCGCCCACCAAACTCCCTCTCGCACACAGTGCTCACCAAACCCCCTCTCGCACACAGCGCCCACCAAACCCCCTCTCGCACACAGCGCCCACCAAACCCACTCACGCACACAGGACACACCAAACCCCGTCTCGCACACAGCACCCACCAAACCCAATCTCGCACACAGGACACACCAAACCCCCTCTCGCACACAGCGCCCACCAAACCCCCTCTCGCACACAGCGCCCACCAAACCTCCTCTCGCACACAGCGCCCACCAAACCCCCTCTCGCACACAGCGCCCACCAAACCCCCTCTTGCACACAGCGCCCACTAATCACCCTCTCACACACAGCGCCCAGCAAACCCTCTCTCACACACAGCGTGCACCAAACCCCCTCTCGCACACAGGACACACCAAACCCCCTCTCGCACACAGCGCCCACCAAACCCCCTCTCGCACACAGGACACACCAAACCCCCTCTCGCACACAGCGCCCACCAAACCCCCTCTCGCACACAGCACCCACCAAACCCCCTCTCGCACACAACACCCACCAAACACCCTCTCACACACAGCGCGCACCAAACCCCCTCTCGCACACAACACCCACCAATCCCCCTCTCACACACAGCGCCCACCAAACCCCCTCTCGCACACAGCGTGGACCAAACCCCCTCTCGCACACAGGACACACCAAACACCCTCTCGCACACAGTGCCCACCAATCCCCCTCTCACACACAGTGCCCACCAAACCCCCTCTCGCACACAGGACACACCAAACACCCTCTCGCACACAGGACACACCAAACCCCCTCTCGCACACAGCGCCCACCAAACCGCCTCTCGCACAAAGGACACACCAAAACCCCTCTCACACACAGCGCCAACCAAACGCTCTCTGGCACATAGCGCCTACCAAACCCCCTCTCGCACACAGCGCCCACCAAACCCCCTCTTGCACACAGCGCCCACAAATCACCCTCTCACACACAGCGCCCACCAAACCCCCTCTCGCACACAGCGCCCACCAAACCCCCGCTCGCACACAGAGCCCACCAAAACCCCTCTCGCACACAACATGCACCAAACCACCTCTCGCACACAGCGCGCACCAAACCCCCTCTCGCACACAGCGCCCACCAAACCCCCTCTCACACACTGCGCCAACCAAACCCCCTCTCACACACAGATCCCACCAAACCCCCTCTCGCACACAGCGCCCACCAAACCCCCTCACACACACAGATCCCACCAAACACCCTCTCGCACACAGCGGGCACCAAACCCCCTCTCGCACACAGCACGCACCAAACCCCCTCTCACACACAGATCCCACCAAACCCCCTCTCGCACACAGATCCCACCAAACCCCCTCTCGCACACAGCGCCCACCAAACCCCCTCTCACACACAGCACCCACCAAACCCCCTCACACACAGATCCCACCAAACCCCCTCTCGCACACAGCGCCCACCAAACCCCCTCACGCACACAGCGTCCATCAAACCCCCTCTTGCACACAGCGCCCACCAAACCACCTCTCGCACACAGTGCGCACTAAACCCCCTCTCGCACACAGCGCCCACCAAACACCCTCTCACACACAGCGCCCACTAAACCCCCTCTCACACACAGGACACATCAAACACCCTCTCGCACACAGCGCCCACCAAACCCCCTCTCGCACACAGGACACACCAAACCCCCTCTTGCACACAGCGCCCACCAAACGACCTCTCACACACAGCGCCCACCAAACCCCCTCTCGCACACAGGGCCCACCAAACCTCCTCTCGCACACAGCGCCCACCAAACACCCTCTCACACACAGCGCCCACCAAAACCCCTCTCACACACAGGACACACCAAACCCACTCTCGCACACAGATCCCACCAAACCCCCCCTCGCACACAGCGCCCACCAAACCCCCTCTCGCACACAGCGCCCAACAAACCCCCTCTCGCACACAGCACCCACCAAACCCCCTCTCGCACACAGCGCCCACCAAACCCCCTCTCGCACACAGGACACACCAAACCCCCTCTCGCACACAGCGCCCACCAAACCCAATCTCGCACACAGGACACACCAGACCCCCTCTCGCACACAGCACCCACCAAACTCCCCCTCGCACACAGGACACACCAAACCCCCTCTCGCACACAGCGCGCAACAAACCCAATCTCGCACACAGGACACACCAAACCCCCTCTCGCACACAGCGCCCACCAAAACCCCTCTCGCACACAGCGCCCACCAAACCCCCTCTCTCACACAGCGCCCACCAAACCCCCTCTCGCACACAGCGCCCACCAAACACCCTCTCGCACACAGCGCCCACCAAACCCACTCACGCACACAGGACACACCAAACCTCGTCTCGCACACAGCACCCACCAAACCCAATCTCGCACACAGGACACACCAAACCCCCTCTCGCACACAGCGCCCACCAAACCCCCTCTCGCACACAGGACATACCAAACCCCCTCTCGCACACAGCGCCCACCAAACCCCCTCTCGCACACAGCACCCACCAAACCCCCTCTCGCACACAGCACCCACCAAACCCCCTCTCACACACAGCGCGCACCAAACCCCCTCTCGCACACAGTGTCCACCAATCCCCCTCTCACACACAGCGCCCACCAAACCCCCTCTCGCACACAGCGTGGACCAAACCCCCTCTCGCACACAGGACACACCAAACACCCTCTCGCACACAGTGCCCACCAATCCCCCTCTCACACACAGTGCCCACCAAACACCCTCTCGCACACAGGACACACCAAACACCCTCTCGCACACAGGACACACCAAACCCCCACTCGCACACAGCGCCCACCAAACCGCCTCTCGCACAAAGGACACACCAAAACCCCTCTCACACACAGCGCCAACCAAACGCTCTCTGGCACACAGCGCCTACCAAACCCCCTCTCTCGAACAGCGCCCACCAAACCCCCTCTTGCACACAGCGCCCACTAATCACCCTCTCACACACAGCGCCCAGCAAACCCTCTCTCGCACACAGGACACACCAAACCCCCTCTCGCACACAGGACACACCAAACCCCCTCTCGCACACAGCGCCCACCAAACACCCTCTCGCACACAGGACACACCAAACCCCCTCTCGCACACAGCGCCCACCAAACCCCCTCTCGCACACAGCACCCACCAAACCCCCTCTCGCACACAGCACCCACCAAACCCCCTCTCGCACACAGCACCCACCAAACACCCTCTCACACACAGCGCGCACCAAACCCCCTCTCGCACACAGTGTCCACCAATCCCCCTCTCACACACAGCGCCCACTAAACCCCCTCTCGCACACAGCATGGAGCAAACCCCCTCTCGCACACAGAACACACCAAACACCCTCTCGCACACAGTGCCCACCAATCCCCCTCTCACACACAGTGCCCACCAAACCCCCTCTCGCACACAGGACACACCAAACACACTCTCGCACACAGGACACACCAAACCCCCTCTCGCACACAGCGCCCACCAAACCGCCTCTCGCACAAAGGACACACCAAAACCCCTCTCACACACAGCGCCAACCAAACGCTCTCTGGCACACAGCGCCTACCAAACCCCCTCTCGCGCACAGCGCCCACCAAACCCCCTCTTGCACACAGCACCCACTAATCACCCTCTCACACACAGCGCCCAGCAAACCCTCTCTCGCACACAGCGTGCACCAAACCCCCTCTCGCACACAGCGCCCACCAAACCTCCTCTTGCACACAGCACCCACCAAACCACCTCTCGCACACAGCGCCCACCAAACCCCCTCTCGCACACAGAGCCCACCAAAACCCCTCTCACACACAGTACCCACCAAACCCCCTCTCGCACACAACATGCACCAAACCACCTCTCGCACACAGCGCGCACCAAACCCCCTCTCGCACACTGCGCCCACCAAACGCCCTCTCACACACAGATCCCACCAAACACCCTCTCGCACACAGCGCGCACCAAACCCCCTCACGCACACAGCGCCCACCAAACCCCCCTCTCGCACACAGCACGCACCAAACCCCCTCTCACACACAGATCCCACCAAAGCCCCTCTCGCACACAGCGCCCACCAAACCCCCTCTCACACACAGCACCCACCAAACCCCCTCACACACAGATCCCACCAAACCCCCTCTCGCACACAGCGCCCACCAAACCCCCTCTCGCACACAGCGCCCACCAAACCCCCTCACGCACACAGCGCCCACCAAACCACCTCTCGCACACAGTGCGCACTAAACCCCCTCTCGCACACAGCGCCCACCAAACACCCTCTCACACACAGCGCCCACTAAACCCCCTCTCACACACAGGACACATCAAACACCCTCTCGCACACAGCGCCCACCAAACCCCCTCTCGCACACCGGGCCCACCAAACCTCCTCTCGCACACAGCGCCCACCAAACACCCTCTCACACACAGCGCCCACCAAAACCCCTCTCACACACAGCGCCCACCAAACCCCCTCTCGCACACAGGACACACCAAACCCCCTCTCGCACACAGATCCCACCAAACCCCCTCTCGCACACAGGACACACCAAACCCCCTCTCGCACACAGCGCCCAACAAACCCAATCTCGCACACAGGACACACCAGACCCCCTCTCGCACACAGCGCCCACCAAACACCCTCTCGCACACAGGACACACCAAACCACCTCTCGCACACAGCGCGCAACAAACCCAATCTCGCACACAGGACACACCAAACCCCCTCTCGCACACAGCCCCCACAAAAACCCCTCTCGCACACAGCGCCCACCAAACCCCCTCTCTCACACAGCGCCCACCAAACCCCCTCTCGCACACAGCGCCCACCAAACCC
This sequence comes from Isurus oxyrinchus, assembly GCA_026770705.1. Lineage (NCBI taxonomy): Eukaryota > Metazoa > Chordata > Chondrichthyes > Lamniformes > Lamnidae > Isurus > Isurus oxyrinchus. The sequence continues at coordinate 145,743 of JANJGN010000778.1, forward strand.
CCTCTCGCACACAGCGCCCACCAAACCCACTCACGCACACAGGACACACCAAACCCCGTCTCGCACACAGCACCCACCAAACCCAATCTCGCACACAGGACACACCAAACCCCCTCTCGCACACAGCGCCCACCAAACCCCCTCTCGCACACAGGACACACCAAACCCCCTCTCGCACACAGCGCCCACCAAACCCCCTCTCGCACACAGCACCCACCAAACCCCCTCTCGCACACAGCACCCACCAAACACCCTCTCACACAAAGCGCGCACCAAACCCCCTCTCGCACACAGTGTCCACCAATCCCCCTCTCACACACAGCGCCCACCAAACCCCCTCTCGCACACAGCGTGGACCAAACCCCCTCTCGCACACAGGACACACCAAACACCCTCTCGCACACAGTGCCCACCAATCCCCCTCTCACACACAGTGCCCACCAAACACCCTCTCGCACACAGGACACACCAAACACCCTCTCGCACACAGGACACACCAAACCCCCTCTCGCACACAGCGCCCACCAAACCGCCTCTCGCACAAAGGACACACCAAAACCCCTCTCACACACAGCGCCAACCAAACGCTCTCTGGCACACAGCGCCTACCAAACCCCCTCTCTCGCACAGCGCCCACCAAACCCCCTCTTGCACACAGCGCCCACTAATCACCCTCTCACACACAGCGCCCAGCAAACCCTCTCTCGCACACAGCGTGCACCAAACCCCCTCTCGCACACAGGACACACCAAACCCCCTCTCGCACACAGCGCCCACCAAACACCCTCTCGCACACAGGAAACACCAAACCCCCTCTCGCACACAGCGCCCACCAAACCCCCTCTCGCACACAGCACCCACCAAACCCCTTCTCGCACACAGCACCCACCAAACACCCTCTCACACACAGCGCGCACCAAACCCCCTCTCGCACACAGTGTCCACCAATCCCCCTCTCACACACAGCGCCCACCAAACCCCCTCTCGCACACAGCGTGGACCAAACCCCCTCTCGCACACAGGACACACCAAACACCCTCTCGCACACAGTGCCCACCAATCCCCCTCTCACACACAGTGCCCACCAAACCCCCTCTCGCACACAGGACACACCAAACACCCTCTCGCACACAGGACACACCAAACCCCCTCTCGCACACAGCGCCCACCAAACCGCCTCTCGCACAAAGGACACACCAAAACCCCTCTCACACACAGCGCCAACCAAACGCTCTCTGGCACACAGCGCCTACCAAACCCCCTCTCGCGCACAGCGCCCACCAAACCCCCTCTTGCACACAGCACCCACTAATCACCCTCTCACACACAGCGCCCAGCAAACCCTCTCTCGCACACAGCGTGCACCAAACCCCCTCTCGCACACAGCGCCCACCAAACCCCCTCTCGCGCACAGCACGCACCAAACCTCCTCTCGCACAAAGGACCCACCAAACCCCCTCTCGCACACAGCACCCACCAAACCCCCTCTCGCACACAGCACCCACCAAACCACCTCTCGCACACAGCGCCCACCAAACCCCCTCTCGCACACAGAGCCCACCAAAACCCCTCTCGCACACAGTACGCACCAAACCCCCTCACGCACACAGCGTCCATCAAACCCCCTCTCGCACACAGCGCCCACCAAACCACCTCTCGCACACAGTGCGCACTAAACCCCCTCTCGCACACAGCGCCCACCAAACACCCTCTCGCACACAGCGCCCACTAAACCACCTCTCACACACAGGACACATCAAACACCCTCTCACACACAGCGCGCACCAAACCACCTCTCACACACAGCACGCACCAAACCCCCTCTCGCACACAGGGCCCACCAAACCTCCTCTCGCACACAGCGCCCACCAAACCCCCTCTCACACACAGAGCCCAACAAACCCCCTCTCGCACACAGCGCACACCAAACCCCCTCTCGCACACAGCGCCCACCAAACCCCCTCTCGCACACAGGACACACCAAACCCCCTCTCGCACACAGCGCCCACCAAACCCAATCTCGCACACAGGACACACCAGACCCCCTCTCGCACACAGCGCCCACCAAACACCCTCTCGCACACAGGACACACCAAACCCCCTCTCGCACACAGCGCGCAACAAACCCAATCTCGCACACAGGACACACCAAACCTCCTCTCGCACACAGTCCCCACCAAAACCCCTCTCGCACACAGCGCCCACCAAACCCCCTCTCTCACACAGCGCCCACCAAACCCCCTCTCGCACACAGCGCCCACCAAACACCCTCTCGCACACAGCGCCCACCAAACCCCCTCTCGCACACAGCGCGCACCAAACCCCCTCTCACACACAGCGCCCGCCAAACAGCCCCTCGCACACAGCGCGCACCAAACCCCCTCTCGCACACAGCGTGCACCAAACCCCCCCTCGCACACAGCGCCCACAAAACCCACTCTCACACACAGTACACACCAGACCCCCTCTCGCACACAGCGCCCACCAAACACCCTCTCGCACACGGGACACACCAAACCCCCTCTCGCACACAGCGCGCAACAAACCCAATCTCGCACACAGGACACACCAAACCTCCTCTCGCACACAGCCCCCACCAAAACCCCTCTCGCACACAGCGCCCACCAAACCCCCTCTCTCACACAGCGCCCACCAAACCCCCTCTCGCACACAGCGCCCACCAAACACCCTCTCGCACACAGCGCCCACCAAACACCCTCTCGCACACAGCGCGCACCAAACCCCCTCTCACACACAGCGCCCACCAAACACCCCCTCGCACACAGCGCGCACCAAACCCCCTCTCGCACACAGCGTGCACCAAACCCCCCCTCGCACACAGCGCCCACCAAACCCCCTCTCGCACACAGCACCCACCAAACATACTCTCACACACAGGACACACCAAACCACCTCTCGCACACAGGACACACCAAACCCCCTCTCGCACACAGCGCCCACCAAACCCCCTCTCGCACACAGCGCCTACCAAACACCCTCTCGCACACAGCAGGAAGAAAACACCCTCTCGCACACAGCAGGAAGAAAACCCCCTCTCGCACACAGCGCCCACCAAACCCCCTCTCGCACACAGCGCCCACCAAACCCCCTCTCGCACACAGGAAACACCAAACCCTCTCTCGCACACAGCGCCCACCAAACCCCCTCTCGCACACAGCGCCCACCAAACCCCCTCTCACACACAGCGCCCACCAAAACCCCTCTCACACACAGCGTGCACCAAACCCCCTCTCGCACACGGCGCACACCAAACCCGCTCTCACACACAGCGTGCAACAAACGCCCTCTCGCACACAGCGTCCACCAAACCTCCTCTCACACACAGCGTGCACCAAACCCCCTCTCACACACAGCACCCACCAAACCGCCTCTCGCACACAGCGCCCACCAAACCCCCTCTCGCACACAGCGCCCACCAAAGCCCCTCTCGCACACAGTGTGCACCAAACCCCCTCTCGCACACAGCGCGCACCAAACGCCCTCTCGCACACAGCGTGCACCAAACCCCCTCTCGCACACAGCGCCCACCAAACCCCCTCTCGCACACAGCGTGCACCAAACCCCCTCTCGCACACAGCGCCCACCAAACCCCCTCTCGTATACAGCGCCCACCAAACCCCCTCTCACACACAGCGTGCACCAAACCCCGTCGCACACAGCGCGCACCAAACCCCCTCTCGCACACAGCGCCCACCAAAGCCCCTCTCACACACAGGACACACCAAACATCCTCTCGCACACAGCGCCCACCAAACCCCCTCTCGCACACAGCACCCACCAAACCACCTCTCGCACACAGCGCCCACCAAACCCCCTCTCGCACACAGCGCCCACCAAACCCCCTCTCGCACACAGTGCCCACCAAACATACTCTCACACACAGGACACACCAAACCCCCTCTCGCACACAGCGCCCACCAAACCCCCTCTCGCACAAAGCGCCCACCAAACCCCCTCTCGCACACAGTGCGCACCAAACCCCCTCTCGCAGACAGCGTGCACCAAACCCCCTCTCACACACAGCGACCACCAAACCCCCTCTCGCACACAGCGCCCACCAAACCCCCTCTCACACACAGCGCCCACCAAACCCCCTCTCGCACACAGCAGGCAGCAAAACCCCTCTCGCACACAGCGCCCACCAAACCCCCTCTCGCACACAGCGCCCACCAAACCCCCTCTCGCACACAGCGCGCACCAAACCCCCTCTCGCACACAGCGCCCACCAAACCCCCCCTCGCACACAGCGCACACCAAACCCCCTCTCGCACACATCACCCACCAAACCCCCTCTCGCACACAGCGCCAACCAAACCCCCTCTGGCACACAGCGCGCACCAAACCCCCTCTCGCACACAGCGCCCACCAAACCCCCTCTCGCACACAGCGCCCACCAAACCCCCTCTCACACACAGCGCCCACCAAACCCCCTCTCGCACACAGCGCCCACCAAACCCCCTCTCGCACACAGGACACACCAAACCCCGTCTCGCACACAGCGCCCACCAAACCCCCTCTCGCACACAGCGCCCACCAAACCCCCTCTCGCACACAGAACACACCAAACCCCGTCTCGCACACAGCGCCCACCAAACCCCCTCTCGCACACAGGACACACCAAACCCCCTCTCGCACACAGCACCCACCAAACCCCCTCTCGCACACAGGACACACCAAACATGCTCTCGCACACAGCGTCCACCAAACCCCCTCTGGCACACAGCGCCCACCAAACCCCCTCTCGCACACAGCGCCCACCAAACCCCCTCTCACACACAGCGCGCACCAAACCCCCTCTCGCACACAGCGCGCACCAAACCACCTCTCACACACAGATCCCACCAAACCCCCTCTCGCACACAGCGTGGACCAAACCCCCTCTTGCACACAGGACACACCAAAGACCCTCTCGCACACAGTGCCCACCAATCCCCCTCTCACACACAGCGCCCACCAAACCCCCTCTCGCACACAGGACACACCAAACACCCTCTCGCACACAGGACACACCAAACCCCCTCTCGCACACAGCGCCCACCAAACAGCCTCTCGCACACAGCACCCACCAAACACCCTCTCGCACACAGGACACACCAAACACCCTCTCGCACACAGGACACACCAAACCCCCTCTCGCACACAGCGCGCACCAAACCCCCTCTCGCACACAGGGCCCACCAAACCACCTCTCGCACACAGCGCCCACCAAACACCCTCTCACACACAGCGCCCTCCAAAACCCCTCTCACACACAGGACACACCAAACCCCCTCTCGCACACAGATCCCACCAAACCCCCCCTCGCACACAGCGCCCACCAAACCCCCTCTCGCACACAGCGCCCAGCAAACCCCCTCTCGCACACAGCACCCACCAAACCCCCTCTCGCACACAGCACCCACCAAACCCCCTCTCGCACACAGGACACACCAAACCCCCTCTCGCACACAGGACACACCAAACCCCCTCTCGCACACAGCACCCACCAAACCGCCTCTCGCACACAGCGCCCACCAAACCCCCTCTCGCACACAGCGCCCACCAAACCCCCTCTCGCACACAGCGCGCACCAAACGCCCTCTCGCACACAGCGCGCACCAAACCCCCTCTCGCACACAGCGCCCACCAAACCCCCTCTCGCACACAGCGTGCACCAAACCCCCTCTCGCACACAGCGCCCACCAAACCCCCTCTCGTATACAGCGCCCACCAAACCCCCTCTCACACACAGCGTGCACCAAACCCCGTCGCACACAGCGCGCACCAAACCCCCTCTCGCACACAGCGCCCACCAAAGCCCCTCTCACACACAGGACACACCAAACATCCTCTCGCACACAGCGCCCACCAAACCCCCTCTCGCACACAGCACCCACCAAACCACCTCTCGCACACAGCGCCCACCAAACCCCCTCTCGCACACAGTGCGCACCAAACCCCCTCTCGCAGACAGCGCGCACCAAACCCCCTCTCACACACAGCGACCACCAAACCCCCTCTCACACACAGCGCCCACCAAACCCCCTCTCGCACACAGCAGGCAGCAAAACCCCTCTCGCACACAGCGCCCACCAAACCCCCTCTCGCACACAGCGCCCACCAAACCCCCTCTCTCACACAGCGCCCACCAAACCCACTCACGCACACAGGACACACCAAACCCCGTCTCGCACACAGCACCCACCAAACCCAATCTCGCACACAGGACACACCAAACCCCCTCTCGCACACAGCGCCCACCAAACCCCCTCTCGCACACAGGACACACCAAACCCCCTCTCGCACACAGCGCCCACCAAACCCCCTCTCGCACACAGCACCCACCAAACCCCCTCTCGCACACAGCACCCACCAAACACCCTCTCACACAAAGCGCGCACCAAACCCCCTCTCGCACACAGTGTCCACCAATCCCCCTCTCACACACAGCGCCCACCAAACCCCCTCTCGCACACAGCGTGGACCAAACCCCCTCTCGCACACAGGACACACCAAACACCCTCTCGCACACAGTGCCCACCAATCCCCCTCTCACACACAGTGCCCACCAAACACCCTCTCGCACACAGGACACACCAAACACCCTCTCGCACACAGGACACACCAAACCCCCTCTCGCACACAGCGCCCACCAAACCGCCTCTCGCACAAAGGACACACCAAAACCCCTCTCACACACAGCGCCAACCAAACGCTCTCTGGCACACAGCGCCTACCAAACCCCCTCTCTCGCACAGCGCCCACCAAACCCCCTCTTGCACACAGCGCCCACTAATCACCCTCTCACACACAGCGCCCAGCAAACCCTCTCTCGCACACAGCGTGCACCAAACCCCCTCTCGCACACAGGACACACCAAACCCCCTCTCGCACACAGCGCCCACCAAACACCCTCTCGCACACAGGAAACACCAAACCCCCTCTCGCACACAGCGCCCACCAAACCCCCTCTCGCACACAGCACCCACCAAACCCCTTCTCGCACACAGCACCCACCAAACACCCTCTCACACACAGCGCGCACCAAACCCCCTCTCGCACACAGTGTCCACCAATCCCCCTCTCACACACAGCGCCCACCAAACCCCCTCTCGCACACAGCGTGGACCAAACCCCCTCTCGCACACAGGACACACCAAACACCCTCTCGCACACAGTGCCCACCAATCCCCCTCTCACACACAGTGCCCACCAAACCCCCTCTCGCACACAGGACACACCAAACACCCTCTCGCACACAGGACACACCAAACCCCCTCTCGCACACAGCGCCCACCAAACCGCCTCTCGCACAAAGGACACACCAAAACCCCTCTCACACACAGCGCCAACCAAACGCTCTCTGGCACACAGCGCCTACCAAACCCCCTCTCGCGCACAGCGCCCACCAAACCCCCTCTTGCACACAGCACCCACTAATCACCCTCTCACACACAGCGCCCAGCAAACCCTCTCTCGCACACAGCGTGCACCAAACCCCCTCTCGCACACAGCGCCCACCAAACCCCCTCTCGCGCACAGCACGCACCAAACCTCCTCTCGCACAAAGGACCCACCAAACCCCCTCTCGCACACAGCACCCACCAAACCCCCTCTCGCACACAGCACCCACCAAACCACCTCTCGCACACAGCGCCCACCAAACCCCCTCTCGCACACAGAGCCCACCAAAACCCCTCTCGCACACAGTACGCACCAAACCCCCTCACGCACACAGCGTCCATCAAACCCCCTCTCGCACACAGCGCCCACCAAACCACCTCTCGCACACAGTGCGCACTAAACCCCCTCTCGCACACAGCGCCCACCAAACACCCTCTCGCACACAGCGCCCACTAAACCACCTCTCACACACAGGACACATCAAACACCCTCTCACACACAGCGCGCACCAAACCACCTCTCACACACAGCACGCACCAAACCCCCTCTCGCACACAGGGCCCACCAAACCTCCTCTCGCACACAGCGCCCACCAAACCCCCTCTCACACACAGAGCCCAACAAACCCCCTCTCGCACACAGCGCACACCAAACCCCCTCTCGCACACAGCGCCCACCAAACCCCCTCTCGCACACAGGACACACCAAACCCCCTCTCGCACACAGCGCCCACCAAACCCAATCTCGCACACAGGACACACCAGACCCCCTCTCGCACACAGCGCCCACCAAACACCCTCTCGCACACAGGACACACCAAACCCCCTCTCGCACACAGCGCGCAACAAACCCAATCTCGCACACAGGACACACCAAACCTCCTCTCGCACACAGTCCCCACCAAAACCCCTCTCGCACACAGCGCCCACCAAACCCCCTCTCTCACACAGCGCCCACCAAACCCCCTCTCGCACACAGCGCCCACCAAACACCCTCTCGCACACAGCGCCCACCAAACCCCCTCTCGCACACAGCGCGCACCAAACCCCCTCTCACACACAGCGCCCGCCAAACAGCCCCTCGCACACAGCGCGCACCAAACCCCCTCTCGCACACAGCGTGCACCAAACCCCCCCTCGCACACAGCGCCCACAAAACCCACTCTCACACACAGTACACACCAGACCCCCTCTCGCACACAGCGCCCACCAAACACCCTCTCGCACACGGGACACACCAAACCCCCTCTCGCACACAGCGCGCAACAAACCCAATCTCGCACACAGGACACACCAAACCTCCTCTCGCACACAGCCCCCACCAAAACCCCTCTCGCACACAGCGCCCACCAAACCCCCTCTCTCACACAGCGCCCACCAAACCCCCTCTCACACACAGCGCCCACCAAACCCCCTCTCGCACACAGCGCCCACCAAACACCCTCTCGCACACAGCGCCCACCAAACACCCTCTCGCACACAGCGCGCACCAAACCCCCTCTCACACACAGCGCCCACCAAACACCCCCTCGCACACAGCGCGCACCAAACCCCCTCTCGCACACAGCGTGCACCAAACCCCCCCTCGCACACAGCGCCCACCAAACCCCCTCTCGCACACAGCACCCACCAAACATACTCTCACACACAGGACACACCAAACCACCTCTCGCACACAGGACACACCAAACCCCCTCTCGCACACAGCGCCCACCAAACCCCCTCTCGCACACAGCGCCTACCAAACACCCTCTCGCACACAGCAGGAAGAAAACACCCTCTCGCACACAGCAGGAAGAAAACCCCCTCTCGCACACAGCGCCCACCAAACCCCCTCTCGCACACAGCGCCCACCAAACCCCCTCTCGCACACAGGAAACACCAAACCCTCTCTCGCACACAGCGCCCACCAAACCCCCTCTCGCACACAGCGCCCACCAAACCCCCTCTCACACACAGCGCCCACCAAAACCCCTCTCACACACAGCGTGCACCAAACCCCCTCTCGCACACGGCGCACACCAAACCCGCTCTCACACACAGCGTGCAACAAACGCCCTCTCGCACACAGCGTCCACCAAACCTCCTCTCACACACAGCGTGCACCAAACCCCCTCTCACACACAGCACCCACCAAACCGCCTCTCGCACACAGCGCCCACCAAACCCCCTCTCGCACACAGCGCCCACCAAAGCCCCTCTCGCACACAGTGTGCACCAAACCCCCTCTCGCACACAGCGCGCACCAAACGCCCTCTCGCACACAGCGTGCACCAAACCCCCTCTCGCACACAGCGCCCACCAAACCCCCTCTCGCACACAGCGTGCACCAAACCCCCTCTCGCACACAGCGCCCACCAAACCCCCTCTCGTATACAGCGCCCACCAAACCCCCTCTCACACACAGCGTGCACCAAACCCCGTCGCACACAGCGCGCACCAAACCCCCTCTCGCACACAGCGCCCACCAAAGCCCCTCTCACACACAGGACACACCAAACATCCTCTCGCACACAGCGCCCACCAAACCCCCTCTCGCACACAGCACCCACCAAACCACCTCTCGCACACAGCGCCCACCAAACCCCCTCTCGCACACAGCGCCCACCAAACCCCCTCTCGCACACAGTGCCCACCAAACATACTCTCACACACAGGACACACCAAACCCCCTCTCGCACACAGCGCCCACCAAACCCCCTCTCGCACAAAGCGCCCACCAAACCCCCTCTCGCACACAGTGCGCACCAAACCCCCTCTCGCAGACAGCGCGCACCAAACCCCCTCTCACACACAGCGACCACCAAACCCCCTCTCGCACACAGCGCCCACCAAACCCCCTCTCACACACAGCGCCCACCAAACCCCCTCTCGCACACAGCAGGCAGCAAAACCCCTCTCGCACACAGCGCCCACCAAACCCCCTCTCGCACACAGCGCCCACCAAACCCCCTCTCGCACACAGCGCGCACCAAACCCCCTCTCGCACACAGCGCCCACCAAACCCCCCCTCGCACACAGCGCACACCAAACCCCCTCTCGCACACATCACCCACCAAACCCCCTCTCGCACACAGCGCCAACCAAACCCCCTCTGGCACACAGCGCGCACCAAACCCCCTCTCGCACACAGCGCCCACCAAACCCCCTCTCGCACACAGCGCCCACCAAACCCCCTCTCACACACAGCGCCCACCAAACCCCCTCTCGCACACAGCGCCCACCAAACCCCCTCTCGCACACAGGACACACCAAACCCCGTCTCGCACACAGCGCCCACCAAACCCCCTCTCGCACACAGCGCCCACCAAACCCCCTCTCGCACACAGAACACACCAAACCCCGTCTCGCACACAGCGCCCACCAAACCCCCTCTCGCACACAGGACACACCAAACCCCCTCTCGCACACAGCACCCACCAAACCCCCTCTCGCACACAGGACACACCAAACATGCTCTCGCACACAGCGTCCACCAAACCCCCTCTGGCACACAGCGCCCACCAAACCCCCTCTCGCACACAGCGCCCACCAAACCCCCTCTCACACACAGCGCGCACCAAACCCCCTCTCGCACACAGCGCGCACCAAACCACCTCTCGCACACAGAGCCCACCAAACCCCCTCTCGCACACAGCGCCCACCAAACCCCCTCTCGCACACAGATCCCACCAAACCCCCTCTCGCACACAGCGTGGACCAAACCCCCTCTTGCACACAGGACACACCAAACACCCTCTCGCACACAGTGCCCACCAATCCCCCTCTCACACACAGCGCCCACCAAACCCCCTCTCGCACACAGGACACACCAAACACCCTCTCGCACACAGGACACACCAAACCCCCTCTCGCACACAGCGCCCACCAAACAGCCTCTCGCACACAGCACCCACCAAACACCCTCTCGCACACAGGACACACCAAACACCCTCTCGCACACAGGACACACCAAACCCCCTCTCGCACACAGCGCGCACCAAACCCCCTCTCGCACACAGGGCCCACCAAACCACCTCTCGCACACAGCGCCCACCAAACACCCTCTCACACACAGCGCCCTCCAAAACCCCTCTCACACACAGGACACACCAAACCCCCTCTCGCACACAGATCCCACCAAACCCCCCCTCGCACACAGCGCCCACCAAACCCCCTCTCGCACACAGCGCCCAGCAAACCCCCTCTCGCACACAGCACCCACCAAACCCCCTCTCGCACACAGCACCCACCAAACCCCCTCTCGCACACAGGACACACCAAACCCCCTCTCGCACACAGGACACACCAAACCCCCTCTCGCACACAGCACCCACCAAACCGCCTCTCGCACACAGCGCCCACCAAACCCCCTCTCGCACACAGCGCCCACCAAACCCCCTCTCGCACACAGCGCGCACCAAACGCCCTCTCGCACACAGCGCGCACCAAACCCCCTCTCGCACACAGCGCCCACCAAACCCCCTCTCGCACACAGCGTGCACCAAACCCCCTCTCGCACACAGCGCCCACCAAACCCCCTCTCGTATACAGCGCCCACCAAACCCCCTCTCACACACAGCGTGCACCAAACCCCGTCGCACACAGCGCGCACCAAACCCCCTCTCGCACACAGCGCCCACCAAAGCCCCTCTCACACACAGGACACACCAAACATCCTCTCGCACACAGCGCCCACCAAACCCCCTCTCGCACACAGCACCCACCAAACCACCTCTCGCACACAGCGCCCACCAAACCCCCTCTCGCACACAGTGCGCACCAAACCCCCTCTCGCAGACAGCGCGCACCAAACCCCCTCTCACACACAGCGACCACCAAACCCCCTCTCACACACAGCGCCCACCAAACCCCCTCTCGCACACAGCAGGCAGCAAAACCCCTCTCGCACACAGCGCCCACCAAACCCCCTCTCGCACACAGCGCCCACCAAACCCCCTCTCTCACACAGCGCCCACCAAACCCCCTCTCGCACACAGCGCCCACCAAACCCCCTCTCGCACACAGCGCCAACCAAACCCCCTCTCACACACAGATCCCACCAAACCCCCTCTGGCACACAGCGCGCACCAAACCCCCTCTCGCACACAGCGCCCACCAAACTCCCTCTCGCACACAGCGCCCACCAAACCCCCTCTCACACACAGCGCCCACCAAACCCCCTCTCGCACACAGCGCCCACCAAACCCCCTCTCGCACACAGGACACACCAAACCCACTCTCGCACACAGCGCCCACCAAACCCCCTCTCGCACACAGCGCGCACCAAACCCCGTCTTGCACACAGCGCCCACCAAACCCCCTCTCGCACACAGCGCCCACCAAACCCCCTCTCGCACACAGGACACACCAAACCCCGTCTCGCACACAGCGCCCACCAAACCCCCTCTCGCACACAGGACACACCAAACCCCCTCTCGCACACAGCACCCACCAAACCCCCTCTCGCACACAGGACACACCAAACATGCTCTCGCACACAGCGTCCACCAAACCCCCTCTGGCACACAGCGCCCAGCAAACCCCCTCTCGCACACAGCGCCCACCAAACCCCCTCTCACACACAGCGCCCACCAAACCCCCTCTCGCACACAGTGCCCACCAATACCCCTCTCACACACAGCGCCCACCAAACCCCCTCTCGCACACAGCGTGGACCAAACCCCCTCTTGCACACAGGACACACCAAACACCCTCTCGCACACAGTGCCCACCAATCCCCCTCTCACACACAGCGCCCACCAAACCCCCTCTCGCACACAGGACACACCAAACACCCTCTCGCACACAGGACACACCAAACCCCCTCTCGCACACAGCGCCCACCAAACAGCCTCTCGCACACAGCACCCACCAAACACCCTCTCGCACACAGGACACACCAAACACCCTCTCGCACACAGGACACACCAAACCCCCTCTCGCACACAGCGTGCACCAAACCCCCTCTCGCACACAGGGCCCACCAAACCACCTCTCACACACAGCGCCCACCAAACACCCTCTCGCACACAGCGCGCACCAAAACCCCTCTCACACACAGCGCCCACCAAAACCCCTCTCACACACAGGACACACCAAACCCCCTCTCGCACACAGATCCCACCAAACCCCCCCTCGCACACAGCGCCCACCAAACCCCCTCTCGCACACAGCGCCCAACAAACCCCCTCTTGCACACAGCACCCACCAAACCCCCTCTCGCACACAGCACCCACCAAACCCCCTCTCGCACACAGGACACACCAAACCCCCTCTCGCACACAGGACACACCAAACCCCCTCTCGCACACAGCGCCCACCAAACCCAATCTCGCACACAGGACACACCAGACTCCCTCTCGCACACAGCGCCCACCAAACCCCCTCTCGCACACAGGACACACCAAACCCCCTCTCGCGCACAGCGCGCACCAAACCCAATCTCGCACACAGGACACACCAAACCCCCTCTTGCACACAGCCCCCACCAAAACCCATCTCGCACACAGCGCCCACCAAACCCCCTCTCGCACACAGCGCCCACCAAACCCCCTCTCGCACACAGCGCCCACCAAACCCCCTCTCGCACACAGCGCCCACCAAACCCCCTCTCGCACACAGCGCGCACCAAACCCCCTCTGGCACAGAGCGCGCACCAAACCCCCTCTCGCACACAGCGCCCACCAAACCCCCTCTCGCACACAGCGCCCACCAAACCCCCTCTCGCACACAGCGCCCACCAAACCCCCTCTCGCACACAGGACACACCAAACCCCGTCTCGCACACAGCGCCCACCAAACCCCCTCTCGCACACAGGACACACCAAACCCCCTCTCGCACACAGCGCCCACCAAACCCCCTCTCGCACACAGGACACACCAAACACCCTCTCGCACACATGCGTCCACGAAACCCCCTCTGGCACACAGCGCCCACCAAACCCCCTCTCGCACACAGCGCCCACCAAACCCCATCTCGCACACAGCGCCCACCAAACCCCCTCTCGCACACAGCGCCCACCAAACCTCCTCTCGCACACAGCAGGCACCAAACCTCCTCTCGCACACAGCGCCCAGCAAACCACATCTCGCACACAGCGCCCACCAAAACCCCCCTCTCACACAACGCCCACCAAACCCCCTCTCATACACAGTGCCCACCAAACCTCCTCTCGCACACAGCGCCCACCAAACACCCTCTCACACACAGCGCCCACTAAACCCCCTCTCACACACAGGACACATCAAACACCCTCTCGCACACAGCGCCCACCAAACCCCCTCTCGCACACAGGACACACCAAACCCACTCTTGCACACAGCGCCCACCAAACGCCCTCTCACACACAGCGCGCACCAAACCCCCTCTCGCACACAGGTCCCACGAAACCTCCTCTCGCACACAGCGCCCACCAAACACCCTCTCACACACAGCGCCCACCAAAACCCCTCTCACACACAGGACACACCAAACCCCCTCTCGCACACAGATCCCACCAAACGCCCCCTCGCACACAGCGCCCACCAAACCCCCTCTCTCTCACAGCGCCCAACAAACCCCCTCTCGCACACAGCACCCACCAAACCCCCTCTCGCACACAGCGCCCACCAAACCCCCTCTCGCACACAGGACACACCAAACCCCCTCTCGCACACAGCGCCCACCAAACCCAATCTCGCACACAGGACACACCAGACCCCCTCTCGCACACAGCGCCCACCAAACCCAATCTCGCACACAGGACACACCAAACCCCCTCTCGCACACAGCGCGCACCAAACCCAATCTCGCACACAGCGCGCACCAAACCCCCTCTCGCACACAGTCCCCACCAAAACCCCTCTCGCACACAGCGCCCACCAAACCCCCTCTCGCACACAGGACACACCAAACCCCCTCTCGCACACAGCGCCCACCAAACCCCCTCTCGCACACATGACACACCAAACCCAATCTCGCACACAGCGCGCACCAAACCCCCTCTCGCACACAGCCCCCACCAAAACCCCTCTCGCACACAGCGCCCACCAAACCCCCTCTCTCACACAGCGCCCACCAAACCCCCTCTCGCACACAGCGCCCACCAAACCCCCTCTCGCACACAGCGCCCACCAAACCCCCTCTCGCACACAGCGCGCACCAAAACCCCTCTCGCACACAGGACACACCAAACCCCGTCTCGCACACAGGACACACCAAACCCCGTCTCGCACACAGCGCCCACCAAACCCCCTCTCGCACACAGGACACACCAAAACCCCTCTCGCACACAGCGCCCACCAAACCCCCTCTCGCACACATGACACACCAAACACCCTCTCGCACACAGCGTCCACCAAACCCCCTCTGGCACACAGCGCCCATCAAAACCCCTCTCGCACACAGCGCCCACCAATCCCCCTCTCACACACAGCGCCCACCAAACCCCCTCTCGTACACAGCGTGGACCAAACGACCTCTCGCACACAGGACACACCAAACACCCTCTCGCACACAGTGCCCACCAATCCCCCTCTCACACACAGCGCCCACCAAACCCCCTCTCGCACACAGGACACACCAAACACCCTCTCGCACACAGGACACACCAAACCCCCTCTCGCACACAGCGCCCACCAAACCGCCTCTCGCACAAAGGACACACCAAAACCCCTCTCACACACAGCGCCAACCAAACGCCCTCTGGCACGCAGCGCCCACCAAACCCCCTCTCGCGCACAGCACCCACCAAACCCCCTCTTCCACACAGCGCCCACTAATCACCCTCTCACACACAGCGCCCAGCAAACCCTCTCTCGCACACAGCGTGCACCAAACCCCCTCTCGCACACAGCGCCCACCAAACCCCCTCTCGCACACAGATCCCACCAAACACCCACTCGCACACAGATCCCACCAAACCCCCTCTCGCACACAGGACACACCAAACCCACTCTCGCACACAGATACCACCAAACCCCCTCTCGCACACAGCGCCCACCAAACTCCCTCTCGCACACAGTGCTCACCAAACCCCCTCTCGCACACAGGACACACCAAACCCCCTCTCGCACACAGCGCCCACCAAACCCCCTCTCGCACACATGACACACCAAACCCAATCTCGCACACAACGCGCACCAAACCCCCTCTCGCACACAGCCCCCACCAAACCCCCTCTCGCACACAGCGCCCACCAAACCCCCTCTCACACACAGCGCGCACCAAACCCCCTCTCGCACACAGTGCCCACCAATACCCCTCTCACACACAGCGCCCACCAAACCCCCTCTCGCACACAGCGTGGACCAAACCCCCTCTTGCACACAGGACACACCAAACACCCTCTCGCACACAGTGCCCACCAATCCCCCTCTCACACACAGCGCCCACCAAACCCCCTCTCGCACACAGGACACACCAAACACCCTCTCGCACACAGGACACACCAAACCCCCTCTCGCACACAGCGCCCACCAAACAGCCTCTCGCACACAGCACCCACCAAACACCCTCTCGCACACAGGACACACCAAACACCCTCTCGCACACAGGACACACCAAACCCCCTCTCGCACACAGCGCGCACCAAACCCCCTCTCGCACACAGGGCCCACCAAACCACCTCTCGCACACAGCGCCCACCAAACACCCTCTCACACACAGCGCCCACCAAAACCCCTCTCACACACAGGACACACCAAACCCCCTCTCGCACACAGATCCCACCAAACCCCACCTCGCACACAGCGCCCACCAAACCCCCTCTCGCACACAGCGCCCAACAAACCCCCTCTCGCACACAGCACCCACCAAACCCCCTCTCGCACACAGCACCCACCAAACCCCCTCTCGCACACAGGACACACCAAACCCCCTCTCGCACACAGGACACACCAAACCCCCTCTCGCACACAGCGCCCACCAAACCCAATCTCGCACACAGGACACACCAGACTCCCTCTCGCACACAGCGCCCACCAAACCCCCTCTCGCACACAGGACACACCAAACCCCCTCTCGCGCACAGCGCGCACCAAACCCAATCTCGCACACAGGACACACCAAACCCCCTCTTGCACACAGCCCCCACCAAAACCCATCTCGCACACAGCGCCCACCAAACCCCCTCTCGCACACAGCGCCCACCAAACCCCCTCTCGCACACAGCGCCCACCAAACCCCCTCTCGCACACAGCGCCCACCAAACCCTCTCTCGCACACAGCGCGCACCAAACCCCCTCTGGCACACAGCGCGCACCAAACCCCCTCTCGCACACAGCGCCCACCAAACCCCCTCTCGCACACAGCGCCCACCAAACCCCCTCTCGCACACAGCGCCCACCAAACCCCCTCTCGCACACAGCGCCCACCAAACCCCCTCTCGCACACAGGACACACCAAACCCCCTCTCGCACACAGCGCCCACCAAACCCCCTCTCGCACACAGGACACACCAAACCCCCTCTCGCACACATGCGTCCACCAAACCCCCTCTGGCACACAGCGCCCACCAAACCCCCTCTCGCACACAGCGCCCACCAAACCCCATCTCGCACACAGTACCCACCAAACCCCCTCTCGCACACAGCGCCCACCAAACCCCCTCTCGCACACAGCGCCCAGCAAACCACATCTCGCACACAGCGCCCACCAAAACCCCCCTCTCACACAACGCCCACCAAACCCCCTCTCATACACAGTGCCCACCAAACCTCCTCTCGCACACAGCGCCCACCAAACACCCTCTCACACACAGCGCCCACTAAACCCCCTCTCACACACAGGACACATCAAACACCCTCTCGCACACAGCGCCCACCAAACCCCCTCTCGCACACAGGACACACCAAACCCCCTCTCACACACAGCGCGCACCAAACCCCCTCTCGCACACAGGTCCCACCAAACCTCCTCTCGCACACAGCGCCCACCAAACACCCTCTCACACACAGCGCCCACCAAAACCCCTCTCACACACAGGACACACCAAACCCCCTCTCGCACACAGATCCCACCAAACGCCCCCTCGCACACAGCGCCCACCAAACCCCCTCTCTCTCACAGCGCCCAACAAACCCCCTCTCGCACACAGCACCCACCAAACCCCCTCTCGCACACAGCGCCCACCAAACCCCCTCTCGCACACAGGACACACCAAACCCCCTCTCGCACACAGCGCCCACCAAACCCAATCTCGCACACAGGACACACCAGACCCCCTCTCGCACACAGCGCCCACCAAACCCACTCTCGCACACAGCGCCAACCAAACCCCCTCTCGCACACAGCGCCCACCAAACCCCCTCTCGCACACAGCGCCCACCAAACCCCCTCTCGCACACAGGACACACCAAACCCCCTCTGGCACACAGCGCCCACCAAACCCCCTCACGCACACAGGACACACCAAACCCCCTCTCGCACACAGCGCCCACCAAACCCCCTCTCGCACACATGACACACCAAACCCAATCTCGCACACAGCGCGCACCAAACCCCCTCTCGCACACAGCCCCCACCAAAACCCCTCTCGCACACAGCGCCCACCAAACCCCCTCTCTCACACAGCGCCCACCAAACCCCCTCTCGCACACAGCGCGCACCAACACCCCTCTCGCACACAGGACACACCAAACCCCGTCTCGCACACAGGACACACCAAACCCCGTCTCGCACACAGCGCCCACCAAACCCCCTCTCGCACACAGGACACACCAAAACCCCTCTCGCACACAGATCCCACCAAACCCCCTCTCGCACACATGACACACCAAACTCCCTCTCGCACACAGCGTCCACCAAACCCCCTCTGGCACACAGCGCCCATCAAAACCCCTCTCGCACACAGCGCCCACCAATCCCCCTCTCACACACAGCGCCCACCAAACCCCCTCTCGTACACAGCGTGGACCAAACGACCTCTCGCACACAGGACACACCAAACACCCTCTCGCACACAGTGCCCACCAATCCCCCTCTCACACACAGCGCCCACCAAACCCCCTCTCGCACACAGGACACACCAAACACCCTCTCGCACACAGGACACACCAAACCCCCTCTCGCACACAGCGCCCACCAAACCGCCTCTCGCACAAAGGACACACCAAAACCCCTCTCACACACAGCGCCAACCAAACGCCCTCTGGCACGCAGCGCCCACCAAACCCCCTCTCGCGCACAGCACCCACCAAACCCCCTCTTCCACACAGCACCCACTAATCACCCTCTCACACACAGCGCCCAGCAAACCCTCTCTCGCACACAGCGTGCACCAAACCCCCTCTCGCACACAGCGCCCACCAAACCCCCTCTCGCACACAGATCCCACCAAACACCCACTCGCACACAGATCCCACCAAACCTCCTCTCGCACACAGGACACACCAAACCCACTCTCGCACACAGATACCACCAAACCCCCTCTCGCACACAGCGCCCACCAAACTCCCTCTCGCACACAGTGCTCACCAAACCCCCTCTCGCACACAGCGCACACCAAACCCCCTCTCGCACACAGCGCCCACCAAACCCATTCACGCACACAGGACACACCAAACCCCGTCTCGCACACAGCACCCACCAAACCCAATCTCGCACACAGTACACACCAAACCCCCTCTCGCACACAGCGCCCACCAAACCCCCTCTCGCACACAGGACACACCAAACCCCCTCTCGCACACAGCGCCCACCAAACCCCCTCTCGCACACAGCGCCCACCAAACCTCCTCTCGCACACAGCGCCCACCAAACCCCCTCTCGCACACAGCGCCCACCAAACCGCCTCTGGCACACAGCGCCCACTAATCACCCTCTCACACACAGCGCCCAGCAAACCCTCTCTCGCACACAGCGTGCACCAAACCCCCTCTCGCACACAGGACACACCAAACCCCCTCTCGCACACAGCGCCCACCAAACACCCTCTCGCACACAGGACACACCAAACCCCCTCTCGCACACAGCGCCCACCAAACCCCCTCTCGCACACAGCACCCACCAAACCCCCTCTCGCACACAGCACCCACCAAACACCCTCTCACACACAGCGCGCACCAAACCCCCTTTCGCACACAGTGTCCACCAATCCCCCTCTCACACACAGCGCCCACCAAACCCCCTCTCGCACACAGCGTGGACCAAACCCCCTCTCACACACAGGACACACCAAACACCCTCTCGCGCACAGTGCCCACCAATCCCCCTCTCACACACAGTGCCCACCAAACCCCCTCTCGCACACAGGACACACCAAACACCCTCTCGCACACAGGACACACCAAACCCCCTCTCGCACACAGCGCCCACCAAACCGCCTCTCGCACAAAGGACACACCAAAACCCCTCTCACACACAGCGCCAACCAAACGCTCTCTGGCACACAGCGCCTCCCAAACCCCCTCTCGCACACAGCGCCCACCAAACCCCCTCTTGCACACAGCGCCCACTAATCACCCTCTCACACACAGCGCCCAGCAAACCCTCTCTCGCACACAGCGTGCACCAAACCCCCTCTCGCACACAGCGCCCACCAAACCCCCTCTCGCGCACAGCACGCACCAAACCTCCTCTCGCACACAGGACCCACCAAACCCCCTCTCGCACACAACACCCAACAAACCCCCTCTCGCACACAGCACCCACCAAACCACCTCTCGCACACAGCGCCCACCAAACCCCCTCTCGCACACAGAGCCCACCAAAACCCCTCTCGCACACAACATGCACCAAACCACCTCTCGCACACAACATGCACCAAACCACCTCTCGCACACAGCGCGCACCAAACCCCCTCTCGCACACAGCGCCAACCAAACCCCCTCTCACACACAGATCCCACCAAACCCGCTCTCGCACACAGCGCCCACCAAACCCCCTCTCACACACAGATCCCACCAAACACCCTCTCGCACACAGCGCGCACCAAACCCCCTCTCACACACAGATCCCACCAAACCCCCTCTCGCACACAGATCCCACCAAACCCCCTCTCGCACACAGCGCCCACCAAACCCCCTCTCACACACAGCACCCACCAAACCCCCTCTCGCACACAGATCCCACCAAACCCCCTCTCGCACACAGCGCCCACCAAACCCCCTCTCGCACACAGCACCCACCAAACCCCCTCACACACAGATCCCACCAAACCCCCTCTCGCACACAGCGCCCACCAAACCCCCTCACACACAGATCCCACCAAACCCCCTCTCGCACACAGCGCCCACCAAACCCCCTCACCCACACAGCGTCCATCAAACCCCCTCTCGCACACAGCGCCCACCAAACCACCTCTCGCACACAGTGCGCACTAAACCCCCTCTCGCTCACAGCGCCCACCAAACACCAACTCACACACAGCGCCCACTAAACCCCCTCTCACACACAGGACACATCAAACACCCTCTCGCACACAGCGCCCACCAAAACCCCTCTCGCACACAGGACACACCAAACCCCCTCTTGCACACAGCGCCCACCAAACGCCCTCTCACACACAGCGCCCACCAAACCTCCTCTCGCAC
The DNA here is from genome assembly GCA_026770705.1 of Isurus oxyrinchus. NCBI lineage: Eukaryota > Metazoa > Chordata > Chondrichthyes > Lamniformes > Lamnidae > Isurus > Isurus oxyrinchus. The sequence goes on from JANJGN010000778.1 coordinate 167,639, forward strand.
ACAGCGCCCACCAAACACCCTCTCACACACAGCGCCCACCAAAACCCCTCTCACACACAGGACACACCAAACCCACTCTCGCACACAGATCCCACCAAACCCCCCCTCGCACACAGCGCCCACCAAACCCCCTCTCGCACACAGCGCCCACCAAACCCCCTCTCGCACACAGCGCCCACCAAACCCAATCTCGCACACAGGACACACCAGACCCCCTCTCGCACACAGCGCCCACCAAACCCCCTCTCGCACACAGGACACACCAAAGCCCCTCTCGCACACAGCGCGCACCAAACCCAATCTCGCACACAGCGCGCACCAAACCCCCTCTCGCACACAGCCCCCACCAAAACCCCTCTCGCACAAAGCGCCAACCAAACCCCCTCTCTCACACAGCGCCCACCAAACCCCCTCTCGCACACAGCGCCCACCAAACCCCCTCTCGCACACAGCGCGCACCAAACCCCCTCTGGCACACAGCGCCCACCAAACCCCCTCTCGCACACAGCGCCCACCAAACCCCCTCTCGCACACAGCGCCCACCAAACCCCCTCTCACACACAGCACCCACCAAACCACCTCTCGCACACAGCGCCCACCAAACCCCCTCTCGCACACAGGACACACCAAACCCCCTCTCGCACACAGGACACACCAAACCCCCTCTCGCACACAGCGCCCACCAAACCCCCTCTCGCACACAGCGCCCAGCAAACCACATCTCGCACACAGCGCCCACCAAAACCCCCCTCTCACACAACGCCCACCAAACCCCCTCTCATACACAGTGCCCAACAAACCTCCTCTCGCACACAGCGCCCACCAAACACCCTCTCACACACAGCGCCCACTAAACCCCCTCTCACACACAGGACACATCAAACACCCTCTCGCACACAGCGCCCACCAAACCCCCTCTCGCACACAGGACACACCAAACCCCCTCTCACACACAGCGCGCACCAAACCCCCTCTCGCACACAGGTCCCACCAAACCTCCTCTCGCACACAGCGCCCACCAAACACCCTCTCACACACAGCGCCCACCAAAACCCCTCTCACACACAGGACACACCAAACCCCCTCTCGCACACAGATCCCACCAAACGCCCCCTCGCACACAGCGCCCACCAAACCCCCTCTCTCTCACAGCGCCCAACAAACCCCCTCTCGCACACAGCACCCACCAAACCCCCTCTCGCACACAGCGCCCACCAAACCCCCTCTCGCACACAGGACACACCAAACCCCCTCTCGCACACAGCGCCCACCAAACCCAATCTCGCACACAGGACACACCAGACCCCCTCTCGCACACAGCGCCCACCAAACCCACTCTCGCACACAGCGCCAACCAAACCCCCTCTCGCACACAGCGCCCACCAAACCCCCTCTCGCACACAGCGCCCACCAAACCCCCTCTCGCACACAGGACACACCAAACCCCCTCTGGCACACAGCGCCCACCAAACCCCCTCTCGCACACAGGACACACCAAACCCCCTCTCGCACACAGCGCCCACCAAACCGCCTCTCGCACAAAGGACACACCAAAACCCCTCTCACACACAGCGCCAACCAAACGCCCTCTGGCACGCAGCGCCCACCAAACCCCCTCTCGCGCACAGCACCCACCAAACCCCCTCTTCCACACAGCGCCCACTAATCACCCTCTCACACACAGCGCCCAGCAAACCCTCTCTCGCACACAGCGTGCACCAAACCCCCTCTCGCACACAGCGCCCACCAAACCCCCTCTCGCACACAGATCCCACCAAACACCCACTCGCACACAGATCCCACCAAACCCCCTCTCGCACACAGGACACACCAAACCCACTCTCGCACACAGATACCACCAAACCCCCTCTCGCACACAGCGCCCACCAAACTCCCTCTCGCACACAGTGCTCACCAAACCCCCTCTCGCACACAGGACACACCAAACCCCCTCTCGCACACAGCGCCCACCAAACCCCCTCTCGCACACATGACACACCAAACCCAATCTCGCACACAACGCGCACCAAACCCCCTCTCGCACACAGCCCCCACCAAACCCCCTCTCGCACACAGCGCCCACCAAACCCCCTCTCACACACAGCGCGCACCAAACCCCCTCTCGCACACAGTGCCCACCAATACCCCTCTCACACACAGCGCCCACCAAACCCCCTCTCGCACACAGCGTGGACCAAACCCCCTCTTGCACACAGGACACACCAAACACCCTCTCGCACACAGTGCCCACCAATCCCCCTCTCACACACAGCGCCCACCAAACCCCCTCTCGCACACAGGACACACCAAACACCCTCTCGCACACAGGACACACCAAACCCCCTCTCGCACACAGCGCCCACCAAACAGCCTCTCGCACACAGCACCCACCAAACACCCTCTCGCACACAGGACACACCAAACACCCTCTCGCACACAGGACACACCAAACCCCCTCTCGCACACAGCGCGCACCAAACCCCCTCTCGCACACAGGGCCCACCAAACCACCTCTCGCACACAGCGCCCACCAAACACCCTCTCACACACAGCGCCCACCAAAACCCCTCTCACACACAGGACACACCAAACCCCCTCTCGCACACAGATCCCACCAAACCCCACCTCGCACACAGCGCCCACCAAACCCCCTCTCGCACACAGCGCCCAACAAACCCCCTCTCGCACACAGCACCCACCAAACCCCCTCTCGCACACAGCACCCACCAAACCCCCTCTCGCACACAGGACACACCAAACCCCCTCTCGCACACAGGACACACCAAACCCCCTCTCGCACACAGCGCCCACCAAACCCAATCTCGCACACAGGACACACCAGACTCCCTCTCGCACACAGCGCCCACCAAACCCCCTCTCGCACACAGGACACACCAAACCCCCTCTCGCGCACAGCGCGCACCAAACCCAATCTCGCACACAGGACACACCAAACCCCCTCTTGCACACAGCCCCCACCAAAACCCATCTCGCACACAGCGCCCACCAAACCCCCTCTCGCACACAGCGCCCACCAAACCCCCTCTCGCACACAGCGCCCACCAAACCCCCTCTCGCACACAGCGCCCACCAAACCCTCTCTCGCACACAGCGCGCACCAAACCCCCTCTGGCACACAGCGCGCACCAAACCCCCTCTCGCACACAGCGCCCACCAAACCCCCTCTCGCACACAGCGCCCACCAAACCCCCTCTCGCACACAGCGCCCACCAAACCCCCTCTCGCACACAGCGCCCACCAAACCCCCTCTCGCACACAGGACACACCAAACCCCCTCTCGCACACAGCGCCCACCAAACCCCCTCTCGCACACAGGACACACCAAACCCCCTCTCGCACACATGCGTCCACCAAACCCCCTCTGGCACACAGCGCCCACCACACCCCCTCTCGCACACAGCGCCCACCAAACCCCATCTCGCACACAGTACCCACCAAACCCCCTCTCGCACACAGCGCCCACCAAACCCCCTCTCGCACACAGCGCCCAGCAAACCACATCTCGCACACAGCGCCCACCAAAACCCCCCTCTCACACAACGCCCACCAAACCCCCTCTCATACACAGTGCCCACCAAACCTCCTCTCGCACACAGCGCCCACCAAACACCCTCTCACACACAGCGCCCACTAAACCCCCTCTCACACACAGGACACATCAAACACCCTCTCGCACACAGCGCCCACCAAACCCCCTCTCGCACACAGGACACACCAAACCCCCTCTCACACACAGCGCGCACCAAACCCCCTCTCGCACACAGGTCCCACCAAACCTCCTCTCGCACACAGCGCCCACCAAACACCCTCTCACACACAGCGCCCACCAAAACCCCTCTCACACACAGGACACACCAAACCCCCTCTCGCACACAGATCCCACCAAACGCCCCCTCGCACACAGCGCCCACCAAACCCCCTCTCTCTCACAGCGCCCAACAAACCCCCTCTCGCACACAGCACCCACCAAACCCCCTCTCGCACACAGCGCCCACCAAACCCCCTCTCGCACACAGGACACACCAAACCCCCTCTCGCACACAGCGCCCACCAAACCCAATCTCGCACACAGGACACACCAGACCCCCTCTCGCACACAGCGCCCACCAAACCCACTCTCGCACACAGCGCCAACCAAACCCCCTCTCGCACACAGCGCCCACCAAACCCCCTCTCGCACACAGCGCCCACCAAACCCCCTCTCGCACACAGGACACACCAAACCCCCTCTGGCACACAGCGCCCACCAAACCCCCTCTCGCACACAGGACACACCAAACCCCCTCTCGCACACAGCGCCCACCAAACCCCCTCTCGCACACATGACACACCAAACCCAATCTCGCACACAGCGCGCACCAAACCCCCTCTCGCACACAGCCCCCACCAAAACCCCTCTCGCACACAGCGCCCACCAAACCCCCTCTCTCACACAGCGCCCACCAAACCCCCTCTCGCACACAGCGCGCACCAAAACCCCTCTCGCACACAGGACACACCAAACCCCGTCTCGCACACAGGACACACCAAACCCCGTCTCGCACACAGCGCCCACCAAACCCCCTCTCGCACACAGGACACACCAAAACCCCTCTCGCACACAGATCCCACCAAACCCCCTCTCGCACACATGACACACCAAACTCCCTCTCGCACACAGCGTCCACCAAACCCCCTCTGGCACACAGCGCCCATCAAAACCCCTCTCGCACACAGCGCCCACCAATCCCCCTCTCACACACAGCGCCCACCAAACCCCCTCTCGTACACAGCGTGGACCAAACGACCTCTCGCACACAGGACACACCAAACACCCTCTCGCACACAGTGCCCACCAATCCCCCTCTCACACACAGCGCCCACCAAACCCCCTCTCGCACACAGGACACACCAAACACCCTCTCGCACACAGGACACACCAAACCCCCTCTCGCACACAGCGCCCACCAAACCGCCTCTCGCACAAAGGACACACCAAAACCCCTCTCACACACAGCGCCAACCAAACGCCCTCTGGCACGCAGCGCCCACCAAACCCCCTCTCGCGCACAGCACCCACCAAACCCCCTCTTCCACACAGCACCCACTAATCACCCTCTCACACACAGCGCCCAGCAAACCCTCTCTCGCACACAGCGTGCACCAAACCCCCTCTCGCACACAGCGCCCACCAAACCCCCTCTCGCACACAGATCCCACCAAACACCCACTCGCACACAGATCCCACCAAACCTCCTCTCGCACACAGGACACACCAAACCCACTCTCGCACACAGATACCACCAAACCCCCTCTCGCACACAGCGCCCACCAAACTCCCTCTCGCACACAGTGCTCACCAAACCCCCTCTCGCACACAGCGCACACCAAACCCCCTCTCGCACACAGCGCCCACCAAACCCATTCACGCACACAGGACACACCAAACCCCGTCTCGCACACAGCACCCACCAAACCCAATCTCGCACACAGTACACACCAAACCCCCTCTCGCACACAGCGCCCACCAAACCCCCTCTCGCACACAGGACACACCAAACCCCCTCTCGCACACAGCGCCCACCAAACCCCCTCTCGCACACAGCGCCCACCAAACCTCCTCTCGCACACAGCGCCCACCAAACCCCCTCTCGCACACAGCGCCCACCAAACCGCCTCTGGCACACAGCGCCCACTAATCACCCTCTCACACACAGCGCCCAGCAAACCCTCTCTCGCACACAGCGTGCACCAAACCCCCTCTCGCACACAGGACACACCAAACCCCCTCTCGCACACAGCGCCCACCAAACACCCTCTCGCACACAGGACACACCAAACCCCCTCTCGCACACAGCGCCCACCAAACCCCCTCTCGCACACAGCACCCACCAAACCCCCTCTCGCACACAGCACCCACCAAACACCCTCTCACACACAGCGCGCACCAAACCCCCTTTCGCACACAGTGTCCACCAATCCCCCTCTCACACACAGCGCCCACCAAACCCCCTCTCGCACACAGCGTGGACCAAACTCCCTCTCACACACAGGACACACCAAACACCCTCTCGCGCACAGTGCCCACCAATCCCCCTCTCACACACAGTGCCCACCAAACCCCCTCTCGCACACAGGACACACCAAACACCCTCTCGCACACAGGACACACCAAACCCCCTCTCGCACACAGCGCCCACCAAACCGCCTCTCGCACAAAGGACACACCAAAACCCCTCTCACACACAGCGCCAACCAAACGCTCTCTGGCACACAGCGCCTCCCAAACCCCCTCTCGCACACAGCGCCCACCAAACCCCCTCTTGCACACAGCGCCCACTAATCACCCTCTCACACACAGCGCCCAGCAAACCCTCTCTCGCACACAGCGTGCACCAAACCCCCTCTCGCACACAGCGCCCACCAAACCCCCTCTCGCGCACAGCACGCACCAAACCTCCTCTCGCACACAGGACCCACCAAACCCCCTCTCGCACACAACACCCAACAAACCCCCTCTCGCACACAGCACCCACCAAACCACCTCTCGCACACAGCGCCCACCAAACCCCCTCTCGCACACAGAGCCCACCAAAACCCCTCTCGCACACAACATGCACCAAACCACCTCTCGCACACAACATGCACCAAACCACCTCTCGCACACAGCGCGCACCAAACCCCCTCTCGCACACAGCGCCAACCAAACCCCCTCTCACACACAGATCCCACCAAACCCGCTCTCGCACACAGCGCCCACCAAACCCCCTCTCACACACAGATCCCACCAAACACCCTCTCGCACACAGCGCGCACCAAACCCCCTCTCACACACAGATCCCACCAAACCCCCTCTCGCACACAGATCCCACCAAACCCCCTCTCGCACACAGCGCCCACCAAACCCCCTCTCACACACAGCACCCACCAAACCCCCTCTCGCACACAGATCCCACCAAACCCCCTCTCGCACACAGCGCCCACCAAACCCCCTCTCGCACACAGCACCCACCAAACCCCCTCACACACAGATCCCACCAAACCCCCTCTCGCACACAGCGCCCACCAAACCCCCTCACACACAGATCCCACCAAACCCCCTCTCGCACACAGCGCCCACCAAACCCCCTCACCCACACAGCGTCCATCAAACCCCCTCTCGCACACAGCGCCCACCAAACCACCTCTCGCACACAGTGCGCACTAAACCCCCTCTCGCTCACAGCGCCCACCAAACACCAACTCACACACAGCGCCCACTAAACCCCCTCTCACACACAGGACACATCAAACACCCTCTCGCACACAGCGCCCACCAAAACCCCTCTCGCACACAGGACACACCAAACCCCCTCTTGCACACAGCGCCCACCAAACGCCCTCTCACACACAGCGCCCACCAAACCTCCTCTCGCACACAGCGCCCACCAAACACCCTCTCACACACAGCGCCCACCAAAACCCCTCTCACACACAGGACACACCAAACCCACTCTCGCACACAGATCCCACCAAACCCCCCCTCGCACACAGCGCCCACCAAACCCCCTCTCGCACACAGCGCCCACCAAACCCCCTCTCGCACACAGCGCCCACCAAACCCAATCTCGCACACAGGACACACCAGACCCCCTCTCGCACACAGCGCCCACCAAACCCCCTCTCGCACACAGGACACACCAAAGCCCCTCTCGCACACAGCGCGCACCAAACCCAATCTCGCACACAGCGCGCACCAAACCCCCTCTCGCACACAGCCCCCACCAAAACCCCTCTCGCACAAAGCGCCAACCAAACCCCCTCTCTCACACAGCGCCCACCAAACCCCCTCTCGCACACAGCGCCCACCAAACCCCCTCTCGCACACAGCGCGCACCAAACCCCCTCTGGCACACAGCGCCCACCAAACCCCCTCTCGCACACAGCGCCCACCAAACCCCCTCTCGCACACAGCGCCCACCAAACCCCCTCTCACACACAGCACCCACCAAACCCCCTCTCGCACACAGCGCCCACCAAACCCCCTCTCGCACACAGGACACACCAAACCCCCTCTCGCACACAGCGCCCACCAAACCCCCTCTCGCACACAGCGCCCAGCAAACCACATCTCGCACACAGCGCCCACCAAAACCCCCCTCTCACACAACGCCCACCAAACCCCCTCTCATACACAGTGCCCAACAAACCTCCTCTCGCACACAGCGCCCACCAAACACCCTCTCACACACAGCGCCCACTAAACCCCCTCTCACACACAGGACACATCAAACACCCTCTCGCACACAGCGCCCACCAAACCCCCTCTCGCACACAGGACACACCAAACCCCCTCTCACACACAGCGCGCACCAAACCCCCTCTCGCACACAGGTCCCACCAAACCTCCTCTCGCACACAGCGCCCACCAAACACCCTCTCACACACAGCGCCCACCAAAACCCCTCTCACACACAGGACACACCAAACCCCCTCTCGCACACAGATCCCACCAAACGCCCCCTCGCACACAGCGCCCACCAAACCCCCTCTCTCTCACAGCGCCCAACAAACCCCCTCTCGCACACAGCACCCACCAAACCCCCTCTCGCACACAGCGCCCACCAAACCCCCTCTCGCACACAGGACACACCAAACCCCCTCTCGCACACAGCGCCCACCAAACCCAATCTCGCACACAGGACACACCAGACCCCCTCTCGCACACAGCGCCCACCAAACCCACTCTCGCACACAGCGCCAACCAAACCCCCTCTCGCACACAGCGCCCACCAAACCCCCTCTCGCACACAGCGCCCACCAAACCCCCTCTCGCACACAGGACACACCAAACCCCCTCTGGCACACAGCGCCCACCAAACCCCCTCTCGCACACAGGACACACCAAACCCCCTCTCGCACACAGCGCCCACCAAACCCCCTCTCGCACACATGACACACCAAACCCAATCTCGCACACAGCGCGCACCAAACCCCCTCTCGCACACAGCCCCCACCAAAACCCCTCTCGCACACAGCGCCCACCAAACCCCCTCTCTCACACAGCGCCCACCAAACCCCCTCTCGCACACAGCGCGCACCAAAACCCCTCTCGCACACAGGACACACCAAACCCCGTCTCGCACACAGGACACACCAAACCCCGTCTCGCACACAGCGCCCACCAAACCCCCTCTCGCACACAGGACACACCAAAACCCCTCTCGCACACAGATCCCACCAAACCCCCTCTCGCACACATGACACACCAAACTCCCTCTCGCACACAGCGTCCACCAAACCCCCTCTGGCACACAGCGCCCATCAAAACCCCTCTCGCACACAGCGCCCACCAATCCCCCTCTCACACACAGCGCCCACCAAACCCCCTCTCGTACACAGCGTGGACCAAACGACCTCTCGCACACAGGACACACCAAACACCCTCTCGCACACAGTGCCCACCAATCCCCCTCTCACACACAGCGCCCACCAAACCCCCTCTCGCACACAGGACACACCAAACACCCTCTCGCACACAGGACACACCAAACCCCCTCTCGCACACAGCGCCCACCAAACCGCCTCTCGCACAAAGGACACACCAAAACCCCTCTCACACACAGCGCCAACCAAACGCCCTCTGGCACGCAGCGCCCACCAAACCCCCTCTCGCGCACAGCACCCACCAAACCCCCTCTTCCACACAGCACCCACTAATCACCCTCTCACACACAGCGCCCAGCAAACCCTCTCTCGCACACAGCGTGCACCAAACCCCCTCTCGCACACAGCGCCCACCAAACCCCCTCTCGCACACAGATCCCACCAAACACCCACTCGCACACAGATCCCACCAAACCTCCTCTCGCACACAGGACACACCAAACCCACTCTCGCACACAGATACCACCAAACCCCCTCTCGCACACAGCGCCCACCAAACTCCCTCTCGCACACAGTGCTCACCAAACCCCCTCTCGCACACAGCGCACACCAAACCCCCTCTCGCACACAGCGCCCACCAAACCCATTCACGCACACAGGACACACCAAACCCCGTCTCGCACACAGCACCCACCAAACCCAATCTCGCACACAGTACACACCAAACCCCCTCTCGCACACAGCGCCCACCAAACCCCCTCTCGCACACAGGACACACCAAACCCCCTCTCGCACACAGCGCCCACCAAACCCCCTCTCGCACACAGCGCCCACCAAACCTCCTCTCGCACACAGCGCCCACCAAACCCCCTCTCGCACACAGCGCCCACCAAACCGCCTCTGGCACACAGTGCCCACTAATCACCCTCTCACACACAGCGCCCAGCAAACCCTCTCTCGCACACAGCGTGCACCAAACCCCCTCTCGCACACAGGACACACCAAACCCCCTCTCGCACACAGCGCCCACCAAACACCCTCTCGCACACAGGACACACCAAACCCCCTCTCGCACACAGCGCCCACCAAACCCCCTCTCGCACACAGCACCCACCAAACCCCCTCTCGCACACAGCACCCACCAAACACCCTCTCACACACAGCGCGCACCAAACCCCCTTTCGCACACAGTGTCCACCAATCCCCCTCTCACACACAGCGCCCACCAAACCCCCTCTCGCACACAGCGTGGACCAAACCCCCTCTCACACACAGGACACACCAAACACCCTCTCGCACACAGTGCCCACCAATCCCCCTCTCACACACAGTGCCCACCAAACCCCCTCTCGCACACAGGACACACCAAACACCCTCTCGCACACAGGACACACCAAACCCCCTCTCGCACACAGCGCCCACCAAACCGCCTCTCGCACAAAGGACACACCAAAACCCCTCTCACACACAGCGCCAACCAAACGCTCTCTGGCACACAGCGCCTCCCAAACCCCCTCTCGCACACAGCGCCCACCAAACCCCCTCTTGCACACAGCGCCCACTAATCACCCTCTCACACACAGCGCCCAGCAAACCCTCTCTCGCACACAGCGTGCACCAAACCCCCTCTCGCACACAGCGCCCACCAAACCCCCTCTCGCGCACAGCACGCACCAAACCTCCTCTCGCACACAGGACCCACCAAACCCCCTCTCGCACACAGCACCCAACAAACCCCCTCTCGCACACAGCACCCACCAAACCACCTCTCGCACACAGCGCCCACCAAACCCCCTCTCGCACACAGAGCCCACCAAAACCCCTCTCGCACACAACATGCACCAAACCACCTCTCGCACACAACATGCACCAAACCACCTCTCGCACACAGCGCGCACCAAACCCCCTCTCGCACACAGCGCCAACCAAACCCCCTCTCACACACAGATCCCACCAAACCCGCTCTCGCACACAGCGCCCACCAAACCCCCTCTCACACACAGATCCCACCAAACACCCTCTCGCACACAGCGCGCACCAAACCCCCTCTCACACACAGATCCCACCAAACCCCCTCTCGCACACAGATCCCACCAAACCCCCTCTCGCACACAGCGCCCACCAAACCCCCTCTCACACACAGCACCCACCAAACCCCCTCTCGCACACAGATCCCACCAAACCCCCTCTCGCACACAGCGCCCACCAAACCCCCTCTCGCACACAGCACCCACCAAACCCCCTCACACACAGATCCCACCAAACCCCCTCTCGCACACAGCACCCACCAAACCCCCTCACACACAGATCCCACCAAACCCCCTCTCGCACACAGCGCCCACCAAACCCCCTCACCCACACAGCGTCCATCAAACCCCCTCTCGCACACAGCGCCCACCAAACCACCTCTCGCACACAGTGCGCACTAAACCCCCTCTCGCTCACAGCGCCCACCAAACACCCTCTCACACACAGCGCCCACTAAACCCCCTCTCACACACAGGACACATCAAACACCCTCTCGCACACAGCGCCCACCAAAACCCCTCTCGCACACAGGACACACCAAACCCCCTCTTGCACACAGCGCCCACCAAACGCCCTCTCACACACAGCGCCCACCAAACCTCCTCTCGCACACAGCGCCCACCAAACACCCTCTCACACACAGCGCCCACCAAAACCCCTCTCACACACAGGACACACCAAACCCACTCTCGCACACAGATCCCACCAAACCCCCCCTCGCACACAGCGCCCACCAAACCCCCTCTCGCACACAGCGCCCACCAAACCCCCTCTCGCACACAGCGCCCACCAAACCCAATCTCGCACACAGGACACACCAGACCCCCTCTCGCACACAGCGCCCACCAAACCCCCTCTCGCACACAGGACACACCAAAGCCCCTCTCGCACACAGCGCGCACCAAACCCAATCTCGCACACAGCGCGCACCAAACCCCCTCTCGCACACAGCCCCCACCAAACCCCCTCTCGCACAAAGCGCCAACCAAACCCCCTCTCTCACACAGCGCCCACCAAACCCCCTCTCGCACACAGCGCCCACCAAACCCCCTCTCGCACACAGCGCGCACCAAACCCCCTCTGGCACACAGCGCCCACCAAACCCCCTCTCGCACACAGCGCCCACCAAACCCCCTCTCGCACACAGCGCCCACCAAACCCCCTCTCACACACAGCACCCACCAAACCCCCTCTCGCACACAGCGCCCACCAAACCCCCTCTCGCACACAGGACACACCAAACCCCGTCTCGCACACAGCGCCCACCAAACCCCCTCTCGCACACAGGACACACCAAACCCCCTCTCGCACACAGCGCCCACCAAACCCCCTCTCGCACACATGACACACCAAACACCCTCTCGCACACAGCGTCCACCAAAACCCCTCTCGCACACAGCGCCCATCAAAACCCCTCTCGCACACAGCGCCCACCAATCCCCCTCTCACACACAGCGCCCACCAAACCCCCTCTCGCACACAGCGTGGACCAAACGACCTCTCGCACACAGGACACACCAAACACCCTCTCGCACACAGTGCCCACCAATACCCCTCTCAAACACAGCGCCCACCAAACCCCCTCTCGCACACAGCGCCCACCAAACCCCATCTCGCACACAGCGCCCACCAAACCCCCTCTCGCACACAGCGCCCACCAAAGCCCCTCTCGCACACAGCGCCCACCAAACCCCCTCTCGCACACAGCGCCCACCAAACCCCCTCTCGCACAAAGCGCCCACCAAACCCCATCTCGCACACAGCGCCCACCAAACCCCCTCTCGCACACAGCGCCTACCAAACCCCATCTCGCACACAGGACACACCAAACCCCCTCTCGCACACAGCGCCCACCAAACCCCCTCTCGCGCACAGCACCCACCAAACCCCCTCTTCCACACAGCACCCACTAATCACCCTCTCACACACAGCGCCCAGCAAACCCTCTCTCGCACACAGCGTGCACCAAACCCCCTCTCGCACACAGCGCCCACCAAACCCCCTCTCGCACACAGATCCCACCAAACACCCACACGCACACAGATCCCACCAAACCCCCTGTCGCACACAGGACACACCAAACCCACTCTCGCACACAGATACCACCAAACCCCCTCTCGCACACAGCGCCCACCAAACTCCCTCTCGCACACAGTGCTCACCAAACCCCCTCTCGCACACAGCGCACACCAAACCCCCTCTCGCACACAGCGCCCACCAAACCCATTCACGCACACAGGACACACCAAACCCCGTCTCGCACACAGCACCCACCAAACCCAATCTCGCACACAGTACACACCAAACCCCCTCTCGCACACAGCGCCCACCAAACCCCCTCTCGCACACAGGACACACCAAACCCCCTCTCGCACACAGCGCCCACCAAACCCCCTCTCGCACACAGCGCCCACCAAACCTCCTCTCGCACACAGCGCCCACCAAACCCCCTCTCGCACACAGCGCCCACCAAACCCCCTCTGGCACACAGCGCCCACTAATCACCCTCTCACACACAGCGCCCAGCAAACCCTCTCTCGCACACAGCGTGCACCAAACCCCCTCTCGCACACAGGACACACCAAACCCCCTCTCGCACACAGCGCCCACCAAACACCCTCTCGCACACAGGACACACCAAACCCCCTCTCGCACACAGCGCCCACCAAACCCCCTCTCGCACACAGCACCCACCAAACCCCCTCTCGCACACAGCACCCACCAAACACCCTCTCACACACAGCGCGCACCAAACCCCCTTTCGCACACAGTGTCCACCAATCCCCCTCTCACACACAGCGCCCACCAAACCCCCTCTCGCACACAGCGTGGACCAAACCCCCTCTCGCACACAGGACACACCAAACACCCTCTCGCACACAGTGCCCACCAATCCCCCTCTCACACACAGTGCCCACCAAACCCCCTCTCGCACACAGGACACACCAAACACCCTCTCGCACACAGGACACACCAAACCCCCTCTCGCACACAGCGCCCACCAAACCGCCTCTCGCACAAAGGACACACCAAAACCCCTCTCACACACAGCGCCTACCAAACCCCCTCTCGCACACAGCGCCCACCAAACCCCCTCTTGCACACAGCGCCCACTAATCACCCTCTCACACACAGCGCCCAGCAAACCCTCTCTCGCACACAGCGTGCACCAAACCCCCTCTCGCACACAGCGCCCACCAAACCCCCTCTCGCGCACAGCACGCACCAAACCTCCTCTCGCACACAGGACCCACCAAACCCCCTCTCGCACACAGCACCCAACAAACCCCCTCTCGCACACAGCACCCACCAAACCACCTCTCGCACACAGCGCCCACCAAACCCCCTCTCGCACACAGAGCCCACCAAAACCCCTCTCGCACACAACATGCACCAAACCACCTCTCGCACACAACATGCACCAAACCACCTCTCGCACACAGCGCGCACCAAACCCCCTCTCGCACACAGCGCCAACCAAACCCCCTCTCACACACAGATCCCACCAAACCCGCTCTCGCACACAGCGCCCACCAAACCCCCTCTCACACACAGATCCCACCAAACACCCTCTCGCACACAGCGCGCACCAAACCCCCTCTCACACACAGATCCCACCAAACCCCCTCTCGCACACAGATCCCACCAAACCCCCTCTCGCACACAGCGCCCACCAAACCCCCTCTCACACACAGCACCCACCAAACCCCCTCTCGCACACAGATCCCACCAAACCCCCTCTCGCACACAGCGCCCACCAAACCCCCTCACCCACACAGCGTCCAGCAAACCCCCTCTCGCACACAGCGCCCACCAAACCACCTCTCGCACACAGTGCGCACGAAACCCCCTCTCGCTCACAGCGCCCACCAAACCCCCTCTCACACACAGCGCCCACTAAACCCCCTCTCACACACAGGACACACCAAACCCCCTCTCGCACACATGCGTCCACCAAACCCCCTCTGGCACACAGCGCCCACCAAACCCCCTCTCGCACACAGCGCCCACCAAACCCCATCTCGCACACAGTACCCCCCAAACCCCCTCTCGCACACAGCGCCCACCAAACCCCCTCTCGCACACAGCGCCCAGCAAACCACATCTCGCACACAGCGCCCACCAAAACCCCCCTCTCACACAACGCCCACCAAACCCCCTCTCATACACAGTGCCCACCAAACCTCCTCTCGCACACAGCGCCCACCAAACACCCTCTCACACACAGCGCCCACTAAACCCCCTCTCACACACAGGACACATCAAACACCCTCTCGCACACAGCGCCCACCATACCCCCTCTCGCAAACAGGACACACCAAACCCCCTCTCACACACAGCGCGCACCAAACCGCCTCTCGCACACAGGTCCCACCAAACCTCCTCTCGCACACAGCGCCCACCAAACACCCTCTCACACACAGCGACCACCAAAATCCCTCTCACACACAGGACACACCAAACCCCCTCTCGCACACAGATCCCACCAAACGCCCCCTCGCACACAGCGCCCACCAAACCCCCTCTCTCTCACAGCGCCCAACAAACCCCCTCTCGCACACAGCACCCACCAAACCCCCTCTCGCACACAGCGCCCACCAAACCCCATCTCGCACACAGGACACACCAAACCCCCTCTCGCACACAGCGCCCACCAAACCCAATCTCGCACACAGGACACACCAGACCCCCTCTCGCACACAGCGCCCACCAAACCCACTCTCGCACACAGCGCCAACCAAACCCCCTCTCTCACACAGCGCCCACCAAACCCCCTCTCGCACACAGCGCCCACCAAACCCCCTCTCGCACACAGGACACACCAAACCCCCTCTGGCACACAGCGCCCACCAAACCCCCTCTCGCACACAGGACACACCAAACCCCCTCTCGCACACAGCGCCCACCAAACCCCCTCTCGCACACATGACACACCAAACCCAATCTCGCACACAGCGCGCACCAAACCCCCTCTCGCACACAGCCCCCACCAAAACCCCTCTCGCACACAGCGCCCACCAAACCCCCTCTCTCACACAGCGCCCACCAAACCCCCTCTCGCACACAGCGCCCACCAAACCCCGTCTCGCACACAGGACACACCAAACCCCGTCTCGCACACAGCGCCCACCAAACCCCCTCTCGCACACAGGACACACCAAAACCCCTCTCGCACACAGATCCCACCAAACCCCCTCTCGCACACATGACACACCAAACTCCCTCTCGCACACAGCGTCCACCAAACCCCCTCTGGCACACAGCGCCCATCAAAACACCTCTCGCACACAGCGCCCACCAATCCCCCTCTCACACACAGCGCCCACCAAACCCCCTCTCGTACACAGCGTGGACCAAACGACCTCTCGCACACAGGACACACCAAACACCCTCTCGCACACAGTGCCCACCAATCCCCCTCTCACACACAGCGCCCACCAAACCCCCTCTCGCACACAGGACACACCAAACACCCTCTCGCACACAGGACACACCAAACCCCCTCTCGCACACAGCGCCCACCAAACCGCCTCTCGCACAAAGGACACACCAAAACCCCTCTCACACACAGCGCCAACCAAACGCCCTCTGGCACGCAGCGCCCACCAAACCCCCTCTCGCGCACAGCACCCACCAAACCCCCTCTTCCACACAGCACCCACTAATCACCCTCTCACACACAGCGCCCAGCAAACCCTCTCTCGCACACAGCGTGCACCAAACCCCCTCTCGCACACAGCGCCCACCAAACCCCCTCTCGCACACAGATCCCACCAAACACCCACTCGCACACAGATCCCACCAAACCCCCTCTCGCACACAGGACACACCAAACCCACTCTCGCACACAGATAACACCAAACCCCCTCTCGCACACAGCGCCCACCAAACTCCCTCTCGCACACAGTGCTCACCAAACCCCCTCTCGCACACAGCGCACACCAAACCCCCTCTCGCACACAGCGCCCACCAAACCCATTCACGCACACAGGACACACCAAACCCCGTCTCGCACACAGCACCCACCAAACCCAATCTCGCACACAGTACACACCAAACCCCCTCTCGCACACAGCGCCCACCAAACCCCCTCTCGCACACAGGACACACCAAACCCCCTCTCGCACACAGCGCCCACCAAACCCCCTCTCGCACACAGCGCCCACCAAACCTCCTCTCGCACACAGCGCCCACCAAACCCCCTCTCGCACACAGCGCCCACCAAACCGCCTCTGGCACACAGCGCCCACTAATCACCCTCTCACACACAGCGCCCAGCAAACCCTCTCTCGCACACAGCGTGCACCAAACCCCCTCTCGCACACAGGACACACCAAACCCCCTCTCGCACACAGCGCCCACCAAACACCCTCTCGCACACAGGACACACCAAACCCCCTCTCGCACACAGCGCCCACCAAACCCCCTCTCGCACACAGCACCCACCAAACCCCCTCTCGCACACAGCACCCACCAAACACCCTCTCACACACAGCGCGCACCAAACCCCCTTTCGCACACAGTGTC
The DNA here is from genome assembly GCA_026770705.1 of Isurus oxyrinchus. NCBI lineage: Eukaryota > Metazoa > Chordata > Chondrichthyes > Lamniformes > Lamnidae > Isurus > Isurus oxyrinchus. The sequence goes on from JANJGN010000778.1 coordinate 185,561, forward strand.
CACCAATCCCCCTCTCACACACAGCGCCCACCAAACCCCCTCTCGCACACAGCGTGGACCAAACCCCCTCTCGCACACAGGACACACCAAACACCCTCTCGCACACAGTGCCCACCAATCCCCCTCTCACACACAGTGCCCACCAAACCCCCTCTCGCACACAGGACACACCAAACACCCTCTCGCACACAGGACACACCAAACCCCCTCTCGCACACAGCGCCCACCAAACCGCCTCTCGCACAAAGGACACACCAAAACCCCTCTCACACACAGCGCCAACCAAACGCTCTCTGGCACACAGCGCCTCCCAAACCCCCTCTCGCACACAGCGCCCACCAAACCCCCTCTTGCACACAGCGCCCACTAATCACCCTCTCACACACAGCGCCCAGCAAACCCTCTCTCGCACACAGCGTGCACCAAACCCCCTCTCGCACACAGCGCCCACCAAACCCCCTCTCGCGCACAGCACGCACCAAACCTCCTCTCGCACACAGGACCCACCAAACCCCCTCTCGCACACAGCACCCAACAAACCCCCTCTCGCACACAGCACCCACCAAACCACCTCTCGCACACAGCGCCCACCAAACCCCCTCTCGCACACAGAGCCCACCAAAACCCCTCTCGCACACAACATGCACCAAACCACCTCTCGCACACAACATGCACCAAACCACCTCTCGCACACAGCGCGCACCAAACCCCCTCTCGCACACAGCGCCAACCAAACCCCCTCTCACACACAGATCCCACCAAACCCCCTCTCACACACAGATCCCACCAAACACCCTCTCGCACACACATCCCACCAAACCCCCTCTCGCACACAGCGCCCACCAAACCCCCTCTCACACACAGCACCCACCAAACCCCCTCTCGCACACAGATCCCACCAAACCCCCTCTCGCACACAGCGCCCACCAAACCCCCTCTCGCACACAGCACCCACCAAACCCCCTCACACACAGATCCCACCAAACCCCCTCTCGCACACAGCACCCACCAAACCCCCTCACACACAGATCCCACCAAACCCCCTCTCGCACACAGCGCCCACCAAACCCCCTCACCCACACAGCGTCCATCAAACCCCCTCTCGCACACAGCGCCCACCAAACCACCTCTCGCACACAGTGCGCACTAAACCCCCTCTCGCTCACAGCGCCCACCAAACACCCTCTCACACACAGCGCCCACTAAACCCCCTCTCACACACAGGACACATCAAACACCCTCTCGCACACAGCGCCCACCAAAACCCCTCTCGCACACAGGACACACCAAACCCCCTCTTGCACACAGCGCCCACCAAACGCCCTCTCACACACAGCGCCCACCAAACCTCCTCTCGCACACAGCGCCCACCAAACACCCTCTCACACACAGCGCGCACCAAAACCCCTCTCACACACAGGACACACCAAACCCACTCTCGCACACAGATCCCACCAAACCCCCCCTCGCACACAGCGCCCACCAAACCCCCTCTCGCACACAGCGCCCACCAAACCCCCTCTCGCACACAGCGCCCACCAAACCCAATCTCGCACACAGGACACACCAGACCCCCTCTCGCACACAGCGCCCACCAAACCCCCTCTCGCACACAGGACACACCAAAGCCCCTCTCGCACACAGCGCGCACCAAACCCAATCTCGCACACAGCGCGCACCAAACCCCCTCTCGCACACAGCCCCCACCAAAACCCCTCTCGCACAAAGCGCCAACCAAACCCCCTCTCTCACACAGCGCCCACCAAACCCCCTCTCGCACACAGCGCCCACCAAACCCCCTCTCGCACACAGCGCCCACCAAACCCCCTCTCGCACACAGCGCGCACCAAACCCCCTCAGGCACACAGCGCCCACCAAACCCCCTCTCGCACACAGCGCCCACCAAACCCCCTCTCGCACACAGCGCCCACCAAACCCCCTCTCACACACAGCACCCACCAAACCCCCTCTCGCACACAGCGCCCACCAAACCCCCTCTCGCACACAGGACACACCAAACCCCGTCTCGCACACAGCGCCCACCAAACCCCCTCTCGCACACAGGACACACCAAACCCCCTCTCGCACACAGCGCCCACCAAACCCCCTCTCGCACACATGACACACCAAACACCCTCTCGCACACAGCGTCCACCAAAACCCCTCTCGCACACAGCGCCCATCAAAACCCCTCTCGCACACAGCGCCCACCAATCCCCCTCTCACACACAGCGCCCACCAAACCCCCTCTCGCACACAGCGTGGACCAAACGACCTCTCGCACACAGGACACACCAAACCCAATCTCGCACACAGTGCCCACCAATCCCCCTCTCACACACAGCGCCCACCAAACCCCCTCTCGCACACAGCGCCCACCAAACCCCATCTCGCACACAGCGCCCACCAAACCCCCTCTCGCACACAGCGCCCACCAAAGCCCCTCTCGCACACAGCGCCCACCAAACCCCCTCTCGCACACAGCGCCCACCAAACCCCCTCTCGCACACAGCGCCCACCAAACCCCCTCTCGCACAAAGCGCCCACCAAACCCCATCTCGCACACAGCGCCCACCAAACCCCCTCTCGCACACAGCGCCTACCAAACCCCATCTCGCACACAGGACACACCAAACCCCCTCTCGCACACAGCGCCCAACAAACCCCCTCACGCACACAGCGCCCACCAAACCCCCTCTCGCGCACAGCACCCACCAAACCCCCTCTTCCACACAGCACCCACTAATCACCCTCTCACACACAGCGCCCAGCAAACCCTCTCTCGCACACAGCGTGCACCAAACCCCCTCTCGCACACAGCGCCCACCAAACCCCCTCTCGCACACAGATCCCACCAAACACCCACTCGCACACAGATCCCACCAAACCCCCTCTCGCACACAGGACACACCAAACCCACTCTCGCACACAGATACCACCAAACCCCCTCTCGCACACAGCGCCCACCAAACTCCCTCTCGCACACAGTGCTCACCAAACCCCCTCTCGCACACAGCGCACACCAAACCCCCTCTCGCACACAGCGCCCACCAAACCCATTCACGCACACAGGACACACCAAACCCCGTCTCGCACACAGCACCCACCAAACCCAATCTCGCACACAGTACACACCAAACCCCCTCTCGCACACAGCGCCCACCAAACCCCCTCTCGCACACAGGACACACCAAACCCCCTCTCGCACACAGCGCCCACCAAACCCCCTCTCGCACACAGCGCCCACCAAACCTCCTCTCGCACACAGCGCCCACCAAACCCCCTCTCGCACACAGCGCCCACCAAACCCCCTCTGGCACACAGCGCCCACTAATCACCCTCTCACACACAGCGCCCAGCAAACCCTCTCTCGCACACAGCGTGCACCAAACCCCCTCTCGCACACAGGACACACCAAACCCCCTCTCGCACACAGCGCCCACCAAACACCCTCTCGCACACAGGACACACCAAACCCCCTCTCGCACACAGCGCCCACCAAACCCCCTCTCGCACACAGCACCCACCAAACCCCCTCTCGCACACAGCACCCACCAAACACCCTCTCACACACAGCGCGCACCAAACCCCCTTTCGCACACAGTGTCCACCAATCCCCCTCTCACACACAGCGCCCACCAAACCCCCTCTCGCACACAGCGTGGACCAAACCCCCTCTCGCACACAGGACACACCAAACACCCTCTCGCACACAGTGCCCACCAATCCCCCTCTCACACACAGTGCCCACCAAACCCCCTCTCGCACACAGGACACACCAAACACCCTCTCGCACACAGGACACACCAAACCCCCTCTCGCACACAGCGCCCACCAAACCGCCTCTCGCACAAAGGACACACCAAAACCCCTCTCACACACAGCGCCAACCAAACGCTCTCTGGCACACAGCGCCTACCAAACCCCCTCTCGCACACAGCGCCCACCAAACCCCCTCTTGCACACAGCGCCCACTAATCACCCTCTCACACACAGCGCCCAGCAAACCCTCTCTCGCACACAGCGTGCACCAAACCCCCTCTCGCACACAGCGCCCACCAAACCCACTCTCGCGCACAGCACGCACCAAACCTCCTCTCGCACATAGGACCCACCAAACCCCCTCTCGCACACAGCACCCAACAAACCCCCTCTCGCACACAGCACCCACCAAACCACCTCTCGCACACAGCGCCCACCAAACCCCCTCTCGCACACAGAGCCCACCAAAACCCCTCTCGCACACAACATGCACCAAACCACCTCTCGCACACAACATGCACCAAACCACCTCTCGCACACAGCGCGCACCAAACCCCCTCTCGCACACAGCGCCAACCAAACCCCCTCTCACACACAGATCCCACCAAACCCGCTCTCGCACACAGCGCCCACCAAACCCCCTCTCACACACAGATCCCACCAAACACCCTCTCGCACACAGCCCGCACCAAACCCCCTCTCACACACAGATCCCACCAAACCCCCTCTCGCACACAGATCCCACCAAACCCCCTCTCGCACACAGATCCCACCAAACCCCCTCTCGCACACAGCGCGCACCAAACCCCCTCTCGCACACAGCGCCAACCAAACCCCCTCTCACACACAGATCCCACCAAACCCGCTCTCGCACACAGCGCCCACCAAACCCCCTCTCACACACAGATCCCACCAAACACCCTCTCGCACACAGCGCGCACCAAACCCCCTCTCACACACAGATCCCACCAAACCCCCTCTCGCACACAGATCCCACCAAACCCCCTCTCACACACAGCACCCACCAAACCCCCTCACACACACAGATCCCACCAAACCCCCTCTCGCACACAGCGCCCACCAAACCCCCTCACCCACACAGCGTCCATCAAACCCCCTCTCGCACACAGCGCCCACCAAACCCCCTCTCGCACACAGTGCGCACTAAACCCCCTCTCGCTCACAGCGCCCACCAAACACCCTCTCACACACAGCGCCCACTAAACCCCCTCTCACACACAGGACACATCAAACACCCTCTCGCACACAGCGCCCACCAAAACCCCTCTCGCACACAGGACACACCAAACCCCCTCTTGCACACAGCGCCCACCAAACGCCCTCTCACACACAGCGCCCACCAAACCTCCTCTCGCACACAGCGCCCACCAAACACCCTCTCACACACAGCGCCCACCAAAACCCCTCTCACACACAGGACACACCAAACCCACTCTCGCACACAGATCCCACCAAACCCCCCCTCGCACACAGCGCCCACCAAACCCCCTCTCGCACACAGCGCCCACCAAACCCCCTCTCGCACACAGCGCCCACCAAACCCAATCGCGCACACAGGACACACCAGACCCCCTCTCGCACACAGCGCCCACCAAACCCCCTCTCGCACACAGGACACACCAAACCCCCTCTCGCACACAGCGCGCACCAAACCCAATCTCGCACACAGCGCGCACCAAACCCCCTCTCGCACACAGCCCCCACCAAAACCCCTCTCACACAAAGCGCCAACCAAACCCACTCTCTCACACAGCGCCCACCAAACCCCCTCTCGCACACAGCGCCCACCAAACCCCCTCTCGCACACAGCGCGCACCAAACCCCCTCTGGCACACAGCGCCCACCAAACCCCCTCTCGCACACAGCGCCCACCAAACCCCCTCTCGCACACAGCGCCCACCAAACCCCCTCTCACACACAGCACCCACCAAACCCCCTCTCGCACACAGCGCCCACCAAACCCCCTCTCGCACACAGGACACACCAAACCCCGTCTCGCACACAGCGCCCACCAAACCCCCTCTCGCACACAGGACACACCAAACCCCCTCTCGCACACAGCGCCCACCAAACCCCCTGTCGCACACATGACACACCAAACACCCTCTCGCACACAGCGTCCACCAAAACCCCTCTCGCACACAGCGCCCATCAAAACCCCTCTCGCACACAGCGCCCACCAATCCCCCTCTCACACACAGCGCCCACCAAACCCCCTCTCGCACACAGCGTGGACCAAACGACCTCTCGCACACAGGACACACCAAACACCCTCTCGCACACAGTGCCCACCAATCCCCCTCTCACACACAGCGCCCACCAAACCCCCTCTCGCACACAGCGCCCACCAAACCCCATCTCGCACACAGCGCCCACCAAACCCCCTCTCGCACACAACGCCCACCAAAGCCCCTCTCGCACACAGCGCCCACCAAACCCCCTCTCGCACACAGCGCCCACCAAACCCCCTCTCGCACACAGCGCCCACCAAACCCCCTCTCGCACAAAGCGCCCACCAAACCCCATCTCGCACACAGCGCCCACCAAACCCCCTCTCGCACACAGCGCCTACCAAACCCCATCTCGCACACAGGACACACCAAACCCCCTCTCGCACACAGCGCCCACCAAACCCCCTCACGCACACAGCGCCCACCAAACCCCCTCTCACACACAGCGCCCACCAAACCCCCTCACGCACACAGCGCCCACCAAATCACCTCTCGCACACAGTGCGCACTAAACCCCCTCTCGCACACAGCGCCCACCAAACACCCTCTCACACACAGCGCCCACCAAACCCCCTCTCACACACAGGACACACCAAACCCACTCTCGCACACAGATCCCACCAAACCCCCCCTCGCACACAGCGCCCACCAAACCCCCTCTCGCAAACAGCGCGCACCAAACCCCCTCTCTCACACAGCGCCCAACAAACCCCCTCTCGCACACAGCTCCCACCAAACCCCCTCTCGCACACAGCGCCCACCAAACCCCCTCTCGCACACAGCGCCCACCAAACCCCCTCTCGCACACAGCACCCACCAAACCCCCTCTCACACACAGCGCCCACCAAACATACTCTCACACACAGGACACACCAAACCCCCTCTCGCACACAGCGCCCACCAAACCCCCTCTCGCACACAGCACCCACCAAACCCCCTCTCGCACACAGGACACACCAAACCCCCTCTCGCACACAGCGCCCACCAAACCCAATCTCGCACACAGGACACAGCAAACCCCCTCTCGCACACAGCGCCCACCAAACCCAATCTCGCACACAGCGCCCACGAAACCCCCTCTCGCACACAGCGCCCACCAAACCCCCTCTCGCACACAGCGCCCACCAAACCCACTCTCGCACACAGCAGGCACCAAACCCCCTCTCGCACACAGCGCCCAGCAAACCCACTCTCGCACACAGCAGGCAGCAAATCCCCTCTCGCACACAGCGCCCACCAAACCCCCTCTCGCACACAGCGCCCACCAAACCCCCTCTCGCACACAGCGCCCACCAAACCCCCTCTCGCACACAGCGCCCACCAAACCCCCTCTCGCACACAGCGCCCACCAAACCCCCTCTCGCACACAGCGCCCACCAAACCCCCTCTCGCACACAGCGCCCACCAAACACCCTCTCACACACAGCGCCCACCAAAACCCCTCTCACACACAGGACACACCAAACCCACTCTCGCACACAGATCCCACCAAAACCAATCTCGCACACAGGACACACCAGACCCCCTCTCGCACACAGCGCCCACCAAACACCCTCTCGCACACAGGACACACCAAACCCCCTCTCGCACACAGCGCGCAACAAACCCAATCTCGCACACAGGACACAACAAACCCCCTCTCGCACACAGCCCCCACCAAAACCCCTCTCGCACACAGCGCCCACCAAACCCCCTCTCTCACACAGCGCCCACCAAACCCCCTCTCCCACACAGCGCGCACCAAACCCCCTCTCGCACACAGCGTGCACCAAAACCCCCCTCGCACACAGCGCCCACCAAACCCCCTCTCGCACACAGCGTGCACCAAACCCAATCTCTCGCACAGCACCCACCAAACCGCCTCTCGCGCACAGCGCCCACCAAACCCCCTCTCGCACACAGCACCCACCAAACGCCCTCTCGCACACAGCACCCACCAAACCCCCTCTCGCACACAGCGCCCATCAAACTGCCTCTCGCACACAGCGCCCACCAAACCCCCTCTCGCACACAGCACCCACCAAACATACTCTCACACACAGGACACACCAAACCACCTCTCGCACACAGGACACACCAAACGCCCTCTCGCACACAGCGCCCACCAAACCCCCTCTCGCACACAGCGCCCACCAAACCCCCTCTCGCACACAGCGCCCACCAAACCCCCTATCGCACACAGCAGGCACCAAACCCCCTCTCGCACACAGCGCCCAGCAAACCCCCTCTCGCACACAGCAGGCACCAAACCCCCTCTCGCACACAGCGCCCACCAAACCACCTATCGCACACAGCAGGCACCAAACCCCCTCTCGCACACAGCGCCCACCAAACCCCCTATCGCACACAGCAGGCACCAAACCCCCTCTTGCACACAGCGCCCACCAAACCACCACTCGCACACAGCACCCACCAAACCCCCTCTCGCACACAGGGCCCACCAAACCTCCTCTCGCACACAGCGCCCACCAAACACCCTCTCACACACAGCGCCCACCAAAACCCCTCTCACACACAGGACACACCAAACCCACTCTCGCACACAGATCCCACCAAAACCAATCTCGCACACAGGACACACCAGACCCCCTCTCGCACACAGCGCCCACCAAACACCCTCTCGCACACAGGACACACCAAACCCCCTCTCGCACACAGCGCGCAACAAACCCAATCTCGCACACAGGACACAACAAACCCCCTCTCGCACACAGCCCCCACCAAAACCCCTCTCGCACACAGCGCCCACCAAACCCCCTCTCTCACACAGCGCCCACCAAACCCCCTCTCGCACACAGCGCCCACCAAACACCCTCTCGCACACAGCGCCCACAAAACCCCCTCTCGCACACAGCGCCCACCAAACCCCCTCTCCCACACAGCGCGCACTAAACCCCCTCTCGCACACAGCGCGCACCAAACCCCCTCTCGCACACAGCGCGCACCAAACCCCCCTCTCGCACACAGCGCCCAGCAAACCACCTCTCGCACACAGGGCCCACCAAACCCCCTCTCGCACACAGATCCCACCAAACCCACTCTTGCACACAGCACCCACGAAACCCCCCATCGCACACAGCGCGCACCAAACCCCGGCTCGCACACAGCGCCCACCAAACCTCCTCTCGCACACAGCGCCCACCAAACCCCCTCTCGCACACAGCGCCCACCAAACCCCCTCTCGCACACAGCGCCCACCAAACCTCCTCTCGCACACAGCTCCCACCAAACCCAATCTCGCACATAGGACACACCAAACCCCCTCTCGCACACAGCGCGCACCAAACCCCCTGTCGCACACAGTGCCCACCAAACCCCCTCTCGCACACAGCGCCCACCAAACCCCCTCTCACACACAGGACACACCAAACCCCCTCTCGCACACAGATCCCACCAAACACTCCCTCGCACACAGCGCCCTCCAAACCCCCTCTCGCACACAGCGCCCACCAAACCCCCTCTCGCACACAGCGCCCACCAAACCCCCTCTCACACACAGCACCCACCAAACCCCCTCTCGCACACAGCGCCCACCAAACCACCTCTCGCACACAGGACACACCAAACCCCGTCTCGCACACAGCGCCCACCAAACCCCCTCTCGCACACAGGACACACCAAACCCCCTCTCACACACAGCGCCCACCAAACCCCCTCTCGCACACATGACACACCAAACACCCTCTCGCACACAGCGCCCACCAATCCCCCTCTCACACACAGCGCCCACCAAACCCCCTCTCGCACACAGCGTGGACCAAACGACCTCTCGCACACAGGACACACCAAACACCCTCTCGCACACAGTGCCCACCAACAGCGCCCACCAAACCCCCTCTCGCACACAGCGCCCACCAAACCCCATCTCGCACACAGCGCCCACCAAACCCACTCTCGCACACAGCGCCCACCAAAGCCCCTCTCGCACACAGCGCCCACCAAACCCCCTCTCGCACACATCGCCCACCAAACACCCTCTCGCACAAAGCGCCCACCAAACCCCATCTCGCACACAGCGCCCACCAAACCCCCTCTCGCACACAGCGCCCACCAAACCCCATCTCGCACACAGGACACACCAAACCCCCTCTCGCACACAGCGCGCACCAAACCCCCTCTCACACACAGCGTGCACCAAACCCCCTCTCACACACAGCGCGCACCAAACCCCCTCTCGCACACAGCGCCCACCAAACCTCCTCTCACACACAGCGCCCACCAAACCCCCTCTCGCACACAGCACCCACCAAACACCCTCTCGCACACAGCGCCACCAAACCGCCTCTCGCACACAGCACCCACCAAACACCCTCTCGCACACAGCGCCACCAAACCGCCTCTCGCACAAAGGACACACCAAAACCCCTCTCACACACAGCGCCAACCAAACGCTCTCTGGCACACAGCGCCTAACAAACTCCCTCTCGCGCACAGCGCCCACCAAACCCCCTCTCGCAAACAGCGCCCACTAATCACCCTCTCACACACAGCGCCCAGCAAACCCTCTCTCGCACACAGCGTGCACCAAACCCCCTCTCGCACACAGCGCCCACCAAACCCCCTCTCGCACACAGCGCCCACCAAACCCCCTCTCGCACACAGCGCCCACCAAACCCCCTCTCACACACAGCACGCACCAAACCTCCTCTCGCACACAGGACCCACCAAACCCCCTCTCGCACACAGCACACACCAAAGCCCCTCTCGCACACAGCACCCACCAAACCCCCTCACGCACACAGCACCCGCCAAACCACCTCTCGCACACAGCGCCCACCAAACCCCCTCTCGCACACAACATGCACCAAACTACCTCTCACACACAGCGCGCACCAAACCCCCTCTCGCACACAGCGCCCACCAAACCCCCTCTCGCACACTGCGCCCACCAAACCCCCTCTCACACACAGATCCCACCAAACCCCCTCTCGCACACAGCGCCCACCAAACCCCCTTTCACACACAGATCCCACCAAACACCCTCTCGCACACAGCGCGCACCAAACCGCCTCTCGCACACAGCACGCACCAAACCGCCTCTCGCACACAGCACGCACCAAACCCCCTCTCGCACACAGATCCCACCAAACCCCCTCTCGCACACAGCGCCCACCAAACCCCCTCACGCACACAGCGCCCACCAAACCACCTCTCGCACACAGTGCGCACTAAACCCCCTCTCGCACACAGCGCCCACCAAACACCCTCTCACACACAGCGCCCACCAAACCCCCTCTCACACACAGGACACATCAAACACCCTCTCGCACACAGCGCCCACCAAAACCCCATCTCGCACACAGGGCCCACCAAACCACCTCTTGCACACAGCGCCCACCAAACGCCCTCTCACACACAGCGCGCACCAAACCCCCTCTCGCACACAGGGCCCACCAAACCTCCTCTCGCACACAGCGCCCACCAAACACCCTCTCACACACAGCGCCCACCAAAACCCCTCTCACACACAGGACACACCAAACCCACTCTCGCACACAGATCCCACCAAACCCCCCCTCGCACACAGCGCCCACCAAACCCCCTCTCGCACACAGCGCCCAACAAACCCCCTCTCGCACACAGCACCCACCAAACCCCCTCTCGCACACAGCGCCCACCAAACCCTCTCTCGCACACAGCGCCCACCAAACCCCCTCTCGCACACAGGACACACCAAACCCCCTCTCGCACACAGCGCCCACCAAACCCAATCTAGCACACAGGACACACCAGACCCCCTCTCGCACACAGCGCCCACCGAACACCCTCTCGCACACAGGACACACCAAACCCCGTCTCGCACACAGCGCGCAACAAACCCAATCTCGCACACAGGACACACCAAACCCCCTCTCGCACACAGCGCCCACAAAACCCCCTCTCGCACACAGCCCCCACCAAAACCCCTCTCGCACACAGCGCCCACCAAACCCCCTCTCTCACACAGCGCCCACCAAACCCCCTCTCGCACACAGCGCCCACCAAACACCCTCTCGCACACAGCGCCCACCAAACCCCCTCTCCCACACAGCGCGCACCAAACCCCCTCTCGCACACAGCGTGCACCAAAACCCCCCTCGCACACAGCGCCCACCAAACCCCCTCTCGCACACAGCGTGCACCAAACCCAATCTCTCGCACAGCGCCCACCAAACCGCCTCTCGCGCACAGCGCCCACCAAACCCCCTCTCGCACACAGCACTCACCAAACCCCCTCTCGCACACAGCACCCACCAAACCCGCTCTCGCACACAGCGCCCACCAAACTGCCTCTCGCACACAGCGCCCACCAAACCCCCTCTCGCACACAGCACCCACCAAACCCCCTCTCGCACACAGCACCCACCAAACATACTCTCACACACAGGACACACCAAACCACCTCTCGCACACAGGACACATCAAACCCCCTCTCGCACACAGCGCCCACCAAAACCCCTCTCGCACACAGCGCCCACCAAACCCCCTCTCGCACACAGCGCCCACCAAACCCCCTCTCGCACACAGAGCCCACCAAACCCCCTCTCGCACACAGCAGGCACCAAACCCCCTCTCGCACACAGCGCCCAGCAAACCCCCTCTCGCACACAGCAGGCAGCAAACCCCCTCTCGCACACAGCGCCCACCAAACCACCACTCGCACACAGCACCCACCAAACCCCCTCTCGCACACAGGGCCCACCAAACCTCCTCTCGCACACAGCGCCAACCAAACACCCTCTCACACACAGCGCCCACCAAAACCCCCTCTCACACACAGGACACACCAAACCCCCTCTCACACACAGCGCGCACCAAACCCCCTCTCGCACACAGCGCCCACCAAACCTCCTCTCACACACAGCGTGCACCAAACCCCCTCTCACACACAGCACCCACCAAACTGCCTCTCGCACACAGCACCCACCAAACCCCCTCTCGCACACAGCGCCACCAAACCGCCTCTCGCACAAAGGACACACCAAAACCCCTCTCACACACAGCGCCAACCAAACGCTCTCTGGCACACAGCGCCTAACAAACCCCCTCTCGCACACAGCGCCCACCAAACCCCCTCTCGCACACTGCGCCCACCAAACCCCCTCTCACACACAGATCCCACCAAACCCTCTCTCGCACACAGCGCCCACCAAACCCCCTCTCACACACAGATCCCACCAAACACCCTCTCGCACACAGCGCGCACCAAACCGCCTCTCGCACACAGCACGCACCAAACCCCCTCACACACAGATCCCACCAAAGCCGCTCTCGCACACAGCGCCCACCAAACCCCCTCACGCACACAGCGCCCACCAAACCACCTCTCGCACACAGTGCGCACTAAACCCCCTCTCGCACACAGCGCCCACCAAACACCCTCTCACACACAGGACGCATCAAACACCCTCTCGCACACAGCGCCCACCAAAACCCCTCTCGCACACAGGACACACCAAACCCCCTCTTGCACACAGCGCCCACCAAACGCCCTCTCACACACAGCGCGCACCAAACCCCCTCTCGCACACAGCGCCCACCAAACCCCCTCTCGCACACAGGGCCCACCAAACCTCCTCTCGCACACAGCGCCCACCAAACACCCTCTCACACACAGCGCCCACCAAAACCCCTCTCACACACAGGACACACCAAACCCACTCTCGCACACAGATCCCACCAAACCCCCCCTCGCACACAGCGCCCACCAAACCCCCTCTCGCACACAGCGCCCAACAAACCCCCTCTCGCACACAGCACCCACCAAACCCCCTCTCGCACACAGCGCCCACCAAACCCCCTCTCGCACACAGGACACACCAAACCCCCTCTCGCACACAGCGCCCACCAAACCCAATCTAGCACACAGGACACACCAGACCCCCTCTCGCACACAGCGCCCACCAAACCCCCTCTCACACACAGCGCCCACCAAACCCAATCTCGCACACAGGACACACCAAACCCCCTCTCGCACACAGCGCCCACCAAACCCCCTCTCGCACACAGCGCCCAGCAAACCCCCTCTCGCACACAGCGCCCAGCAAACCCCCTCTCGCACACAGCAGGCAGCAAACCCCCTCTCGCACACAGCGCCCACCAAACCACCACTCGCACACAGCACCCACCAAACACCCTCTCGCACACAGGGCCCACCAAACCTCCTCTCGCACACAGCGCCCACCAAACACCCTCTCACACACAGCGCCCACCAAAACCCCTCTCACACACAGGACACACCAAACACCCTCTCGCACACAGGACACACCAAACCCCCTCTCGCACACAGCGCGCAACAAACCCAATCTCGCACACAGGACACAACAAACCCCCTCTCGCACACAGCCCCCACCAAACCCCCTCTCTCACACAGCGCCCACCAAACCCCCTCTCCCACACAGCGCACACCAAACCCCCTCTCGCACACAGCGCCCACCAAACCTCCTCTCGCACACAGCGTGCACCAAAACCCCCCTCGCACACAGCACCCACCAAACCCCCTCTCGCACACAGCGCCCACCAAACCCCCTCTCGCACACAGCACCCACCAAACCCCCTCTCGCACACAGCACCCACCAAACCCCCTCTCGCACACAGCGCCCACCAAACTGCCTCTCGCACACAGCGCCCACCAAACCCCCTCTCGCACACAGCACCCACCAAACATACTCGCACACACAGGACACACCAAACCACCTCTCGCACACAGGACACACCAAACGCCCTCTCGCACACAGGACACACCAAACCACCTCTCGCACACAGGACACACCAAATGCCCTCTCGCACACAGCGCCCACCAAACCCCCTCTCGCACACAGCGCCCACCAAACCCCCTCTCGCACACAGCGCCCACCAAACCCCCTCTCGCACACAGCGCCCACCAAACCCCCTCTCGCACACAGCAGGCACCAAACCCCCTCTCGCACACAGCGCCCAGCAAACCCCCTCTCGCACACAGCAGGCAGCAAACCCCCTCTCGCACACAGCGCCCACCAAACCACCACTCGCACACAGCACCCACCAAACCCCCTCTCGCACACAGGGCCCACCAAACCTCCTCTCGCACACAGCGCCCACCAAACACCCTCTCACACACAGCGCCCACCAAAACCCCTCTCACACACAGGACACACCAAACCCACTCTCGCACAGAGATCCCACCAAAACCAATCTCGCACACAGGACACACCAGACCCCCTCTCACACACAGCGCCCACCAAACACCCTCTCGCACACAGGACACACCAAACCCCCTCTCGCACACAGCGCGCAACAAACCCAATCTCGCACACAGGACACAACAAACCCCCTCTCGCACACAGCCCCCACCAAAACCCCTCTCGCACACAGCGCCCACCAAACCCCCTCTCTCACACAGCGCCCACCAAACCCCCTCTCGCACACAGCGCCCACCAAACACCCTCTCGCACACAGCGCCCACAAAACCCCCTCTCGCACACAGCGCGCACCAAACCCCCTGTCGCACACAGCGCCCAGCAAACCACCTCTCGCACACAGGGCCCACCAAACCCCCTCTCGCACACAGATCCCACCAAACCCACTCTTGCACACAGCACCCACGAAACCCCCCATCGCACACAGCGCGCACCAAACCCCGTCTCGCACACAGCGCCCACCAAACCTCCTCTCGCACACAGCGCCCACCAAACCCCCTCTCGCACACAGCGCCCACCAAACCCCCTCTCGCACACAGCGCCCACCAAACCCCCTCTCGCACACAGCGCCCACCAAACCCCCTCTCGCACACAGCGCCCACCAAACCCAATCTCGCACATAGGACACACCAAACCCCCTCTCGCACACAGCGCCCACCAAACCCCCTCTCGCACACAGTGCCCACCAAACCCCCTCTTGCACATGGATCCCACCAAACCCCCTCTCGCACACAGCGCCCACCAAACCCCCTCTCACACACAGGACACACCAAACCCCCTCTCGCACACAGATCCCACCAAACACTCCCTCGCACACAGCGCCCTCCAAACCCCCTCTCGCACACAGCGCCCACCAAACCCCCTCTCGCACACAGCGCCCACCAAACCCCCTCTCACACACAGCACCCACCAAACCCCCTCTCGCACACAGCGCCCACCAAACCCCCTCTCGCACACAGGACACACCAAACCCCGTCTCGCACACAGCGCCCACCAAACCCCCTCTCGCACACAGGACACACCAAACCCCCTCTCGCACACAGCGCCCACCAAACCCCCTCTCGCACACATGACACACCAAACACCCTCTCGCACACAGCGTCCACCAAACCCCCTCTGGCACACAGCGCCCATCAAAACCCCTCTCGCACACAGCGCCCACCAATCCCCCTCTCACACACAGCGCCCACCAAACCCCCTCTCGCACACAGCGTGGACCAAACGACCTCTCGCACACAGGACACACCAAACACCCTCTCGCACACAGTGCCCACCAATCCCCCTCTCGCACACAGCGCCCACCAAACCCCCTCTCGCACACAGCGCCCACCAAACCCCATCTCGCACACAGCGCCCACCAAACCCCCTCTCGCACACAGCGCCCACCAAAGCCCCTCTCGCACACAGCGCCCACCAAACCCCCTCACACACAGCGCCCACCAAACCCCCTCTCGCACACAGCGCCCACCAAACCCCCTCTCACACAAAGCGCCCACCAAACCCCATCTCGCACACAGCGCCCACCAAACCCCCTCTCGCACACAGCGCCCACCAAACCCCATCTCGCACACAGGACACACCAAAACCCCTCTCACACACAGCGCCAACCAAACGCTCTCTGGCACACAGCGCCTAACAAACCCCCTCTCGCGCACAGCGCCCACCAAACCCCCTCTCGCACACAGCAGGCACCAAACCCCCTCTCGCACACAGCGCCCAGCAAACCCCCTCTCGCACACAGCAGGCAGCAAACCCCCTCTCGCACACAGCGCCCACCAAACCACCACTCGCACACAGCACCCACCAAACCCCCTCTCGCACACAGGGCCCACCAAACCTCCTCTCGCACACAGCGCCCACCAAACACCCTCTCACACACAGCGCCCACCAAAACCCCTCTCACACACAGGACACACCAAACCCACTCTCGCACACAGATCCCACCAAAACCAATCTCGCACACAGGACACACCAGACCCCCTCTCGCACACAGCGCCCACCAAACACCCTCTCGCACACAGGACACACCAAACCCCCTCTCGCACACAGCGCGCAACAAACCCAATCTCGCACACAGGACACAACAAACCCCCTCTCGCACACAGCCCCCACCAAAACCCCTCTCGCACACAGCGCCCACCAAACCCCCTCTCTCACACAGCGCCCACCAAACCCCCTCTCGCACACAGCGCCCACCAAACACCCTCTCGCACACAGCGCCCACAAAACCCCCTCTCGCACACAGCGCGCACCAAACCCCCTGTCGCACACAGCGCCCAGCAAACCACCTCTCGCACACAGGGCCCACCAAACCCCCTCTCGCACACAGATCCCACCAAACCCACTCTTGCACACAGCACCCACGAAACCCCCCATCGCACACAGCGCGCACCAAACCCCGTCTCGCACACAGCGCCCACCAAACCTCCTCTCGCACACAGCGCCCACCAAACCCCCTCTCGCACACAGCGCCCACCAAACCCCCTCTCGCACACAGCGCCCACCAAACCCCCTCTCGCACACAGCGCCCACCAAACCCCCTCTCGCACACAGCGCCCACCAAACCCAATCTCGCACATAGGACACACCAAACCCCCTCTCGCACACAGCGCCCACCAAACCCCCTCTCGCACACAGTGCCCACCAAACCCCCTCTTGCACATGGATCCCACCAAACCCCCTCTCGCACACAGCGCCCACCAAACCCCCTCTCACACACAGGACACACCAAACCCCCTCTCGCACACAGATCCCACCAAACACTCCCTCGCACACAGCGCCCTCCAAACCCCCTCTCGCACACAGCGCCCACCAAACCCCCTCTCGCACACAGCGCCCACCAAACCCCCTCTCACACACAGCACCCACCAAACCCCCTCTCGCACACAGCGCCCACCAAACCCCCTCTCGCACACAGGACACACCAAACCCCGTCTCGCACACAGCGCCCACCAAACCCCCTCTCGCACACAGGACACACCAAACCCCCTCTCGCACACAGCGCCCACCAAACCCCCTCTCGCACACATGACACACCAAACACCCTCTCGCACACAGCGTCCACCAAACCCCCTCTGGCACACAGCGCCCATCAAAACCCCTCTCGCACACAGCGCCCACCAATCCCCCTCTCACACACAGCGCCCACCAAACCCCCTCTCGCACACAGCGTGGACCAAACGACCTCTCGCACACAGGACACACCAAACACCCTCTCGCACACAGTGCCCACCAATCCCCCTCTCGCACACAGCGCCCACCAAACCCCCTCTCGCACACAGCGCCCACCAAACCCCATCTCGCACACAGCGCCCACCAAACCCCCTCTCGCACACAGCGCCCACCAAAGCCCCTCTCGCACACAGCGCCCACCAAACCCCCTCACACACAGCGCCCACCAAACCCCCTCTCGCACACAGCGCCCACCAAACCCCCTCTCACACAAAGCGCCCACCAAACCCCATCTCGCACACAGCGCCCACCAAACCCCCTCTCGCACACAGCGCCCACCAAACCCCATCTCGCACACAGGACACACCAAAACCCCTCTCACACACAGCGCCAACCAAACGCTCTCTGGCACACAGCGCCTAACAAACCCCCTCTCGCGCACAGCGCCCACCAAACCCCCTCTCGCAAACAGCGCCCACTAATCACCCTCTCACACACAGCGCCCAGCAAACCCTCTCTCGCACACAGCGTGCACCAAACCCCCTCTCACACACAGCGCCCACCAAACCCCCTCTCGCGCACAGCGCCCACCAAACCACCTCTCGCACACAGCGCCCACCAAACCCCCTCTCGCACAAACAGCCCACCAAAACCCCTCTCGCACACAGTACCCACCAAACCCCCTCTCGCACACAACATGCACCAAACTACCTCTCACACACAGCGCGCACCAAACCCCCTCTCGCACACAGCGCCCACCAAACCCCCTCTCGCACACTGCGCCCACCAAACCCCCTCTCACACACAGATCCCACCAAACCCCCTCTCGCACACAGCGCCCACCAAACCCCCTCTCACACACAGATCCCACCAAACACCCTCTCGCACACAGCGCGCACCAAACCGCCTCTCGCACACAGCACGCACCAAACCCCCTCTCACAGACAGATCCCACCAAACCCCCTCTCGCACACAGATCCCACCAAACCCCCTCTCGCACACAGCGCCCACCAAACCCCCTCTCACACACAGCACCCACCAAACCCCCTCACACACAGATCCCACCAAACCCGCTCTCGCACACAGCGCCCACCAAACCCCCTCACGCACACAGCGCCCACCAAACCACCTCTCGCACACAGTGCGCACTAAACCCCCTCTCGCAAACAGCGCCCACCAAACACCCTCTCACACACAGCGCCCACCAAACCCCCTCTCACACACAGGACACATCAAACACCCTCTCGCACACAGCGCCCACCAAAACCCCTCTCGCACACAGGACACACCAAACCCCCTCTTGCACACAGCGCCCACCAAACGCCCTCTCACACACAGCGCGCACCAAACCCCCTCTCGCACACAGGGCCCACCAAACCTCCTCTCGCACACAGCGCCCACCAAACACCCTCTCACACACAGCGCCCACCAAAACCCCTCTCACACACAGGACACACCAAACCCACTCTCGCACACAGATCCCACCAAACCCCCCCTCGCACACAGCGCCCACCAAACCCCCTCTCGCACACAGCGCCCAACAAACCCCCTCTCGCACACAGCACCCACCAAACCCCCTCTCGCACACAGCGCCCACCAAAACCCCTCTCGCACACAGGACACACCAAACCCCCTCTCGCACACAGCGCCCACCAAACCCAATCTAGCACACAGGACACACCAGACCCCCTCTCGCACACAGCGCCCACCGAACACCCTCTCGCACACAGGACACACCAAACCCCCTCTCGCACACAGCGCCCACCAAACCCCCTCTCGCACACAGCGCCCACCAAACACCCTCTCGCACACAGCGCCCACCAAACCCCCTCTCCCACACAGCACGCACCAAACCCCCTCTCACACACAGCGCGCACCAAACCCCCTCTCGCACACAGCGTGCACCAAAACCCCCCTCGCACACAGCGCCCACCAAACCGCCTCTCGCACACAGCGTGCACCAAACCCAATCTCTCGCACACAGCGCACACCAAACCCCCTCTCGCACACAGGACACACCAAACCCCCTCTCGCGCACAGCGCCCACCAAACCGCCTCTCGCGCACAGCGCCCACCAAACCCCCTCTCGCACACAGCACCCACCAAAACCCCTCTCGCACACAGCACTCACCAAACCCCCTCTCGCACACAGCACCCACCAAACCCCCTCTCGCACACAGCACTCACCAAACTGCCTCTCGCACACAGCGCCCACCAAACCCCCTCTCGCACACAGCACCCACCAAACATACTCTCACACACAGGACACACCAAACCACCTCTCGCACACAAGACACATCAAACCCCCTCTCGCACACAGCGCCCACCAAAACCCCTCTCGCACACAGCGCCCACAAAACCCCCTCTCGCACACAGCAGGAAGAAAATCCCCTGTCGCACACAGCGCCCACCAAACCCCCTCTTGCACACAGCGCCCACCAAACCCCCTCTTGCACACAGCGCCCACCAAACCCCCTCTCGCACACAGCGCCCACCAAACCCCCTCTCGCGCACAGCAGGCACCAAACCCCCTCTCGCACACAGCGCCCAGCAAACCCCCTCTCGCACACAGGACACACCAAACCCCCTCTCGCACACAGGGCCCACCAAACCTCCTCTCGCACACAGCGCCAACCAAACACCCTCTCACACACAGCGCCCACCAAAACCCCTCTCACACACAGGACACACCAAACCAACTCTCGCACACAGATCCCACCAAAACCAATCTCGCACACAGGACACACCAAACCCCCTCTCGCACACAGCGCGCAACAAACCCAATCTCGCACACAGGACACAACAAACCCCCTCTCGCACACAGCCCCCACCAAAACCCCTCTCGCACACAGCGCCCACCAAACCCCCTCTCGCACACAGCGCCCACCAAACACCCTCTCGCACACAGCGCCCACAAAACCCCCTCTCGCACACAGCGCCCACCAAACCCCCTCTCACACACAGCGCGCACTAAACCCCCTCTCGCACACAGCGCGCACCAAACCCCCTGTCGCACACAGCGCCCAGCAAACCACCTCTAGCACACAGGGCCCACCAAACCCCCTCTCACACACAGCGCCCACCAAACCCCCTCTCACACACAGCGCCCACCAAACCCCCTCTAGCACACAGGACACACCAAACTCCCTCTCACACACAGCGCCCACCAAACCCACTCTTGCACACAGCACCCACGAAACCCCCCATCGCACACAGCGCGCACCAAACCCCGTCTCGCACACAGCGCCCACCAAACCTCCTCTTGCACACAGCGCCCACCAAACCCCCTCTCGCACACAGCGCCCACCAAACCCCCTCTCGCACACAGCGCGCACCAAACCCCCTCTCGCACACAGCGCCCACCAAACCTCCTCTCGCACACTGCGCCCACCAAACCCCCTCTCGCACACAGCGCCCACCAAACCCAATCTCGCACATAGGACACACCAAGCCCCCTCTCGCACACAGCGCGCACCAAACCCCCTCTCGCACACAGCGCCCACCAAACCCCCTCTCGCACACAGCGCCCACTAAACCCCCTCTCGCACACAGCGCCCACCAAACCCCCTCTCGCACACAGCGCCCACCAAACACCCTCTTGCACACAGATCCCACCAAACCCCCTCTCGCACACAGCGCCCACTAAACCCCCTCACACACACAGGACACACCAAACACCCTCTCGCACACAGATACCACCAAACGCCCTCTCGCACACAGCACCCACCAAACCCCCTCTCGCACACAGCGCCCACCAAACCCCCTCTCGCACACAGGACACACCAAACCCCCTCTCGCACACAGCGCCCACCAAACCCAATCTCGCACACAGGACCCACCAGACCCCCTCTCGCACACAGCGCCCACCAAACCCCCTCTCGCACACAGGACACACCAAACCCCCTCTCGCACACAGCGCGCACCAAACCCAATCTCGCACACAGGACACACCAAACCCCCTCTCGCACACAGCGCCCACCAAACCACCTCTCGCACACAGGGCCCACCAAACCCCCTCTCGCACACAGATCCCACCAAACCCCCTCTTGCACACAGCACCCACCAAACCCCCCATCGCACACAGCGCGCACCAAACCCCCTCTCGCACACAGCGCCCACCAAAACTCCTCTCGCACACAGCGCCCACCAAACCCCTCTCGCACACAGCGCCCACCAAACCTCCTCTCGCACAGTGCGCCCACCAAAACCCCTCTCGCACACAGCGCCCACCAAACCCAATCTCACACACAGGACACACCAAACCCCCTCTCGCACTCAGCGCGCACCAAACCCCCTCTCGCACACAGCGCCCACCAAACCCCCTCTCGCACACAGCGTGCACCAAACCCAATCTCGCACACAGGACACACCAAACCCCCTCTCGCACACAGCACCCACCAAAACCCCTCTCGCACACAGGACACACCAAATCCCCTCTTGCACACAGCGCCCACCAAACCCAATCTCACACACAGGACACACCAAACCCCCTCTCGCACACAGCGCCCACCAAACCCCCTCTCACACACAGGACACACCAAACCCCCTCTCGCACACAGATCCCACCAAACCCCCTCTCGCACACAGCGCCCACCAAACCACCTCTCACACACAGCGCCCACCAAACCCCCTCTCGCACACAGCTCCCACCAAACCCCCTCTCGCACACAGCGCCCACCAAACCCCCTCTCGCACACAGATCCCACCAAACCCCCTGTCGCACACAGCACCCACCAAACCCCCTCTCGCACACAGCAGCCACCAAACCCCCTCGCGCACACAGGACACACCAAACCGCCTCTCGCACTCAGCACCCACCAAAACCCCTCTCGCACTCAGCACCCACCAAAACCCCTCTCGCACTCAGCAGCCACCAAACCCCCTCTTGCACACAGCGCCCACCAAACCCCCTCCCTCACACAGCGCCCACCAAACCCCCTCTCGCACACAGCGCCCACCAAACCCCCTCTCGCACACAGCCCCCACCAAACCCCCTCTCGCACACAGCGCCCACCAAACCCCCTCTCGCACACAGCGCACACCAAACCCCCTCTGGCACACAGCGCGCACCAAACCCCCTCTCGCACACAGCGCCCACCAAACCCCCTCTCGCACACAGCGCCCACCAAACCCCCTCTCGCACACAGCACGCACCAAACCCCCTCTCGCACACAGCGCCCACCAAACCACCTCTGGCACACAGCGCGCACCAAACCCCCTCTCGCACACAGCGCCCACCAAACCTCCTCTCGCACACAGCGCCCACCAAACCCCTCTCGCACACAGCGCCCACCAAACCCCCTCTCGCACACAGCGCCCACCAAACCTCCTCTCGCACAGTGCGCCCACCAAACCCCCTCTCACACACAGCACCCACCAAACCCCCTCACACACAGGACACACCAAACCCCCTCTCGCACAGAGCGCGCACCAAACCCCCTCTCGCACACAGCGCCCACCAAACCCCCACTCGCACACAGCGCCCACCAAACCCCCTCTCGCACACAGTGCCCACCAAACCCCCTCTCGCACACAGATCCCAACAAACCCCCTCTCGCACACAGCGCCCACCAAACCCCTCTCACACACAGGATACACCAAACCCCCTCTCGCAAACAGGACACACCAAACCCCCTCTCGCACACAGCGCCCACCAAACACCCTCTCACACACAGCGCCCACCAAACCCCCTCTCACACACAGGACACACCAAACCCCCTCTCACACACAGCGCCCACCAAACCCCCTCTCGCACACAGGACACACCAAACCCCCTCTCGCACACAGCGCCCACCAAACCCAATCTCGCACACAGGACACACCAGACCCCCTCTCGCACACAGGACACACCAAACCCCCTCTCGCACACAGCGCGCACCAAACCCAATCTCGCACACAGGACACACCAAACCCCCTCTCGCACACAGCACCCACCAAACCCAATCTCGCACACAGGACAGACCAAACCCCCTCTCGCACACAGCACCCACCAAAACCCCTCTCGCACATAGGACACACCAAACACCCTCTCGCACACAGCGCCCACCAAACCCCCTCTCGCACACAGCGCCCACCAAACCCCCTCTTGCACACAGCGCCCACCAAACACCCTCTCACACACAGCGCGCACCAAACCCCCTCTCGCACACAGGGCCCACCAAACCTCCTCTCGCACACAGCGCCCACCAAACACCCTCTCACACACAGCGCCCACCAAACCCCCTCTCGCACACAGCGCCCACCAAACCCCCTCTCGCACACAGCGCCCAGCAAACCCCCTCTCGCACACAGCGCCCACCAAAACCCCTCTCGCACACAGCGCCCACCAAACCTCCTCTCGCACACTGCGCCCACCAAACCCCCTCTCGCACACAGCGCCCACCAAACCCAATCTCGCACATAGGACACACCAAACCCCCTCTCGCACACAGCGCCCACCAAACCCCCTCTCGCACACAGTGCCCACCAAACCCCCTCTTGCACACGGATCCCACCAAATCCCCTCTCGCACACAGCGCCCACCAAACCCCCTCTCACACACAGGACACACCAAACCCCCTCTCGCACACAGATCCCACCAAACACTCCCTCGCACACAGCGCCCTCCAAACCCCCTCTCGCGCACAGCGCCCACCAAACCCCCTCTCGCACACAGCGCCCACCAAACCCCCTCTCACACACAGCACCCACCAAACCCCCTCTCGCACACAGCGCCCACCAAACCCCCTCTCGCACACAGGACACACCAAACCCCGTCTCGCACACAGCGCCCACCAAACCCCCTCTCGCACACAGGACACACCAAACCCCCTCTCGCACACAGCGCCCACCAAACCCCCTCTCGCACACAGCGCCCACCAAACCCCCTCTCGCACACATGACACACCAAACACCCTCTCGCACACAGCGTCCACCAAACCCCCTCTGGCACACAGCGCCCATCAAAACCCCTCTCGCACACAGCGCCCACCAATCCCCCTCTCACACACAGCGCCCACCAAACCCCCTCTCGCACACAGCGTGGACCAAACGACCTCTCGCACACAGGACACACCAAACACCCTCTCGCACACAGTGCCCACCAATCCCCCTCTCGCACACAGCGCCCACCAAACCCCCTCTCGCACACAGCGCCCACCAAACCCCATCTCGCACACAGCGCCCACCAAAC
Source organism: Isurus oxyrinchus (assembly GCA_026770705.1). Taxonomy (NCBI): domain Eukaryota; kingdom Metazoa; phylum Chordata; class Chondrichthyes; order Lamniformes; family Lamnidae; genus Isurus; species Isurus oxyrinchus. The sequence goes on from JANJGN010000778.1 coordinate 211,075, forward strand.
CCCCTCTCGCACACAGCGCCCACCAAAGCCCCTCTCGCACACAGCGCCCACCAAACCCCCTCACACACAGCGCCCACCAAACCCCCTCTCGCACAAAGCGCCCACCAAACCCCCTCTCACACAAAGCGCCCACCAAACCCCATCTCGCACACAGCGGCCACCAAACCCCCTCTCGCACACAGCGCCCACCAAACCCCATCTCGCACACAGGACACACCAAACCCCCTCTCGCACACAGCGCGCACCAAACCCCCTCTCACACACAGCGTGCACCAAACCCCCTCTCACACACAGCGCGCACCAAACCTCCTCTCGCACACAGCGTGCACCAAAACCCCCTCTCACACACAGCACCCACCAAACCGCCTCTCGCACACAGCGCCCACCAAACCCCCTCTCGCACACAGCGCCCACCAAACCCCCTCTCGCAAACAGCGCCCACTAATCACCCTCTCACACACAGCGCCCACCAAACCCTCTCTCGCACACAGCGTGCACCAAACCCCCTCTCACACACAGCGCCCACCAACCCCCTCTCGCGCACAGCACGCACCAAACCCACTCTCGCACACAGCACCCACCAAACCCCCTCTCGCACAAACAGCCCACCAAAACCCCTCTCGCACACAGTACCCACCAAACCCCCTCTCGCACACAACATGCACCAAACTACCTCTCACACACAGCGCGCAACAAACCCCCTCTCGCACACAGCGCCCACCAAACCCCCTCTCGCACACTGCGCCCACCAAACCCCCTCTCACACACAGATCCCACCAAACCCCCTCTCGCACACAGCGCCCACCAAACCCCCTCTCACACACAGATCCCACCAAACACCCTCTCGCACACAGCGCGCACCAAACCGCCTCTCGCACACAGCACGCACCAAACCCCCTCTCACACACAGATCCCACCAAACCCCCTCTCGCACACAGTTCCCACCAAACCCCCTCTCGCACACAGCGCCCACCAAACCCCCTCTCACACACAGCACCCACCAAACCCCCTCACACACAGATCCCACCAAACCCGCTCTCGCACACAGCGCCCACCAAACCCCCTCACGCACACAGCGCCCACCAAACCCCCTCACGCACACAGCGCCCACCAAACCACCTCTCGCACACAGTGCGCACTAAACCCCCTCTCGCACACAGCGCCCACCAAACACCCTCTCACACACAGCGCCCACCAAACCCCCTCTCACACACAGGACACATCAAACACCCTCTCGCACACAGCGCCCACCAAAACCCCTCTCGCACACAGGACACACCAAACCCCCTCTTGCACACAGCGCCCACCAAACGCCCTCTCACACACAGCGCGCACCAAACCCCCTCTCGCACACAGGGCCCACCAAACCTCCTCTCGCACACAGCGCCCACCAAACACCCTCTCACACACAGGACACACCAAACCCACTCTCACACACAGCACCCACCAAACCCCCTCTCGCACACAGCGCCCACCAAACCCCCTCTCGCACACAGGACACACCAAACCCCCTCTCGCACACAGCGCCCACCAAACCCAATCTAGCACACAGGACACACCAGACCCCCTCTCGCACACAGCGCCCACCGAACACCCTCTCGCACACAGGACACACCAAACCCCCTCTCGCACACAGCGCCCACCAAACCCCCTCTCGCACACAGCGCCCACCAAACACCCTCTCGCACACAGCGCCCACCAAACCCCCTCTCCCACACAGCGCGCACCAAACCCCCTCTCACACACAGCGCGCACCAAACCCCCTCTCGCACACAGCGTGCACCAAAACCCCCCTCGCACACAGCGCCCACCAAACCCCCTCTCGCACACAGCGTGCACCAAACCCAATCTCTCGCACACAGCGCACACCAAACCCCCTCTCGCACACAGCGCCCACCAAACCCCCTCTCGCACACAGCGCCCACCAAACCGCCTCTCGCGCACAGCGCCCACCAAACCCCCTCTCGCACACAGCACTCACCAAACCCCCTCTCGCACACAGCACCCACCAAACCCGCTCTTGCACACAGCGCCCACCAAACTGCCTCTCGCACACAGCGCCCACCAAACCCCCTCTCGCACACAGCACCCACCAAACATACTCTCACACACAGGACACACCAAACCACCTCTCGCACACAGGACACATCAAACCCCCTCTCGCACACAGCACCCACCAAACATACTCTCACACACAGGACACACCAAACCACCTCTCGCACACAGGACACATCAAACCCCCTCTCGCACACAGCGCCCACCAAACCCCCTGTCGCACACAGCGCCCACCAAACCCCCTCTTGCACACAGCGCCCACCAAACCCCCTCTCGCACACAGCGCGCACCAAACCCCCTCTCGCACACAGCAGGCACCAAACCCCCTCTCGCACACAGCGCCCAGCAAACCCCCTCTCGCACACAGCAGGCAGCAAACCCCCTCTCGCACACAGCGCCCACCAAACCACCACTCGCACACAGCACCCACCAAACCCCCTCTCGCACACAGGGCCCACCAAACCTCCTCTCGCACACCGCGCCAACCAAACACCCACTCACACACAGCGCCCACCAAAACCCCTCTCACACACAGGACACACCAAACCCACTCTCGCACACAGATCCCACCAAAACCAATCTCGCACACAGGACACACCAAACCCCCTCTCGCACACAGCGCGCAACAAACCCAATCTCGCACACAGGACACAACAAACCCCCTCTCGCACACAGCCCCCACCAAAACCCCTCTCGCACACAGCGCCCACCAAACCCCCTCTCTCACACAGCGCCCACCAAACCCCCTCTCGCACACAGCGCCCACCAAACACCCTCTCGCACACAGCGCCCACAAAACCCCCTCTCGCACACAGCGCCCACCAAACCCCCTCTCACACACAGCGCGCACTAAACCCCCTCTCGCACACAGCGCGCACCAAACCCCCTGTCGCACACAGCGCCCAGCAAAACATCTCTCGCACACAGGGCCCACCAAACCCCCTCTCACACACAGCGCCCACCAAACCCCCTCTCACACACAGCGCCCACCAAACCCCCTCTCGCACACAGGACACACCAAACTCCCTCTCACACACAGCGCCCACCAAACCCACTCTGGCACACAGCACCCACGAAACCCCCCATCGCACACAGCGCGCACCAAACCCCGTCTCGCACACAGCGCCCACCAAACCTCCTCTCGCACACAGCGCCCACCAAACCCCCTCTCGCACACAGCGCCCACCAAACCCCCTCTCGCACACAGCGCCCACCAAACCTCCTCTCGCACACTGCGCCCACCAAACCCCCTCTCGCACACAGCGCCCACCAAACCCAATCTCGCACATAGGACACACCAAACCCCCTCTCGCACACAGCGCGCACCAAACCCCCTCTCGCACACAGCGCCCACCAAACCCCCTCTCGCACACAGCGCCCACTAAACCCCCTCTCGCACACAGCGCCCACCAAACCCCCTCTCGCACACAGTGCCCACCAAACACCCTCTTGCACACAGATCCCACCAAACCCCCTCTCGCACACAGCGCCCACTAAACCCCCTCACACACACAGGACACACCAAACACCCTCTCGCACACAGATACCACCAAACCCCCTCTCGCACACAGCACCCACCAAAACCCCTCTCGCACACAGCGCCCACCAAACCCCCTCTCGCACACAGGACACACCAAACCCCCTCTCGCACACAGCGCCCACCAAACCCAATCTCGCACACAGGACCCAGCAGACCCCCTCTCGCACACAGCGCCCACCAAACCCCCTCTCGCACACAGGACACACCAAACCCCCTCTCGCACACAGCGCGCACCAAACCCAATCTCGCACACAGGACACACCAAACCCCCTCTCGCACACAGCGCCCACCAAACCCCCTCTCGCACACAGGACACACCAAACCCCCTCTCGCACACAGCGCGCACCAAACCCAATCTCGCACACAGGACACACCAAACCCCCTCTCGCACACAGCGCCAACCAAACCCCCTCTCGCACACTGCGCCCACCAAACCTCCTCTCACACACAGATCCCACCAAACCCCCTCTCGCACACAGCGCCCACCAAACCCCCTCTCACACACAGATCCCAACAAACACCCTCTCGCACACAGCGCGCACCAAACCCCCTCTCGCACACAGCGCGCACCAAACCCCCTCTCACACACAGATCCCACCAAACCACCTCTCGCACACAGATCCCACCAAACCCCCTCTCGCACACAGATCCCACCAAACACCCTCTCGCACACAGCACCCACCAAACCCCATCTCACACACAGGACACACCAAACCCCCTCTCGCACACAGCGCGCACCAAACCCAATCTCGCACACAGGACACGCCAAACCCCCTCTCGCACACAGCACCCACCAAACCCCCTCTCACACACAGCGCCCACCAAACCCCCTCTCGCACACAGCGCCCACCAAACCCCCTCTCGCACACAGCGCCCACCAAACCCCCTCTCGCAAACAGCGCGCACCAAACCCCCTCTCGCACACAGCGCCCACCAAACCCCCTCTCACGCACAGCGCCCACCAAACCCCCTCTCGCACACAGATCCCACCAAACCACCTGTCGCACACAGCACCCACCAAACCCCCTCTCGCACACAGCACCCACCAAACCCGCTCTCGCACACAGGACACACCAAACCCACTCTCGCACACAGGACACACCAAACCCCCTCTCGCACTCAGCACCCACCAAACCCCCTCTCGCACACAGCGCCCATCAAACCCCCTCTCTCACACAGCGCCCACCAAACCCCCTCTCGCACACAGATCCCACCAAACCCCCTCTCGCACACAGCGCCCACCAAACCCCCTCTCACACACAGATCCCACCAAACACCCTCTCGCACACAGCACCCACCAAACCCCCTCTCGCACACAGATCCCACCAAATCCCCTCTCACACACAGATCCCACCAAACCCCCTCTCGCACACAGCGCCCACCAAACCCCCTCACGCACACAGCGCCCATCAAACCCCCTCTCGCACACGGCGCCCACCAAACCCCCTCTCGCACACAGTGCGCACTAAACCCCCTCTCGCACACAGCGCCCACCAAACACCCTCTCGCACACAGCGCCCACCAAACCCCCTCTCGCACACAGCGCCCAGCAAACCACATCTCGCACACAGCGCCCACCAAACCCCCCCTCTCACACAGCGCCCACTAAACCACCTCTCACACACAGGACACACCAAACACCCTCTCGCACACAGCGCCCACCAAACCCACTCTCGCACACAGCGCCCACCAAACCCCCTCTTGCACACAGCGCCCACCAAACACCCTCTCACACACAGCGCGCACCAAACCCCCTCTCGCACACAGGGCCCACCAAACCTCCTCTCGCACACAGCGCCCACCAAACACCCTCTCAAACACAGCGCCCACCAAACCCGCTCTCGCACACAGGACACACCAAACCCACTCTCGCACACAGGACACACCAAACCCCCTCTCGCACTCAGCACCCACCAAATCCCCTCTTGCACACAGCGCCCACCAAACCCAATCTCACACACAGGACACACCAAACCCCCTCTCGCACACAGCGCCCACCAAACCCCCTCTCGCACACAGCGCGCACTAAACACCATCTCGCACACAGCGCCCACCAAACCCCCTCTCGCACACAGCGCCCACCAAACCCCCTCTCGCACACAGCGCCCACCAAACCCCCTCTCGCACACAGCGCCCACCAAACCCCCTCTCACACACAGCGCGCACTAAACCCCCTCTCGCACACAGCGCCCACCAAACCCCCTCTCGCACACAGCGCCCACCAAACCCCCTCTCGCACACAGCGCCCACCAAAACCCCTCTCGCACACAGCGCCCACCAAACCCCCTCTCGCACACAGCGCCCACCAAACCCCCTCTCACACACAGCGCGCACTAAACCCCCTCTCGCACACAGCGCGCACCAAACCCCCTCTCGCACACAGCGCCCACCAAACCCCCTCTCGCACACAGATCCCACCAAACCCCCTCTTGCACACAGCACCCACCAAACCCCCCATCGCACACAGCGCGCACCAAACCCCCTCTCGCACACAGCGCCCACCAAAACTCCTCTCGCACACAGCGCCCACCAAACCCCTCTCGCACACAGCGCACACCAAACCCCCTCTCGCACACAGCGCCCACCAAACCTCCTCTCGCACAGTGCGCCCACCAAAACCCCTCTCGCACACAGCGCCCACCAAACCCAATCTCACACACAGCGCCCACCAAACCCCCTCTCGCACTCAGCGCGCACCAAACCCCCTCTCGCACACAGCGTGCACCAAACCCAATCTCGCACACAGGACACACCAAACCCCCTCTCGCACACAGCGCCCACCAAACCCCCTCTCGCACACAGCGTGCACCAAACCCAATCTCGCACACAGGACACACCAAACCCCCTCTCGCACACAGCACCCACCAAAACCCCTCTCGCACACAGGACACACCAAATCCCCTCTTGCACACAGCGCCCACCAAACCCAATCTCACACACAGGACACACCAAACCCCCTCTCGCACACAGCGCCCACCAAACCCCCTCTCGCACACAGCGCCCACCAAACCCCCTCTCGCACACAGCGCCCACCAAACCCCCTCTCGCACACAGATCCCACCAAACACCCTCTCGCACACAGCGCCCACCAAACCCCCTCTCACACACAGGACACACCAAACCCCCTCTCGCACACAGATCCCACCAAACCCCCTCTCGCACACAGCGCCAACCAAACCACCTCTCACACACAGCGCCCACCAAACCCCCTCTCGCACACAGCTCCCACCAAACCCCCTCTCGCACACAGCGCCCACCAAACCCCCTCTCGCACACAGATCCCACCAAACCCCCTGTCGCACACAGCACCCACCAAACCCCCTCTCGCACACAGCAGCCACCAAACCCCCTCGCGCACACAGGACACACCAAACCCCCTCTCGCACACAGGACACACCAAACCCCCTCTCGCACTCAGCACCCACCAAAACCCCTCTCGCACTCAGCACCCACCAAAACCCCTCTCGCACTCAGCACCCACCAAACCCCCTCTTGCACACAGCGCCCACCAAACCCCCTCCCTCACACAGTGCCCACCAAACCCCCTCTCGCACACAGCGCCCACCAAACCCCCTCTCGCACACAGGACACACCAAACCCCCTCTCGCACACAGCGCCCACCAAACCCAATCTCGCACACAGGACACACCAGACCCCCTCTCGCACACAGGACACACCAAACCCCCTCTCGCACACAGCGCGCACCAAACCCAATCTCGCACACAGGACACACCAAACCCCCTCTCGCACACAGCACCCACCAAAACCCCTCTCGCACATAGGACACACCAAACACCCTCTCGCACACAGCGCCCACCAAACCCCCTCTCGCACACAGCGCCCACCAAAACCCCTCTTGCACACAGCGCCCACCAAACACCCTCTCACACACAGCGCGCACCAAACCCCCTCTCGCACACAGGGCCCACCAAACCTCCTCTCGCACACAGCGCCCACCAAACACCCTCTCACACACAGCGCCCACCAAACCCCCTCTCGCACACAGCGCCCACCAAACCCCCTCTCGCACACAGCGCCCAGCAAACCCCCTCTCGCACACAGCGCCCACCAAAACCCCTCTCGCACACAGCGCCCACCAAACCCCCTCTCGCACACAGCGCCCACCAAACCCCCTCTCACACACAGCGCGGACTAAACCCCCTCTCGCACACAGCGCGCACCAAACCCCCTCTCGCACACAGCGCCCAGCAAACCACCTCTCGCACACAGGGCCCAGCAAACCACCTCTCTCACACAGGGCCCACCAAACCCCCTCTCGCACACAGATCCCACCAAACCCCCTCTTGCACACAGCACCCACCAAACCCCCCATCGCACACAGCGCGCACCAAACCCCCTCTCGCACACAGCGCCCACCAAACCTCCTCTCGCACACAGCGCCCACCAAACCCCTCTCGCACACAGCGCCCACCAAACCCCCTCTCGCACAGTGCGCCCACCAAACCCCCTCTCACACACAGGATACACCAAACCCCCTCTCGCAAACAGGACACACCAAACCCCTCTCGCACACAGCGCCCACCAAACCCCCTCTCGCACACAGCGCCCACCAAAACCCCTCTCGCACACAGCGCCCACCAAACCCAATCTCACACACAGGACACACCAAACCCCCTCTCGCACACAGCGCGCACCAAACCCCCTCTCGCACACAGCGCCCACCAAACCCCCTCTCGCACACAGCGCCCACCAAACCCCCTCTCGCACACAGCGCCCACCAAACCCCCTCTCGCACACAGCGCCCACCAAACCCTCTCTCGCACACAGCGCCCACCAAACCCCCTCTCGCACACAGCGCCCACCAAACCCCCTCTCGCACACAGCGCCCACCAAACCCCCTCTCGCACACAGCGCCCACCAAACCCCCTCTCGCACACATCGCCCACCAAACCCCCTCTCGCACACAGATCCCACCAAACCCCCTCTCGCACACAGCGCCCACCAAACCCCCTCTCGCACACAGATCCCACCAAACCCCCTCTCGCACACAGCGCCCACCAAACCCCCTCTCACACACAGGATACACCAAACCCCCTCTCGCAAACAGGACACACCAAACCCCCTCTCGCACACAGCGCCCACCAAACCCCCTCTCGCACACAGCGCCCACCAAACCCCCTCTCGCACACAGCGCCCACCAAACCCCCTCTCGCACACATCGCCCACCAAACCCCCTCTCGCACACAGCGCCCACCAAACCCCCTCTCGCACACATCGCCCACCAAACCCCCTCTCGCACACAGATCCCACCAAACCCCCTCTCGCACACAGCGCCCACCAAACCCCCTCTCACACACAGGATACACCAAACCCCCTCTCGCAAACAGGACACACCAAACCCCCTCTCGCACACAGCGCCCACCAAACACCCTCTCACACACAGCGCCCACCAAATCCCCTCTCACACACAGGACACACCAAACCCCCTCTCACACACAGCGCCCACCAAACCCCCTCTCGCACACAGGACACACCAAACCCCCTCTCGCACACAGGACACACCAAACCCCCTCTCGCACACAGCGCCCACCAAACCCAATCTCGCACACAGGACACACCAGACCCCCTCTCGCACACAGGACACACCAAACCCCCTCTCGCACACAGCGCGCACCAAACCCAATCTCGCACACAGGACACACCAAACCCCCTCTCGCACACAGCACCCACCAAAACCCCTCTCGCACACAGGACACACCAAATCCCCTCTTGCACACAGCGCCCACCAAACCCAATCTCACACACAGGACACACCAAACCCCCTCTCGCACACAGCGCCCACCAAACCCCCTCTCGCACACAGCGCCCACCAAACTCCCTCTCGCACACAGCGCCCACCAAACCCCCTCTCGCACACAGATCCCACCAAACACCCTCTCGCACACAGCGCCCACCAAACCCCCTCTCACACACAGGACACACCAAACCCCCTCTCGCACACAGATCCCACCAAACCCCCTCTCGCACACAGCGCCCACCAAACCACCTCTCACACACAGCGCCCACCAAACCCCCTCTCGCACACAGCTCCCACCAAACCCCCTCTCGCACACAGCGCCCACCAAACCCCCTCTCGCACACAGATCCCACCAAACCCCCTGTCGCACACAGCACCCACCAAACCCCCTCTCGCACACAGCAGCCACCAAACCCCCTCGCGCACACAGGACACACCAAACCCCCTCTCGCACACAGGACACACCAAAACCCCTCTCGCACTCAGCACCCACCAAAACCCCTCTCGCACTCAGCACCCACCAAACCCCTCTCGCACACAGATCCCACCAAACGCCATGTCGCACACAGCACCCACCAAACCCCCTCTCGCACACAACAGCCACCAAACCCACACTCGCACACAGGACACACCGAACCCCCTCTCGCACACAGGACACACCAAACCCCCTCTCGCACTCAGCACCCACCAAACCCCCTCTCGCACTCAGCACCCACCAAACCCCCTCTTGCACACAGCGCCCACCAAACCCCCTCCCTCACACAGCGCCCACCAAACCCCCTCTCGCACACAGCGCCCACCAAACCCCCTCTCGCACACAGCCCCCACCAAACCCCCTCTCGCACACAGCGCCCACCAAACCCCCTCTCGCACACAGCGCACACCAAACCCCCTCTGGCACACAGCGCGCACCAAACCCCCTCTCGCACACAGCGCCCACCAAACCCCCTCTCGCACACAGCGCCCACCAAACCCCCTCTCGCACACAGCGCCCACCAAACCCCCTCTCGCACACAGGACACACCAAATCCCCTCTCGCACACAGCACGCACCAAACCCCCTCTCGCACACAGCGCCCACCAAACCCCCTCTGGCACACAGCGCGCACCAAACCCCCTCTCGCACACAGCGCCCACAAAACCTCCTCTCGCACACAGCGCCCACCAAACCTCCTCTCGCACAGTGCGCCCACCAAACCCCCTCTCGCACACAGCGCCCACCAAACCCAATCTCACACACAGGACACACCAAACCCCCTCTCGCACACAGCGCGCACCAAACCCCCTCTCGCACACAGCGCCCACCAAACCCCCACTCGCACACAGCGCCCACCAAACCCCCTCTCGCACACAGTGCCCACCAAACCCCCTCTCGCACACAGATCCCACCAAACCCCCTCTCGCACACAGCGCCCACCAAACCCCCTCTCACACACAGGATACACCAAACCCACTCTCGCAAACAGGACACACCAAACCGCCTCTCGCACACAGCGCCCACCAAACACCCTCTCACACACAGCGCCCACCAAACCCCCTCTCACACACAGGACACACCAAACCCCCTCTCACACACAGCGCCCACCAAACCCCCTCTCGCATACAGGACACACCAAACCCCCTCTCGCACACAGCGCCCACCAAACCCAATCTCGCACACAGGACACACCAGACCCCCTCTCGCACACAGGACACACCAAACCCCCTCTCGCACACAGGACACACCAAACCCCCTCTCGCACACAGCGCGCACCAAACCCAATCTCGCACACAGGACACACCAAACCCCCTCTCGCACACAGCACCCACCAAAACCCCTCTCGCACACAGGACACACCAAACACCCTCTCGCACACAGCGCCCACCAAACCCCCTCTCGCACACAGCGCCCACCAAACCCCCTCTTGCACACAGCGCCCAACAAACAACCTCTCGCACACAGCGCCCACCAAACCCCCTCTCGCACACATCGCCCACCAAACCCCCTCTCGCACACAGATCCCACCAAACCCCCTCTCGCACACAGCGCCCACCAAACCCCCTCTCACACACAGGATACACCAAACCCCCTCTCGCAAACAGGACACACCAAACCCCCTCTCGCACACAGCGCCCACCAAACACCCTCTCACACACAGCGCCCACCAAACCCGCTCTCACACACAGGACACACCAAACCCCCTCTCACACACAGCGCCCACCAAACCCCCTCTCGCACACAGGACACACCAAACCCCCTCTCGCACACAGCGCCCACCAAACCCAATCTCGCACACAGGACACACCAGACCCCCTCTCGCACACAGGACACACCAAATCCCCTCTCGCACACAGCGCGCACCAAACCCAATCTCGCACACATGACACACCAAACCCCCTCTCGCACACAGCACCCACCAAAACCCCTCTCGCACACAGGACACACCAAACCCCCTCTTGCACACAGCGCCCACCAAACCCCCTCTCACACACAGGATACACCAAACCCCCTCTCGCAAACAGGACACACCAAACCCCCTCTCGCACACAGCGCCCACCAAACACCCTCTCACACACAGCGCCCACCAAACCCCCTCTCACACACAGGAAACACCAAACCCCCTCTCACACACAGCGCCCAGCAAACCCCCTCTCGCACACAGGACACACCAAACCCCCTCTCGCACACAGCGCCCACCAAACCCAATCTCGCACACAGGACACACCAGACCCCCTCTCGCACACAGGACACACCAAACTCCATCTCGCACACAGCGCGCACCAAACCCAATCTCGCACACAGGACACAACAAACCCCCTCTCGCACACAGCACGCACCAAAACCCCTCTCGCACATAGGACACACCAAACACCCTCTCGCACACAGCGCCCACCAAACCCCCTCTCGCACACAGCGCCCACCAAACCCCCTCTTGCACACAGCGCCCACCAAACACCCTCTCACACACAGCGCGCCCACCAAACCCCCTCTCGCACACAGGGCCCACCAAACCTCCTCTCGCACACAGCGCCCACCAAACACCCTCTCACACACAGCGCCCACCAAACCCCCTCTCGCACACAGCGCGCAACAAACCCCCTCTCGCACACAGCGCCCAGCAAACCCCCTCTCGCACACAGCGCCCACCAAAACCCCTCTCGCACACAGCGCCCACCAAACCCCCTCTCGCACACAGCGCCCACCAAACCCCCTCTCACACACAGCGCGGACTAAACCCCCTCTCGCACACAGCGCGCACCAAACCCCCTCTCGCACACAGCGCCCAGCAAACCACCTCTCGCACACAGGGCCCACCAAACCCCCTCTCGCACACAGATCCCACCAAACCCCCTCTTGCACACAGCACCCACCAAACCCCCCATCGCACACAGCGCGCACCAAACCCCCTCTCGCACACAGCACCCACCAAACCCCCTCTCGCACACAGATCCCACCAAACCCCCTCTCGCACACAGCGCCCACCAAACCCCCTCTCGCACACAGATCCCACCAAACCCCCTCTCGCACACAGCGCCCACCAAACCCCCTCTCACACACAGGATACACCAAACCCCCTCTCGCAAACAGGACACACCAAACCCCCTCTCGCACACAGCGCCCACCAAACACCCTCTCGCACACAGCGCCCACCAAACCCCCTCTCGCACACAGCGCCCACCAAACCCCCTCTCGCACACAGCGCCCACCAAACCCCCTCTCGCACACAGCGCCCACCAAACCCCCTCTCGCACACATCGCCCACCAAACCCCCTCTCGCACACAGATCCCACCAAACCCCCTCTCGCACACAGCGCCCACCAAACCCCCTCTCACACACAGGATACACCAAACCCCCTCTCGCAAACAGGACACACCAAACCCCCTCTCGCACACAGCGCCCACCAAACACCCTCTCACACACAGCGCCCACCAAATCCCCTCTCACACACAGGACACACCAAACCCCCTCTCACACACAGCGCCCACCAAACCCCCTCTCGCACACAGGACACACCAAACCCCCTCTCGCACACAGCGCCCACCAAACCCAATCTCGCACACAGGACACACCAGACCCCCTCTCGCACACAGGACACACCAAACCCCCTCTCGCACACAGCGCGCACCAAACCCAATCTCGCACACAGGACACACCAAACCCCCTCTCGCACACAGCACCCACCAAAACCCCTCTCGCACACAGGACACACCAAATCCCCTCTTGCACACAGCGCCCACCAAACCCAATCTCACACACAGGACACACCAAACCCCCTCTCGCACACAGCGCCCACCAAACCCCCTCTCGCACACAGCGCCCACCAAACTCCCTCTCGCACACAGCGCCCACCAAACCCCCTCTCGCACACAGATCCCACCAAACACCCTCTCGCACACAGCGCCCACCAAACCCCCTCTCACACACAGGACACACCAAACCCCCTCTCGCACACAGATCCCACCAAACCCCCTCTCGCACACAGCGCCCACCAAACCACCTCTCACACACAGCGCCCACCAAACCCCCTCTCGCACACAGCTCCCACCAAACCCCCTCTCGCACACAGCGCCCACCAAACCCCCTCTCGCACACAGATCCCACCAAACCCCCTGTCGCACACAGCACCCACCAAACCCCCTCTCGCACACAGCAGCCACCAAACCCCCTCGCGCACACAGGACACACCAAACCCCCTCTCGCACACAGGACACACCAAAACCCCTCTCGCACTCAGCACCCACCAAAACCCCTCTCGCACTCAGCACCCACCAAACCCCTCTCGCACACAGATCCCACCAAACGCCATGTCGCACACAGCACCCACCAAACCCCCTCTCGCACACAACAGCCACCAAACCCACACTCGCACACAGGACACACCAAACCCCCTCTCGCACACAGGACACACCAAACCCCCTCTCGCACTCAGCACCCACCAAACCCCCTCTCGCACTCAGCACCCACCAAACCCCCTCTTGCACACAGCGCCCACCAAACCCCCTCCCTCACACAGCGCCCACCAAACCCCCTCTCGCACACAGCGCCCACCAAACCCCCTCTCGCACACAGCGCCCACCAAACCCCCTCTCGCACACAGCGCCCACCAAACCCCCTCTCGCACACAGATCCCACCAAACCCCCTCTCGCACACAGCGCCCACCAAACCCCCTCTCACACACAGGATACACCAAACCCCCTCTGGCACACAGGACACACCAAACCCCCTCTCGCACACAGCGCGCACCAAACCCAATCTCGCACACAGGACACACCAAACCCCCTCTCGCACACAGCACCCACCAAAACCCCTCTCGCACACAGGACACACCAAACACCCTCTCGCACACAGCGCCCACCAAACCCCCTCTCGCACACAGCGCCCACCAAACCCCCTCTTGCACACAGCGCCCAACAAACAACCTCTCGCACACAGCGCCCACCAAACCCCCTCTCGCACACATCGCCCACCAAACCCCCTCTCGCACACAGATCCCACCAAACCCCCTCTCGCACACAGCGCCCACCAAACCCCCTCTCACACACAGGATACACCAAACCCCCTCTCGCAAACAGGACACACCAAACCCCCTCTCGCACACAGCGCCCACCAAACACCCTCTCACACACAGCGCCCACCAAACCCGCTCTCACACACAGGACACACCAAACCCCCTCTCACACACAGCGCCCACCAAACCCCCTCTCGCACACAGGACACACCAAACCCCCTCTCGCACACAGCGCCCACCAAACCCAATCTCGCACACAGGACACACCAGACCCCCTCTCGCACACAGGACACACCAAATCCCCTCTCGCACACAGCGCGCACCAAACCCAATCTCGCACACATGACACACCAAACCCCCTCTCGCACACAGCACCCAGCAAAACCCCTCTCGCACACAGGACACACCAAACCCCCTCTTGCACACAGCGCCCACCAAACCCCCTCTCACACACAGGATACACCAAACCCCCTCTCGCAAACAGGACACACCAAACCCCCTCTCGCACACAGCGCCCACCAAACACCCTCTCACACACAGCGCCCAACAAATCCCCTCTCACACACAGGACACACCAAACCCCCTCTCACACACAGCGCCCAGCAAACCCCCTCTCGCACACAGGACACACCAAACCCCCTCTCGCACACAGCGCCCACCAAACCCAATCTCGCACACAGGACACACCAGACCCCCTCTCGCACACAGGACACACCAAACTCCATCTCGCACACAGCGCGCACCAAACCCAATCTCGCACACAGGACACAACAAACCCCCTCTCGCACACAGCACCCACCAAAACCCCTCTCGCACATAGGACACACCAAACACCCTCTCGCACACAGCGCCCACCAAACCCCCTCTCGCACACAGCGCCCACCAAACCCCCTCTTGCACACAGCGCCCAGTAAACACCCTCTCACACACAGCGCGCCCACCAAACCCCCTCTCGCACACAGGGCCCACCAAACCTCCTCTCGCACACAGCGCCCACCAAACACCCTCTCACACACAGCGCCCACCAAACCCCCTCTCGCACACAGCGCGCAACAAACCCCCTCTCGCACACAGCGCCCAGCAAACCCCCTCTCGCACACAGCGCCCACCAAAACCCCTCTCGCACACAGCGCCCACCAAACCCCCTCTCGCACACAGCGCCCACCAAACCCCCTCTCACACACAGCGCGGACTAAACCCCCTCTCGCACACAGCGCGCACCAAACCCCCTCTCGCACACAGCGCCCAGCAAACCACCTCTCGCACACAGGGCCCACCAAACCCCCTCTCGCACACAGATCCCACCAAACCCCCTCTTGCACACAGCACCCACCAAACCCCCCATCGCACACAGCGCGCACCAAACCCCCTCTCGCACACAGCACCCACCAAACCCCCTCTCGCACACAGCACCCACCAAACCTCCTCTCGCACACAGCGCCCACCAAACCCCTCTCGCACACAGCGCCCACCAAACCCCCTCTCGCACACAGCGCCCACCAAACCCCCTCTCGCACACAGCGCCCACCAAAACCCCTCTCGCACACAGCGCCCACCAAACCCAATCTCACACACAGGACACACCAAACCCCCTCTCGCACACAGCGCGCACCAAACCCCCTCTCGCACACAGCGCCCACCAAACCCCCTCTCGCACACAGCGCCCACCAAACCCCCTCTCGCACACAGCGCCCACCAAACCCCCTCTCGCACACAGATCCCACCAAACCCCCTCTCGCACACAGCGCCCACCAAACCCCCTCTCACACACAGAACACACCAAACCCCCTCTCGCAAACAGGACACACCAAACCCCCTCTCGCACACAAAGCCCACCAAACACCCTCTCACACACAGCGCCCACCAAACCCCCTCTCACACACAGGACACACCAAACCCCCTCTCGCACACAGCTCCCACCAAACCCCCTCTCGCACACAGCGCCCACCAAACCCCCTCTCGCACACAGATCCCACCAAACCCCCTGTCGCACACGGCACCCACCAAACCCCCTCTCGCACACAGCAGCCACCAAACCCCCTCTCGCACACAGGACACACCAAAACCCCTCTCGCACACAGGACACACCAAACCCCCTCTCGCACTCAGCACCCACCAAAACCCCTCTCGCACTCAGCGCCCACCAAACCCCCTCTCGCACACAGCGCCCACCAAACCCCCTCTCGCACACAGCGCCCACCAAACCCCCTCTCGCACACAGCGCCCACCAAACCCCCTCTGGCACACAGCGCGCACCAAACCCCCTCTGGCACACAGCGCGCACCAAACCCCCTCTCGCACACAGCGCCCACCAAACCCCCTCTCGCACACAGGACACACCAAATCCCCTCTCGCACACAGCACGCACCAAACCCCCTCTCGCACACAGCGCCCACCAAACCCCCTCTGGCACACAGCGCCCACCAAACCCCCTCTCGCACACAGCGCCCACCAAACCCCCTCTCGCACACAGCGCGCACCAAACCCCCTCTGGCACACAGCGCCCACCAAACCCCCTCTCGCACACAGCACCCACCAAACCCCCTCTCACACACAGCGCCCACCAAATCCCCTCTCGCACACAGCGCCCACCAAACCCCCTCTCGCACACAGCGCCCACCAAACACCCTCTCGCAAACAGCGCGCACCAAACCCCCTCTCGCACACAGCGCCCACCAAACCCCCTCTCACGCACAGCGCCCACCAAACCACCTCTCGCACACAGCTCCCACCAAACCCCCTCTCGCACACAGCGCCCACCAAACCCCCTCTCGCACACAGCGCCCACCAAACCACCTGTCGCACACAGCACCCACCAAACCCCCTCTCGCACACAGCACCCACCAAACCCGCTCTCGCACACAGGACACGCCAAACCCACTCTCGCACACAGGACACACCAAACCCCCTCTCGCACTCAGCACCCACCAAACCCCCTCTCGCACACAGCGCCCACCAAACCCCCTCTCGCACACAGCGCCCACCAAACCCCCTCTCGCACACAGATCCCACCAAAGCCCCTCTCGCACACAGCGCCCACCAAACCCCCTCTCACACACAGCACCCACCAAATCCCCTCTCACACACAGATCCCACCAAACCCCCTCTCGCACACAGCGCCCACCAAACCCCCTCACGCACACAGCGCCCATCAAACCCCCTCTCGCACACGGCGCCCACCAAACCCCCTCTCGCACACAGTGCGCACTAAACCCCCTCTCGCACACAGCGCCCACCAAACACCCTCTCGCACACAGCGCCCACCAAACCCCCTCTCGCACACAGGACACACCAAACCCCCTCTCGCACACAGCGCCCACCAAACCCCATCTCGCACACAGTACCCACCAAACCCCCTCTCGCACACAGCGCCCAGCAAACCACATCTCGCACACAGCGCCCACCAAACCCCCCCTCTCACACAGCGCCCAGCAAACCACATCTCGAACACAGCGCCCACCAAACCCCCTCTCGCACACAGCGCCCACTAAACCACCTCTCACACACAGGACACACCAAACACCCTCTCGCACACAGCGCCCACCAAACCCCCTCTCGCACAGAGCGCCCACCAAACCCCCTCTCACACACAGCGCGCACCAAACCCCCTCTCGCACACAGGGCCCACCAAACCTCCTCTCGCACACAGCGCCCACCAAACACCCTCTCAAACACAGCGCCCACCAAAACCCCTCTCGCACACATCGCCCACCAAACCCCCTCTCGCACACAGCGCCCACCAAACCCCCTCTCGCACACAGCGCCCACCAAACCCCCTCTCGCACACAGCGCCCACCAAAACCCCTCTCGCACACAGCGCCCACCAAAACCCCTCTCGCACACAGCGCCCACCAAACCCCCTCTCGCACACAGCGCCCACCAAAACCCCTCTCGCACACAGCGCCCACCAAAACCCCTCTCGCACACAGCGCCCACCATACCCCCTCTCACACACAGCGCGCACTAAACCCCCTCTCGCACACAGCGCGCACCAAACCCCCTCTCGCACACAGCGCCCAGCAAACCACCTCTCGCACACAGGGCCCACCAAACCCCCTCTCGCACACAGATGCCACCAAACCCCCTCTTGCACACAGCACCCACCAAACCCCCCATCGCACACAGCGCGCACCAAACCCCCTCTCGCACACAGCGCCCACCAAAACTGCTCTCGCACACAGCGCCCACCAAACCCCTCTCGCACACAGCGCCCACCAAACCCCCTCTCGCACACAGCGCCCACCAAACCCGCTCTCGCACACAGGACACGCCAAACCCACTCTCGCACACAGGACACACCAAACCCCCTCTCGCACTCAGCACCCACCAAACCCCCTCTCGCACACAGCGCCCACCAAACCCCCTCTCGCACACAGCGCCCACCAAACCCCCTCTCGCACACAGATCCCACCAAAGCCCCTCTCGCACACAGCGCCCACCAAACCCCCTCTCACACACAGCACCCACCAAATCCCCTCTCACACACAGATCCCACCAAACCCCCTCTCGCACACAGCGCCCACCAAACCCCCTCACGCACACAGCGCCCATCAAACCCCCTCTCGCACACGGCGCCCACCAAACCCCCTCTCGCACACAGTGCGCACTAAACCCCCTCTCGCACACAGCGCCCACCAAACACCCTCTCGCACACAGCGCCCACCAAACCCCCTCTCGCACACAGGACACACCAAACCCCCTCTCGCACACAGCGCCCACCAAACCCCATCTCGCACACAGTACCCACCAAACCCCCTCTCGCACACAGCGCCCAGCAAACCACATCTCGCACACAGCGCCCACCAAACCCCCCCTCTCACACAGCGCCCAGCAAACCACATCTCGAACACAGCGCCCACCAAACCCCCTCTCGCACACAGCGCCCACTAAACCACCTCTCACACACAGGACACACCAAACACCCTCTCGCACACAGCGCCCACCAAACCCCCTCTCGCACAGAGCGCCCACCAAACCCCCTCTCACACACAGCGCGCACCAAACCCCCTCTCGCACACAGGGCCCACCAAACCTCCTCTCGCACACAGCGCCCACCAAACACCCTCTCAAACACAGCGCCCACCAAAACCCCTCTCGCACACATCGCCCACCAAACCCCCTCTCGCACACAGCGCCCACCAAACCCCCTCTCGCACACAGCGCCCACCAAACCCCCTCTCGCACACAGCGCCCACCAAAACCCCTCTCGCACACAGCGCCCACCAAAACCCCTCTCGCACACAGCGCCCACCAAAACCCCTCTCGCACACAGCGCCCACCAAACCCCCTCTCGCACACAGCGCCCACCAAAACCCCTCTCGCACACAGCGCCCACCAAAACCCCTCTCGCACACAGCGCCCACCATACCCCCTCTCACACACAGCGCGCACTAAACCCCCTCTCGCACACAGCGCGCACCAAACCCCCTCTCGCACACAGCGCCCAGCAAACCACCTCTCGCACACAGGGCCCACCAAACCCCCTCTCGCACACAGATGCCACCAAACCCCCTCTTGCACACAGCACCCACCAAACCCCCCATCGCACACAGCGCGCACCAAACCCCCTCTCGCACACAGCGCCCACCAAAACTGCTCTCGCACACAGCGCCCACCAAACCCCTCTCGCACACAGCGCCCACCAAACCCCCTCTCGCACACAGCGCCCACCAAACCTCCTCTCGCACAGTGCGCCCACCAAAACCCCTCTCGCACACAGCGCCCACCAAACCCAATCTCACACACAGGACACACCAAACCCCCTCTCGCACTCAGCGCGCACCAAACCCCCTCTCGCACACAGCGCCCACCAAAACCCCTCTCGCGCACAGCGCCCACCAAACCCCCTCTCGCACACAGCGCCCACCAAAACCCCTCTCGCACACAGCGCCCACCAAACCCCCTCTCGCACACATCGCCCACCAAAACCCCTCTCGCACACAGCGCCCACCAAACACCCTCTCACACACAGCGCCCACCAAACCCCCTCTCACACACAGGACACACCAAACCCCCTCTCACACACAGCGCCCACCAAACCCCCTCTCGCACACAGGACACACCAAACCCCCTCTCGCACACAGCGCCCACCAAACCCAATCTCGCACACAGGTCACACCAGACCCCCTCTCGCACACAGGACACACCAAACCCCCTCTCGCACACAGCGCGCACCAAACCCAATCTCGCACACAGGACACACCAAAGCCCCTCTCGCACACAGCACCCGCCAAAACCCCTCTCGCACACAGGACACACCAAACCCCCTCTTGCACACAGCGCCCACCAAACCCAATCTCACACACAGGACACACCAAACCCCCTCTCGCACACAGCGCCCACCAAACCCCCTCTCGCACACAGCGCCCACCAAACCCCCTCTCGCACACAGCGCCCACCAAACCCCCTCTCGCACACAGATCCCACCAAACCCCCTCTCGCACACAGCGCCCACCAAACCACCTCTCACACATAGCGCCCACCAAACCCCCTCTCGCACACAGCTCCCACCAAACCCCCTCTGGCACACAGCGCCCACCAAACCCCCTCTCGCACACAGATCCCACCAAACCCCCTGTCGCACACAGCACCCACCAAACCCCCTCTCGCACACAGCAGCCACCAAACCCCCTCTCGCACACAGGACACACCAAACCCCCTCTCGCACACAGGACACACCAAACCCCCTCTCGCACTCAGCACCCACCAAAACCCCTCTCGCACTCAGCACCCACCAAACCCCCTCTCGCACACAGATCCCACCAAACGCCCTGTCGCACACAGCACCCACCAAACCCCCTCTCGCACACAACAGCCACCAAACCCCCTCTCGTACACAGGACACACCAAACCCCCTCTCGCACACAGGACACACCAAACCCCCTCTCGCACACAGGACACACCAAACCCCCTCTCGCACTCAGCACCCACCAAACCCCCTCTCGCACTCAGCACCCACCAAACCCCCTCTTGCACACAGCGCCCACCAAACCCCCTCCCTCACACAGCGCCCACCAAACCCCCTCTCGCACACAGCGCCCACCAAACCCCCTCTCGCACACAGCCCCCACCAAACCCCCTCTCGCACACAGCGCCCACCAAACCCCCTGTCGCACACAGCGCACACCAAACCCCCTCTGGCACACAGCGCGCACCAAACCCCCTCTCGCACACAGCGCCCACCAAACCCCCTCTCGCACACAGCGCCCACCAAACCCCCTCTCGCACACAGGACACACCAAATCCCCTCTCGCACACAGCACGCACCAAACCCCCTCTCGCACACAGCGCCCACCAAACCCCCTCTGGCACACAGCGCGCACCAAACCCCCTCTCGCACACAGCGCCCACCAAAACTCCTCTCGCACACAGCGCCCACCAAACCCCTCTCGCACACAGCGCCCACCAAACCCCCTCTCGCACACAGCGCCCACCAAACCTCCTCTCGCACAGTGCGCCCACCAAAACCCCTCTCGCACACAGCGCCCACCAAACCCAATCTCACACACAGGACACACCAAACCCCCTCTCGCACTCAGCGCGCACCAAACCCCCTCTCGCACACAGCGCCCACCAAAACCCCTCTCGCGCACAGCGCCCACCAAACCCCCTCTCGCACACAGCGCCCACCAAAACCCCTCTCGCACACAGCGCCCACCAAAACCCCTCTCGCACACAGCGCCCACCAAACACCCTCTCACACACAGCGCCCACCAAACCCCCTCTCACACACAGGACACACCAAACCCCCTCTCACACACAGCGCCCACCAAACCCCCTCTCGCACACAGGACACACCAAACCCCCTCTCGCACACAGCGCCCACCAAACCCAATCTCGCACACAGGTCACACCAGACCCCCTCTCGCACACAGGACACACCAAACCCCCTCTCGCACACAGCGCGCACCAAACCCAATCTCGCACACAGGACACACCAAAGCCCCTCTCGCACACAGCGCCCACCAAAACCCCTCTCGCACTCAGCACCCACCAAACCCCCTCTCGCACACAGATCCCACCAAACGCCCTGTCGCACACAGCACCCACCAAACCCCCTCTCGCACACAACAGCCACCAAACCCCCTCTCGTACACAGGACACACCAAACCCCCTCTCGCACACAGGACACACCAAACCCCCTCTCGCACACAGGACACACCAAACCCCCTCTCGCACTCAGCACCCACCAAACCCCCTCTCGCACTCAGCACCCACCAAACCCCCTCTTGCACACAGCGCCCACCAAACCCCCTCCCTCACACAGCGCCCACCAAACCCCCTCTCGCACACAGCGCCCACCAAACCCCCTCTCGCACACAGCCCCCACCAAACCCCCTCTCGCACACAGCGCCCACCAAACCCCCTGTCGCACACAGCGCACACCAAACCCCCTCTGGCACACAGCGCGCACCAAACCCCCTCTCGCACACAGCGCCCACCAAACCCCCTCTCGCACACAGCGCCCACCAAACCCCCTCTCGCACACAGCGCCCACCAAACCCCCTCTCGCACACAGGACACACCAAATCCCCTCTCGCACACAGCACGCACCAAACCCCCTCTCGCACACAGCGCCCACCAAACCCCCTCTGGCACACAGCGCGCACCAAACCCCCTCTCGCACACAGCGCCCACCAAAACTCCTCTCGCACACAGCGCCCACCAAACCCCTCTCGCACACAGCGCCCACCAAACCCCCTCTCGCACACAGCGCCCACCAAACCTCCTCTCGCACAGTGCGCCCACCAAAACCCCTCTCGCACACAGCGCCCACCAAACCCAATCTCACACACAGGACACACCAAACCCCCTCTCGCACTCAGCGCGCACCAAACCCCCTCTCGCACACAGCGCCCACCAAAACCCCTCTCGCGCACAGCGCCCACCAAACCCCCTCTCGCACACAGCGCCCACCAAAACCCCTCTCGCACACAGCGCCCACCAAAACCCCTCTCGCACACAGCGCCCACCAAACACCCTCTCACACACAGCGCCCACCAAACCCCCTCTCACACACAGGACACACCAAACCCCCTCTCACACACAGCGCCCACCAAACCCCCTCTCGCACACAGGACACACCAAACCCCCTCTCGCACACAGCGCCCACCAAACCCAATCTCGCACACAGGTCACACCAGACCCCCTCTCGCACACAGGACACACCAAACCCCCTCTCGCACACAGCGCGCACCAAACCCAATCTCGCACACAGGACACACCAAAGCCCCTCTCGCACACAGCGCCCACCAAACCCCCTCTCGCACACAGCGCCCACCAAACCCCCTCTCGCACACAGCGCCCACCAAACCCCCTCTCGCACACAGATCCCACCAAACCCCCTCTCGCACACAGCGCCCACCAAACCACCTCTCACACATAGCGCCCACCAAACCCCCTCTCGCACACAGCTCCCACCAAACCCCCTCTGGCACACAGCGCCCACCAAACCCCCTCTCGCACACAGATCCCACCAAACCCCCTGTCGCACACAGCACCCACCAAACCCCCTCTCGCACACAGCAGCCACCAAACCCCCTCTCGCACACAGGACACACCAAACCCCCTCTCGCACACAGGACACACCAAACCCCCTCTCGCACTCAGCACCCACCAAAACCCCTCTCGCACTCAGCACCCACCAAACCCCTCTCGCACACAGATCCCACCAAACGCCCTGTCGCACACAGATCCCACCAAACCCCCTCTCGCACACAACAGCCACCAAACCCCCTCTCGTACACAGGACACACCAAACCCCCTCTCGCACACAGGACACACCAAACCCCCTCTCGCACACAGGACACACCAAACCCCCTCTCGCACTCAGCACCCACCAAACCCCCTCTCGCACTCAGCACCCACCAAACCCCCTCTTGCACACAGCGCCCACCAAACCCCCTCCCTCACACAGCGCCCACCAAACCCCCTCTCGCACACAGCGCCCACCAAACCCCCTCTCGCACACAGCCCCCACCAAACCCCCTCTCGCACACAGCGCCCACCAAACCCCCTGTCGCACACAGCGCACACCAAACCCCCTCTGGCACACAGCGCGCACCAAACCCCCTCTCGCACACAGCGCCCACCAAACCCCCTCTCGCACACAGCGCCCACCAAACCCCCTCTCGCACACAGGACACACCAAATCCCCTCTCGCACACAGCACGCACCAAACCCCCTCTCGCACACAGCGCCCACCAAACCCCCTCTGGCACACAGCGCGCACCAAACCCCCTCTCGCACACAGCGCCCACCAAACCTCCTATCGCACACAGCGCCCACCAAACCCCTCTCGCACACAGCGCCCACCAAACCCCCTCTCGCACACAGCGCCCACCAAACCCCCTCTCGCACACAGCGCCCACCAAACCCCCTCTCGCACACAGCGCCCACCAAACCTCCTCTCGCACAGTGCGCCCACCAAACCCCCTCTCGCACACAGCACCCACCAAACCCAATCTCACACACAGGACACACCAAACCCCCTCTCGCACACAGCGCGCACCAAACCCCCTCTCGCACACAGCGCCCACCAAACCCCCACTCGCACACAGCGCCCACCAAACCCCCTCTCGCACACAGTGCCCACCAAACCCCCTCTCGCACACAGATCCAACCAAACCCCCTCTCGCACACAGCGCCCACCAAACCCCCTCTCACACACAGGATACACCAAACCCCCTCTCGCAAACAGGACACACCAAACCCCCTCTCGCACACAGCGCCCACCAAACACTCTCTCACACACAGCGCCCACCAAACCCCCTCTCACACACAGGACACACCAAACCCCCTCTCACACACAGCGCCCACCAAACCCCCTCTCGCACACAGGACACACCAAACCCCCTCTCGCACACAGCGCCCACCAAACCCAATCTCGCACACAGGACACACCAGACCCCCTCTCGCACACAGGACACACCAAACCCCCTCTCGCACACAGCGCGCACCAAACCCAATCTCGCACACAGGACACACCAAACCCCCTCTCGCACACAGCACCCACCAAAACCACTCTCGCACACAGGACACACCAAACCCCCTCTCGCACACAGCGCCCACCAAACCCCGTCTCGCACACAGCGCCCACCAAACCCCCTCTTGCACACAGCGCCCACCAAACACCCTCTCACACACAGCGCGCACCAAACCCCCTCTCGCACACAGGGCCCACCAAACCTCCTCTCGCACACAGCGCCCACCAAACACCCTCTCACACACAGCGCCCACCAAACCCCCTCTCGCACACAGCGCCCACCAAACCCCCTCTCGCACACAGCGCCCACCAAACCCCCTCTCGCACACAGCGCCCACCAAAACCCCTCTCGCACACAGCGCCCACCAAACCCCCTCTCGCACACAGCGCCCACCAAACCCCCTCTCGCACACAGCGCGCACTAAACCCGCTCTCGCACACAGCGCGCACCAAACCCCCTCTCGCACACAGCGCCCAGCAAACCACCTCTCGCACACAGGGCCCACCAAACCCCCTCTCGCACACAGATCCCACCAAACCCCCTCTTGCACACAGCACCCACCAAACCCCCCATCGCACACAGCGCGCACCAAACCCCCTCTCGCACACAGCGCCCACCAAACCTCCTCTCGCACACAGCGCCCACCAAACCCCTCTCGCACACAGCGCCCACCAAACCCCCTGTCGCACAAAGCGCCCACCAAACCTCCTCTCGCACAGTGCGCCCACCAAAACCCCTCTCGCACACAGCGCCCACCAAACCCAATCTCACACACAGGACACACCAAACCCCCTCTCGCACACAGCGCGCACCAAACCCCCTCTCGCACACAGCGCCCACCAAACCCCCTCTCGCACACTGCGCCCACCAAACCCCCTCTCGTACACAGCGCCCACCAAACCCCCTCTCGCACACAGCGCCCACCAAACCCCCTCTCGCACACAGCGCCCACCAAACCCCCTCTCGCACACATCGCCCACCAAACCCCCTCTCGCACACAGTGCCCACAAAACCCCCTCTCGCACACAGATCCCACCAAACCCCCTCTCGCACACAGCGCCCACCAAACCCCCTCTCACACACAGGATACACCAAACCCCCTCTCGCAAACAGGACACACCAAACCCCCTCTCGCACACAGCGCCCACCAAACACCCTCTCACACACAGAGCCCACCAAACCTCCTCTCGCACACAGCGCCCACCAAACCCAATCTCACACACAGGACACACCAAACACCCTCTCACACACAGCGCCCACCAAAACCCCTCTCGCACACAGCGCCCACCAAACCCAATCTCACACACAGGACACACCAAACCCCCTCTCGCACACAGCGCGCACCAAACCCCCTCTCGCACACAGTGCCCACCAAACCCCCTCTCGCACACAGCGCCCACCAAACCCCCTCTCGCACACAGCGCCCACCAAACCCCCTCTCGCACACAGCGCCCACCAAACCCCCTCTCGCACACAGCGCCCACCAAACCCCCTCTCGCACACATCGCCCACCAAACCCCCTCTCGCACACAGATCCCACCAAACCCCCTCTCGCACACAGCGCCCACCAAACCCCCTCTCACACACAGGATACACCAAAACCCCTCTCGCAAACAGGACACACCAAACCCCCTCTCGCACACAGCGCCCACCAAACACCCTCTCACACACAGCGCCCACCAAACCCCCTCTCACACACAGGACACACCAAACCCCCTCTCACACACAGCGCCCACCAAACCCCCTCTCGCACACAGGACACACCAAACCCCCTCTCGCACACAGCGCCCACCAAACCCAATCTCGCACACAGGACACACCAGACCCCCTCTCGCACACAGGACACACCAAACCCCCTCTCGCACACAGGACACACCAAACCCCCTCTCGCACACAGCGCGCACCAAACCCAATCTCGCACACAGGACACACCAAACCCCCTCTCGCACACAGCACCCACCAAAACCCCTCTCGCACACAGCGCCCACCAAACCCCCTCTCGCACACAGCGCCCACCAAACCCCCTCTTGCACACAGCGCCCACCAAACACCCTCTCACACACAGCGCGCACCAAACCCCCTCTCGCACACAGGGCCCACCAAACCTCCTCTCGCACACAGCGCCCACCAAACACCCTCTCACACACAGCGCCCACCAAACCCCCTCTCGCACACAGCGCCCACCAAACCCCCTCTCGCACACAGCGCCCACCAAAACCCCTCTCGCACACAGCGCCCACCAAACCCCCTCTCGCACACAGCGCCCACCAAACCCCCTCTCACACACAGCGCGCACTAAACCCGCTCTCGCACACAGCGCGCACCCAACCCCCTCTCGCACACAGCGCCCAGCAAACCACCTCTCGCACACAGGGCCCACCAAACCCCCTCTCGCACACAGATCCCACCAAACCCCCTCTTGCACACAGCACCCACCAAACCCCCCATCGCACACAGCGCGCACCAAACCCCCTCTCGCACACAGCGCCCACCAAACCTCCTCTCGCACACAGCGCCCACCAAACCCCTCTCGCACACAGCGCCCACCAAACCCCCTCTCGCACACAGCGCCCACCAAACCTCCTCTCGCACAGTGCGCCCACCAAAACCCCTCTCGCACACAGCGCCCACCAAACCCAATCTCACACACAGGACACACCAAACCCCCTCTCGCACACAGCGCGCACCAAACCCCCTCTCGCACACAGCGCCCACCAAACCCCCTCTGGCACACAGCGCCCACCAAACCCCCTCTCGCACACAGCGCCCACCAAACCCCCTCTCGCACACAGCGCCCACCAAACCCCCTCTCGCACACAGCGCCCACCAAACCCCCTCTCGCACACAGCGCCCACCAAACCCCCTCTCGCACACATCGCCCACCAAACCCCCTCTCGCACACAGATCCCACCAAACCCCCTCTCGCACACAGCGCCCACCAAACCCAATCTCGCACACAGGACACACCAAACCCCCTCTCGCACACAGCACGCACCAAACCCCCTCTCGCACACAGCGCCCACCAAACCCCCTCTCGCACACAGATCCCACCAAACACCCTCTCGCACACAGCGCCCACCAAACCCCCTCTCACACACAGGACACACCAAACCCCCTCTCGCACACAGATCCCACCAAACCCCCTCTCGCACACAGCGCCCACCAAACCACCTCTCACACACAGCGCCCACCAAACCCCCTCTCGCACACAGCTCCCACCAAACCCCCTCTCGCACACAGCGCCCACCAAACCCCCTCTCGCATACCGATCCCACCAAACCCCCTGTCGCACACAGCACCCACCAAACCCCCTCTCGCACACAGCAGCCACCAAACCCCCTCTCGCACACAGGACACACCAAACCCCCTCTCGCACACAGGACACACCAAACCCCCTCTCACACACAGCGCCCACCAAACCCCCTCTCGCACACAGCGCCCACCAAACCCCCTCTCGCACACAGCGCCCACCAAACCCCCTCTCGCACTCAGCACCCACCAAAACCCCTCTCGCACTCAGCACCCACCAAACCCCTCTCGCACACAGATCCCACCAAACGCCCTGTCGCACACAGCACCCACCAAACCCCCTCTCGCACACAACAGCCACCAAACCCCCTCTCGCACACAGGACACACCAAACCCCCTCTCGCACACAGGACACACCAAACCCCCTCTCGCACTTAGCACCCACCAAACCCCCTCTCGCACTCAGCACCCACCAAACCCCCTCTTGGACACAGCGCCCACCAAACCCCCTCCCTCACACAGCGCCCACCAAACCCCCTCTCGCACACAGCGCCCACCAAACCCCCTCTCGCACACAGCCCCCACCAAACCCCCTCTCGCACACAGCGCCCACCAAACCCCCTCTCGCATACAGCGCACACCAAACCCCCTCTGGCACACAGCGCGCACCAAACCCCCTCTCGCACACAGCGCCCACCAAACCCCCTCTCGCACACAGCGCCCACCAAACCCCCTCTCGCACACAGGACACACCAAATCCCCTCTCGCACACAGCACGCACCAAACACCCTCTCGCACACAGCGCCCACCAAACCCCCTCTGGCACACAGCGCGCACCAAACCCCCTCTCGCACACAGCGCCCACCAAACCTCTTCTCGCACACAGCGCCCACCAAACCTCCTCTCGCACAGTGCGCCCACCAAACCCCCTCTCGCACACAGCGCCCACCAAACCCAATCTCACACACAGGACACACCAAACGCCCTCTCGCACACAGCGCGCACCAAACCCCCTCTCGCACACAGCGCCCACCAAACCCCCACTCGCACACAGCGCCCACCAAACCCCCTCTCGCACACAGTGCCCACCAAACCCCCTCTCGCACACAGATCCCACCAAACCCCCTCTCGCACACAGCGCCCACCAAACCCCCTCTCACACACAGGATACACCAAACCCCCTCTCGCACACAGCGCCCACCAAACCCCCTCTCGCACACAGGACACACCAAATCCCCTTTCGCACACAGCACGCACCAAACACCCTCTCGCACACAGCGCCCACCAAACCCCCTCTCACACACAGCACCCACCAAACCCCCTCTCGCACACAGCGCCCACCAAACCCCCTCTCACACACAGGATACACCAAACCCCCTCTCGCACACAGCGCGCACCAAACCCCCTCTCGCACACAGGACACACCAAATCCCCTCTGGCACACAGCGCGCACCAAACCCCCTCTCGCACACAGCGCCCACCAAACCTCTTCTCGCACACAGCGCCCACCAAACCTCCTCTCGCACAGTGCGCCCACCAAACCCCCTCTCGCACACAGGACACACCAAATCCCCTCTCGCACACAGCACGCACCAAACCCCCTCTCGCACACAGCGCCCACCAAACCCCCTCTGGCACACAGCGCGCACCAAACCCCCTCTCGCACACAGCGCCCACCAAACCTCCTCTCGCACACAGCGCCCACCAAACCCCTCTCGCACACAGCGCCCACCAAACCCCCTCTCGCACACAGCGCCCACCAAACCTCCTCTCGCACAGTGCGCCCACCAAACCCCCTCTCGCACACAGCACCCACCAAACCCAATCTCACACACAGGACACACCAAACCCCCTCTCGCACACAGCGCGCACCAAACCCCCTCTCGCACACAGCGCCCACCAAACCCCCACTCGCACACAGCGCCCACCAAACCCCCTCTCGCACACAGTGCCCACCAAACCCCCTCTCGCACACAGATCCAACCAAACCCCCTCTCGCACACAGCGCCCACCAAACCCCCTCTCACACACAGGATACACCAAACCCCCTCTCGCAAACAGGACACACCAAACCCCCTCTCGCACACAGCGCCCACCAAACACTCTCTCACACACAGCGCCCACCAAACCACCTCTCACACACAGGACACACCAAACCCCCTCTCACACACAGCGCCCACCAAACCCCCTCTCGCACACAGGACACACCAAACCCCCTCTCGCACACAGCGCCCACCAAACCCAATCTCGCACACAGGACACACCAGACCCCCTCTCGCACACAGGACACACCAAACCCCCTCTCGCACACAGCGCGCACCAAACCCAATCTCGCACACAGGACACACCAAACCCCCTCTCGCACACAGCACCCACCAAAACCCCTCTCGCACACAGGACACACCAAACCCCCTCTCGCACACAGCGCCCACCAAACCCCGTCTCGCACACAGCGCCCACCAAACCCCCTCTTGCACACAGCGCCCACCAAACACCCTCTCACACACAGCGCGCACCAAACCCCCTCTCGCACACAGGGCCCACCAAACCTCCTCTCGCACACAGCGCCCACCAAACACCCTCTCACACACAGCGCCCACCAAACCCCCTCTCGCACACAGCGCCCACCAAACCCCCTCTCGCACACAGCGCCCACCAAACCCCCTCTCGCACACAGCGCCCACCAAACCCCCTCTCGCACACAGCGCCCACCAAACACCCTCTCACACACAGCGCGCACCAAACCCCCTCTCGCACACAGGGCCCACCAAACCTCCTCTCGCACACAGCGCCCACCAAACACCCTCTCACACACAGCGCCCACCAAACCCCCTCTCGCACACAGCGCCCACCAAACCCCCTCTCGCACACAGCGCCCACCAAACCCCCTCTCGCACACAGCGCCCACCAAACCCCCTCTCGCACACAGCGCCCACCAAACCCCCTCTCGCACACAGCGCGCACTAAACCCGCTCTCGCACACAGCGCGCACCAAACCCCCTCTCGCACACAGCGCCCAGCAAACCACCTCTCGCACACAGGGCCCACCAAACCCCCTCTCGCACACAGATCCCACCAAACCCCCTCTTGCACACAGCACCCACCAAACCCCCCATCGCACACAGCGCGCACCAAACCCCCTCTCGCACACAGCGCCCACCAAACCTCCTCTCGCACACAGCGCCCACCAAACCCCTCTCGCACACAGCGCCCACCAAACCCCCTGTCGCACAAAGCGCCCACCAAACCTCCTCTCGCACAGTGCGCCCACCAAAACCCCTCTCGCACACAGCGCCCACCAAACCCAATCTCACACACAGGACACACCAAACCCCCTCTCGCACACAGCGCGCACCAAACCCCCTCTCGCACACAGCGCCCACCAAACCCCCTCTCGCACACAGCGCCCACCAAACCCCCTCTCGTACACAGCGCCCACCAAACCCCCTCTCGCACACAGCGCCCACCAAACCCCCTCTCGCACACAGCGCCCACCAAACCCCCTCTCGCACACATCGCCCACCAAACCCCCTCTCGCACACATCGCCCACCAAACCCCCTCTCGCACACAGATCCCACCAAACCCCCTCTCGCACACAGCGCCCACCAAACCCCCTCTCACACACAGGATACACCAAACCCCCTCTCGCAAACAGGACACACCAAACCCCCTCTCGCACACAGCGCCCACCAAACACCCTCTCACACACAGAGCCCACCAAACCTCCTCTCGCACACAGCGCCCACCAAACCCAATCTCACACACAGGACACACCAAACACCCTCTCACACACAGCGCCCACCAAAACCCCTCTCGCACACAGCGCCCACCAAACCCAATCTCACACACAGGACACACCAAACCCCCTCTCGCACACAGCGCGCACCAAACCCCCTCTCGCACACAGTGCCCACCAAACCCCCTCTCGCACACAGCGCCCACCAAACCCCCTCTCGCACACAGCGCCCACCAAACCCCCTCTCGCACACAGATCCCACCAAACCCCCTCTCGCACACAGCGCCCACCAAACCCCCTCTCACACACAGGATACACCAAAACCCCTCTCGCAAACAGGACACACCAAACCCCCTCTCGCACACAGCGCCCACCAAACACCCTCTCACACACAGCGCCCACCAAACCCCCTCTCACACACAGGACACACCAAACCCCCTCTCACACACAGCGCCCACCAAACCCCCTCTCGCACACAGGACACACCAAACCCCCTCTCGCACACAGCGCCCACCAAACCCAATCTCGCACACAGGACACACCAGACCCCCTCTCGCACACAGGACACACCAAACCCCCTCTCGCACACAGGACACACCAAACCCCCTCTCGCACACAGCGCGCACCAAACCCAATCTCGCACACAGGACACACCAAACCCCCTCTCGCACACAGCACCCACCAAAACCCCTCTCGCACACAGCGCCCACCAAACCCCCTCTCGCACACAGCGCCCACCAAACCCCCTCTCGCACACAGCGCCCACCAAACACCCTCTCACACACAGCGCGCACCAAACCCCCTCTCGCACACAGGGCCCACCAAACCTCCTCTCGCACACAGCGCCCACCAAACACCCTCTCACACACAGCGCCCACCAAACCCCCTCTCGCACACAGCGCCCACCAAACCCCCTCTCGCACACAGCGCCCACCAAAACCCCTCTCGCACACAGCGCCCACCAAACCCCCTCTCGCACACAGCGCCCACCAAACCCCCTCTCACACACAGCGCGCACTAAACCCGCTCTCGCACACAGCGCGCACCCAACCCCCTCTCGCACACAGCGCCCAGCAAACCACCTCTCGCACACAGGGCCCACCAAACCCCCTCTCGCACACAGATCCCACCAAACCCCCTCTTGCACACAGCACCCACCAAACCCCCCATCGCACACAGCGCGCACCAAACCCCCTCTCGCACACAGCGCCCACCAAACCTCCTCTCGCACACAGCGCCCACCAAACCCCTCTCGCACACAGCGCCCACCAAACCCCCTCTCGCACACAGCGCCCACCAAACCTCCTCTCGCACAGTGTGCCCACCAAAACCCCTCTCGCACACAGCGCCCACCAAACCCAATCTCACACACAGGACACACCAAACCCCCTCTCGCACACAGCGCGCACCAAACCCCCTCTCGCACACAGCGCCCACCAAACCCCCTCTCGCACACAGCACGCACCAAACCCCCTCTCGCACACAGCGCCCACCAAACCCCCTCTGGCACACAGCGCCCACCAAACCCCCTCTCGCACACAGCGCCCACCAAACCCCCTCTCGCACACAGCGCCCACCAAACCCCCTCTCGCACACAGCGCCCACCAAACCCCCTCTCGCACACAGCGCCCACCAAACCCCCTCTCGCACACAGCGCCCACCAAACCCCCTCTCGCACACATCGCCCACCAAACCCCCTCTCGCACACAGATCCCACCAAACCCCCTCTCGCACACAGCGCCCACCAAACCCAATCTCGCACACAGGACACACCAAACCCCCTCTCGCACACAGCACGCACCAAACCCCCTCTCGCACACAGCGCCCACCAAACCCCCTCTCGCACACAGATCCCACCAAACACCCTCTCGCACACAGCGCCCACCAAACCCCCTCTCACACACAGGACACACCAAACCCCCTCTCGCACACAGATCCCACCAAACCCCCTCTCGCACACAGCGCCCACCAAACCACCTCTCACACACAGCGCCCACCAAACCCCCTCTCGCACACAGCTCCCACCAAACCCCCTCTCGCACACAGCGCCCACCAAACCCCCTCTCGCATACAGATCCCACCAAACCCCCTGTCGCACACAGCACCCACCAAACCCCCTCTCGCACACAGCAGCCACCAAACCCCCTCTCGCACACAGGACACACCAAACCCCCTCTCGCACACAGGACACACCAAACCCCCTCTCACACACAGCGCCCACCAAACCCCCTCTCGCACACAGCGCCCACCAAACCCCCTCTCGCACACAGCGCCCACCAAACCCCCTCTCGCACTCAGCACCCACCAAAACCCCTCTCGCACTCAGCACCCACCAAACCCCTCTCGCACACAGATCCCACCAAACGCCCTGTCGCACACAGCACCCACCAAACCCCCTCTCGCACACAACAGCCACCAAACCCCCTCTCGCACACAGGACACACCAAACCCCCTCTCGCACACAGGACACACCAAACCCCCTCTCGCACTCAGCACCCACCAAACCCCCTCTCGCACTCAGCACCCACCAAACCCCCTCTTGGACACAGCGCCCACCAAACCCCCTCCCTCACACAGCGCCCACCAAACCCCCTCTCGCACACAGCGCCCACCAAACCCCCTCTCGCACACAGCCCCCACCAAACCCCCTCTCGCACACAGCGCCCACCAAACCCCCTCTCGCATACAGCGCACACCAAACCCCCTCTGGCACACAGCGCGCACCAAACCCCCTCTCGCACACAGCGCCCACCAAACCCCCTCTCGCACACAGCGCCCACCAAACCCCCTCTCGCACACAGGACACACCAAATCCCCTCTCGCACACAGCACGCACCAAACACCCTCTCGCACACAGCGCCCACCAAACCCCCTCTGGCATACAGCGCGCACCAAACCCCCTCTCGCACACAGCGCCCACCAAACCTCTTCTCGCACACAGCGCCCACCAAACCTCCTCTCGCACAGTGCGCCCACCAAACCCCCTCTCGCACACAGCGCCCACCAAACCCAATCTCACACACAGGACACACCAAACGCCCTCTCGCACACAGCGCGCACCAAACCCCCTCTCGCACACAGCGCCCACCAAACCCCCACTCGCACACAGCGCCCACCAAACCCCCTCTCGCACACAGTGCCCACCAAACCCCCTCTCGCACACAGATCCCACCAAACCCCCTCTCGCACACAGCGCCCACCAAACCCCCTCTCACACACAGGATACACCAAACCCCCTCTCGCACACAGCGCCCACCAAACCCCCTCTCGCAAACAGGACACACCAAACCGCCTCTCGCACACAGCGCCCACCAAACACCCTCTCACACACAGCGCCCACCAAACCCCCTCTCGCACACAGCGCCCACCAAACCCCCTCTCGCATACAGGACACACCAAACCCCCTCTCACACACAGCGCCCACCAAACCCCCTCTCGCACACAGGACACACCAAACCCCCTCTCGCACACAGCGCCCACCAAACCCAATCTCGCACACAGGACACACCAAACCCCCTCTCGCACACAGGACACACCAAACCCCCTCTCGCACACAGCGCCCACCAAACCCAATCTCGCACACAGGACACACCAGACCCCCTCTCGCACACAGGACACACCAAACCCCCTCTCGCACACAGCGCGCACCAAACCCAATCTCGCACACAGGACACACCAAACCCCCTCTCGCACACAGGACACACCAAACACCCTCTCGCACACAGCGCCCACCAAACCCCCTCTCGCACACAGCGCCCACCAAACCCCCTCTTGCACACAGCGCCCAACAAACAACCTCTCGCACACAGCGCCCACCAAACCCCCTCTCGCACACATCGCCCACCAAACCCCCTCTCGCACACAGATCCCACCAAACCCCCTCTCGCACACAGCGCCCACCAAACCCCGTCTCACACACAGGATACACCAAACCCCCTCTCGCAAACAGGACACACCAAACCCCCTCTCGCACACAGCGCCCACCAAACACCCTCTCACACACAGCGCCCACCAAACCCCCTCTCACACACAGGACACACCAAACCCTCTCTCACACACAGCGCCCACCAAACCCCCTCTCGCACACAGGACACACCAAACCCCCTCTCGCACACAGCGCCCACCAAACCCAATCTCGCACACAGGACACACCAGACCCCCTCTCGCACACAGGACACACCAAACCCCCTCTCGCACACAGCGCGCACCAAACCCAATCTCGCACACAGGACACACCAAACCCCCTCTCGCACACAGCACCCACCAAAACCCCTCTCGCACACAGGACACACCAAACCCCCTCTTGCACACAGCGCCCACCAAACCCAATCTCACACACAGGACACACCAAACCCCCTCTCGCACACAGCGCCCACCAAACCCCCTCTCGCACACAGCGCCCACCAAACCCCCTCTCGCACACAGCGCCCACCAAACACCCTCTCACACACAGCGCCCACCAAACCCCCTCTCACACACAGGACACACCAAACCCCCTCTCGCACACAGATCCCACCAAACCCCCTCTCGCACACAGCACCCACCAAACCACCTCTCACACACAGCGCCCACCAAACCCCCTCTCGCACACAGCGCCCACCAAACCCCCTCTCGCACACAGCGCCCACCAAACCCCCTCTCGCACACAGATCCCACCAAACCCCCTGTCGCACACAGCACCCACCAAACCCCCTCTCGCAAACAGCAGCCACCAAACCCCCTCTCGCACACAGGACACACCAAACCCCCTCTCGCACACAGGACACACCAAACCCCCTGTCGCACTCAGCACCCACCAAAACCCCTCTCGCACTCAGCACCCACCAAACCCCTCTCGCACACAGCGCCCAGCAAACCCCCTCTCGCACACAGATCCCACCAAACGCCCTGTCGCACACAGCACCCACCAAACCCTCTCTCGCACAGAACAGCCACCAAACCCCCTCTCGCACACAGGACACACCAAACCCCCTCTCGCACACAGGACACACCAAACCCCCTCTCGCACTCAGCACCCACCAAACCCCCTCTCGCACTCAGCACCCACCAAACCCACTCTTGCACACAGCGCCCACCAAACCCCCTCCCTCACACAGCGCCCACCAAACCCCCTCTCGCACACAGCGCCCACCAAACCCCCTCTCGCACACAGCGCCCACCAAACCCCCTCTCGCGCAGAGCGCACACCAAACCCCCTCTGGCACACAGGACACACCAAATCCCCTCTCGCACACAGCGCGCACCAAACCCCCTCTCGCACACAGCGCCCACCAAACCCCCTCTCGCACACAGCGCCCACCAAACCCCCTCTCGCACACAGCGCCCACCAAACCCCCTCTCGCACACAGCGCGCACCAAACCCCCTCTCGCACACAGCGCCCACCAAACCCCCACTCGCACACAGCGCCCACCAAACCCCCACTCGCACACAGCGCCCACCAAACCCCCTCTCGCACACAGTGCCCACCAAACCCCCTCTCGCACACAGATCCCACCAAACCCCCTCTCGCACACAGCGCCCACCAAACCCCCTCTCACACACAGGATACACCAAACCCCTTCTCGCAAACAGGACACACCAAACCCCCTCTCGCACACAGCGCCCACCAAACACCCTCTCACACACAGCGCCCACCAAACCCCCTCTCACACACAGGACACACCAAACCCCCTCTCACACACAGCGCCCACCAAACCCCCTCTCGCACACAGGACACACCAAACCCCCTCTCACACACAGCGCCCACCAAACCCAATCTCGCACACAGGACACACCAGACCCCCTCTCGCACAGGACACACCAAACCCCCTCTCGCACACAGCGCGCACCAAACCCAATCTCGCACACAGGACACACCAAACCCCCTCTCGCACACAGCACCCACCAAAACCCCTCTCGCACACAGGACACACCAAACCCCCTCTCGCACACAGCGCGCACCAAACCCAATCTCGCACACAGGACACACCAAACCCCCTCTTGCACACAGCGCCCACCAAACCCAATCTCACACACAGCGCCCACCAAACCCCCTCTCGCACACAGCGCCCACCAAACCCCCTCTCGCACACAGCGCCCACCAAACCCCCTCACGCACACAGCGCCCACCAAACCCCCTCTCGCACACAGATCCCACCAAACAACCTCTCGCACACAGCGCCCACCAAACCCCCTCTCACACACAGGACACACCAAACCCCCTCTCGCACACAGATCCCACCAAACCCCCTCTCGCACACAGCGCCCACCAAACCACCTCTCACACACAGCGCCCTCCAAACCCCCTCTCGCACACAGCTCCCACCAAACCCCCTCTCGCACACAGCGCCCACCAAACCCCCTCTCGCACACAGATCCCACCAAACCCCCTGTCGCACACAGCACCCACCAAACCCCCTCTCGCACACAGCAGCCACCAAACCCCCTCTCGCACTCAGCACCCACCAAACCCCCTCTCGCACACAGATCCCACCAAACCCCCTCTCGCACACAGCGCGCACTAAACCCGCTCTCGCACACAGCGCGCACCAAACCCCCTCTCGCACACAGCGCCCAGCAAACCACCTCTCGCACACAGGGCCCACCAAACCCCCTCTCGCACACAGATCCCACCAAACCCCCTCTTGCACACAGCACCCACCAAACCCCCCATCGCACACAGCGCGCACCAAACCCCCTCTCGCACACAGCGCCCACCAAACCTCCTCTCGCACACAGCGCCCACCAAACCCCTCTCGCACACAGCGCCCACCAAACCCCCTCTCGCACACAGCGCCCACCAAACCTCCTCTCGCACAGTGCGCCCACCAAAACCCCTCTCGCACACAGGACACACCAAACCCCCTCTCGCACACAGCGCGCACCAAACCCCCTCTCGCACACAGCGCGCACCAAACCCCCTCTCGCACACAGCGCCCACCAAACCCCCTCTCGCACACAGCGCCCACCAAACCCCCTCTCGCACACAGCGCCCACCAAACCCCCTCTCGCACACAGCGCCCACCAAACCCCCTCTCGCACACATCGCCCACCAAACCCCCTCTCGCACACAGATCCCACCAAACCCCCTCTTGCACACAGCGCCCACCAAACCCCCTCTCACACACAGGATACACCAAACCCCCTCTCACACACAGGACACACCAAACACCCTCTCACACACAGCGCCCACCAAAATCCCTCTCGCACACAGCGCCCACCAAACCCAATCTCACACACAGGACACACCAAACCCCCTCTCGCACACAGCGCGCACCAAACCCCCTCTCGCACACAGCGCCCACCAAACCCCCTCTCGCACACAGCGCCCACCAAACCCCCTCTCGCACACAGCGCCCACCAAACCCCCTCTCGCACACAGCGCCCACCAAACCCCCTCTCGCACACAGCGCCCACCAAACCCCCTCTCGCACACAGTGCCCACCAAACCCCCTCTCGCACACATCGCCCACCAAACCCCCTCTCGCACACAGATCCCACCAAACCCCCTCTCGCACAGAGCGCCCACCAAACACCCTCTCACACACAGGATACACCAAACCCCCTCTCGCAAACAGGACACACCAAACCCCCTCTCGCACACAGCGCCCACCAAACACCCTCTCACACACAGCGCCCACCAAACCCCCTCTCACACACAGGACACACCAAACCCCCTCTCACACACAGCGCCCACCAAACCCCCTCTCGCACACAGGACACACCAAACCCCCTCTCGCACACAGCGCGCACCAAACCCCCTCTCGCACACAGCGCGCACCAAACCCCCTCTCGCACACAGCGCCCACCAAACCCCCTCTCGCACACAGCGCCCACCAAACCCCCTCTCGCACACAGCGCCCACCAAACCCCCTCTCGCACACAGCGCCCACCAAACCCCCTCTCGCACACAGATCCCACCAAACCCCCTCTCGCACACAGCGCCCACCAAACCCCCTCTCACACACAGGATACACCAAACCCCCTCTGGCACACAGGACACACCAAACCCCCTCTCGCACACAGCGCGCACCAAACCCCCTCTCGCACACAGCGCGCACCAAACCCCCTCTCGCACACAGCGCCCACCAAACCCCCTCTCGCACACAGCGCCCACCAAACCCCCTCTCGCACACAGCGCCCACCAAACCCCCTCTCGCACACATCGCCCACCAAACCCCCTCTCGCACACAGATCCCACCAAACCCCCTCTCGCACACAGCGCCCACCAAACCCCCTCTCACACACAGGATACACCAAACCCCCTCTCACACACAGGACACACCAAACACCCTCTCACACACAGCGCCCACCAAAACCCCTCTCGCACACAGCGCCCACCAAACCCAATCTCACACACAGGACACACCAAACCCCCTCTCACACACAGGACACACCAAACCCCCTCTCGCACACAGCGCGCACCAAACCCCCTCTCGCACACAGCGCCCACCAAACCCCCTCTCGCACACAGCGCCCACCAAACCCCCTCTCGCACACAGCGCCCACCAAACCCCCTCTCGCACACAGCGCCCACCAAACCCCCTCTCGCACACAGCGCCCACCAAACCCCCTCTCGCACACATCGCCCACCAAACCCCCTCTCGCACACAGATCCCACCAAACCCCCTCTCGCACAGAGCGCCCACCAAACCCCCTCTCACACACAGGATACACCAAACCCCCTCTCGCAAACAGGACACACCAAACCCCCTCTCGCACACAGCGCCCACCAAACACCCTCTCACACACAGCGCCCACCAAACCCCCTCTCACACACAGGACACACCAAACCCCCTCTCACACACAGCGCCCACCAAACCCCCTCTCGCACACAGGACACACCAAACCCCCTCTCGCACACAGCGCCCACCAAACCCAATCTCGCACACAGGACACACCAGACCCCCTCTCGCACACAGGACACACCAAACCCCCTCTCGCACACAGGACACACCAAACCCCCTCTCGCACACAGCGCGCACCAAACCCAATCTCGCACACAGGACACACCAAACCCCCTCTCGCACACAGCACCCACCAAAACCCCTCTCGCACACAGGACACACCAAACACCCTCTCGCACACAGCGCCCACCAAACCCCCTCTCGCACACAGCGCCCACCAAACACCCTCTCACACACAGCGCGCACCAAACCCCCTCTCGCACACAGGGCCCACCAAACCTCCTCTCGCACACAGCGCCCACCAAACACCCTCTCAAACACAGCGCCCACCAAACCCCCTCTCGCACACAGGGCCCACCAAACCTCCTCTCACACACAGCGCCCACCAAACCCCCTCTCGCACACAGCGCCCACCAAACCCCCTCTCGCACACAGCGCCCACCAAAACCCCTCTCGCACACAGCGCCCACCAAACCCCCTCTCGCACACAGCGCCCACCAAACCCCCTCTCGCACACAGCGCCCACCAAACCCCCTCTCACACACAGCGCGCACTAAACCCGCTCTCGCACACAGCGCGCACCCAACCCCCTCTCGCACACAGCGCCCAGCAAACCACCTCTCGCACACAGGGCCCACCAAACCCCCTCTCGCACACAGATCCCACCAAACCCCCTCTTGCACACAGCACCCACCAAACCCCCCATCGCACACAGCGCGCACCAAACCCCCTCTCGCACACAGCGCCCACCAAACCTCCTCTCGCACACAGCGCCCACCAAACCCCTCTCGCACACAGCGCCCACCAAACCCCCTCTCGCACACAGCGCCCACCAAACCTCCTCTCGCACAGTGCGCCCACCAAAACCCCTCTCGCACACAGCGCCCACCAAACCCAATCTCACACACAGGACACACCAAACCCCCTCTCGCACACAGCGCGCACCAAACCCCCTCTCGCACACAGCGCCCACCAAACCCCCTCTGGCACACAGCGCCCACCAAACCCCCTCTCGCACACAGCGCCCACCAAACCCCCTCTCGCACACAGCGCCCACCAAACCCCCTCTCGCACACAGCGCCCACCAAACCCCCTCTCGCACACAGCGCCCACCAAACCCCCTCTCGCACACAGCGCCCACCAAACCCCCTCTCGCACACAGCGCCCACCAAACCCCCTCTCACACACAGGATACACCAAACCCCCTCTCGCAAACAGGACACACCAAACCCCCTCTCGCACACAGCGCCCACCAAACCCCCTCTCACACACAGCGCCCACCAAACCTCCTCTCGCACACAGCGCCCACCAAAACCCCTCTCACACACAGCGCCCACCAAACCTCCTCTCGCACAGTGCGCCCACCAAAACCCCTCTCGCACACAGCGCCCACCAAACCCAATCTCACACACAGGACACACCAAACCCCCTCTCGCACACAGCGCGCACCAAACCCCCTCTCGCACACAGCGCCCACCAAACCCCCTCTCGCACACAGCGCCCACCAAACCCCCTCTCACACACAGGATACACCAAACCCCCTCTCGCAAACAGGACACACCAAACCCCCTCTCGCACACAGCGCCCACCAAACCCCCTCTCACACACAGCGCCCACCAAACCTCCTCTCGCACACAGCGCCCACCAAAACCCCTCTCACACACAGCGCCCACCAAACCTCCTCTCGCACAGTGCGCCCACCAAAACCCCTCTCACACACAGCGCCCACCAAACCCCCTCTCGCACACATCGCCCACCAAACCCCCTCTCACACACAGCGCCCACCAAACCCCCTCTCACACACAGGACACACCAAACCCCCTCTCACACACAGCGCCCACCAAACCCCCTCTCGCACACAGGACACACCAAACCCCCTCTCGCACACAGCGCGCACCAAACCCAATCTCGCACACAGGACACACCAAACCCCCTCTCGCACACAGCACCCACCAAAGCCCCTCTCGCACACAGGACACACCAAATCCCCTCTTGCACACAGCGCCCACCAAACCCAATCTCACACACAGGACACACCAAATCCCCTCTCGCACACAGATCCCACCAAACCCCCTCTCGCACACAGCTCCCACCAAACCCCCTCTCGCACACAGCGCCCACCAAACCCCCTCTCGCATACAGATCCCACCAAACCCCCTGTCGCACACAGCACCCACCAAACCCCCTCTCGCACACAGCAGCCACCAAACCCCCTCTCGCACACAGGACACACCAAACCCCCTCTCGCACACAGGACACACCAAACCCCCTCTCGCACTCAGCACCCACCAAAACCCCTCTCGCACTCAGCACCCACCAAACCCATCTCGCACACAGATCCCACCAAACGCCCTGTCGCACACAGCACCCACCAAACCCCCTCTCGCACACAACAGCCACCAAACCCCCTCTCGCACACAGGACACACCAAACCCCCTCTCGCACACAGGACACACCAAACCCCCTCTCGCACTCAGCACCCACCAAACCCCCTCTCGCACTCAGCACCCACCAAACCCCCTCTCGCACACAGCACCCACCAAACCCCCTCCCTCACACAGCGCCCACCAAACCCCCTCTCGCACACAGCGCCCACCAAACCCCCTCTCGCACACAGCGCCCACCAAACCCCCTCTCGCACACAGCGCACACCAAACCCCCTCTGGCACACAGCGCGCACCAAACCCCCTCTCGCACACAGCGCCCACCAAACCCCCTCTCGCACACAGCGCCCACCAAACCCCCTCTCGCACACAGGACACACCAAATCCCCTCTCGCACACAGCACGCACCAAACCCCCTCTCGCACACAGCGCCCACCAAACCCCCTCTGGCACACAGCGCGCACCAAACCCCCTCTCGCACACAGCGCCCACCAAACCTCCTCTCGCACACAGCGCCCACCAAACCTCCTCTCGCACAGTGCGCCCACCAAACCCCCTCTCGCACACAGCGCCCACCAAACCCAATCTCACACACAGGACACACCAAACGCCCTCTCGCACACAGCGCGCACCAAACCCCCTCTCGCACACAGCGCGCACCAAACCCCCTCTCGCACACAGCGCCCACCAAACCCCCTCTCGCACACAGCGCCCACCAAACCCCCTCTCGCACACAGCGCCCACCAAACCCCCTCTCGCACACAGCGCCCACCAAACCCCCTCTCGCACACAGATCCCACCAAACCCCCTCTCGCACACAGCGCCCACCAAACCCCCTCTCACACACAGGATACACCAAACCCCCTCTCGCACACAGG
This sequence comes from Isurus oxyrinchus, assembly GCA_026770705.1. NCBI lineage: Eukaryota > Metazoa > Chordata > Chondrichthyes > Lamniformes > Lamnidae > Isurus > Isurus oxyrinchus. The sequence continues at coordinate 256,037 of JANJGN010000778.1, forward strand.
ACACACCAAACCCCCTCTCGCACACAGCGCGCACCAAACCCCCTCTCGCACACAGCGCGCACCAAACCCCCTCTCGCACACAGCGCCCACCAAACCCCCTCTCGCACACAGCGCCCACCAAACCCCCTCTCGCACACAGCGCCCACCAAACCCCCTCTCGCACACATCGCCCACCAAACCCCCTCTCGCACACAGATCCCACCAAACCCCCTCTCGCACACAGCGCCCACCAAACCCCCTCTCACACACAGGATACACCAAACCCCCTCTCACACACAGGACACACCAAACACCCTCTCACACACAGCGCCCACCAAAACCCCTCTCGCACACAGCGCCCACCAAACCCAATCTCACACACAGGACACACCAAACCCCCTCTCACACACAGGACACAGCAAACCCCCTCTCACACACAGCGCGCACTAAACCCGCTCTCGCACACAGCGCGCACCCAACCCCCTCTCGCACACAGCGCCCAGCAAACCACCTCTCGCACACAGGGCCCACCAAACCCCCTCTCGCACACAGATCCCACCAAACCCCCTCTTGCACACAGCACCCACCAAACCCCCCATCGCACACAGCGCGCACCAAACCCCCTCTCGCACACAGCGCCCACCAAACCTCCTCTCGCACACAGCGCCCACCAAACCCCTCTCGCACACAGCGCCCACCAAACCCCCTCTCGCACACAGCGCCCACCAAACCTCCTCTCGCACAGTGCGCCCACCAAAACCCCTCTCGCACACAGCGCCCACCAAACCCAATCTCACACACAGGACACACCAAACCCCCTCTCGCACACAGCGCGCACCAAACCCCCTCTCGCACACAGCGCCCACCAAACCCCCTCTGGCACACAGCGCCCACCAAACCCCCTCTCGCACACAGCGCCCACCAAACCCCCTCTCGCACACAGCGCCCACCAAACCCCCTCTCGCACACAGCGCCCACCAAACCCCCTCTCGCACACAGCGCCCACCAAACCCCCTCTCGCACACAGCGCCCACCAAACCCCCTCTCGCACACAGCGCCCACCAAACCCCCTCTCACACACAGGATACACCAAACCCCCTCTCGCAAACAGGACACACCAAACCCCCTCTCGCACACAGCGCCCACCAAACCCCCTCTCACACACAGCGCCCACCAAACCTCCTCTCGCACACAGCGCCCACCAAAACCCCTCTCACACACAGCGCCCACCAAACCTCCTCTCGCACAGTGCGCCCACCAAAACCCCTCTCGCACACAGCGCCCACCAAACCCAATCTCACACACAGGACACACCAAACCCCCTCTCGCACACAGCGCGCACCAAACCCCCTCTCGCACACAGCGCCCACCAAACCCCCTCTCGCACACAGCGCCCACCAAACCCCCTCTCACACACAGGATACACCAAACCCCCTCTCGCAAACAGGACACACCAAACCCCCTCTCGCACACAGCGCCCACCAAACCCCCTCTCACACACAGCGCCCACCAAACCTCCTCTCGCACACAGCGCCCACCAAAACCCCTCTCACACACAGCGCCCACCAAACCTCCTCTCGCACAGTGCGCCCACCAAAACCCCTCTCACACACAGCGCCCACCAAACCCCCTCTCGCACACATCGCCCACCAAACCCCCTCTCACACACAGCGCCCACCAAACCCCCTCTCACACACAGGACACACCAAACCCCCTCTCACACACAGCGCCCACCAAACCCCCTCTCGCACACAGGACACACCAAACCCCCTCTCGCACACAGCGCGCACCAAACCCAATCTCGCACACAGGACACACCAAACCCCCTCTCGCACACAGCACCCACCAAAGCCCCTCTCGCACACAGGACACACCAAATCCCCTCTTGCACACAGCGCCCACCAAACCCAATCTCACACACAGGACACACCAAATCCCCTCTCGCACACAGATCCCACCAAACCCCCTCTCGCACACAGCGCCCACCAAACCACCTCTCACACACAGCGCCCACCAAACCCCCTCTCGCACACAGCTCCCACCAAACCCCCTCTCGCACACAGCGCCCACCAAACCCCCTCTCGCATACAGATCCCACCAAACCCCCTGTCGCACACAGCACCCACCAAACCCCCTCTCGCACACAGCAGCCACCAAACCCCCTCTCGCACACAGGACACACCAAACCCCCTCTCGCACACAGGACACACCAAACCCCCTCTCGCACTCAGCACCCACCAAAACCCCTCTCGCACTCAGCACCCACCAAACCCATCTCGCACACAGATCCCACCAAACGCCCTGTCGCACACAGCACCCACCAAACCCCCTCTCGCACACAACAGCCACCAAACCCCCTCTCGCACACAGGACACACCAAACCCCCTCTCGCACACAGGACACACCAAACCCCCTCTCGCACTCAGCACCCACCAAACCCCCTCTCGCACTCAGCACCCACCAAACCCCCTCTCGCACACAGCACCCACCAAACCCCCTCCCTCACACAGCGCCCACCAAACCCCCTCTCGCACACAGCGCCCACCAAACCCCCTCTCGCACACAGCGCCCACCAAACCCCCTCTCGCACACAGCGCACACCAAACCCCCTCTGGCACACAGCGCGCACCAAACCCCCTCTCGCACACAGCGCCCACCAAACCCCCTCTCGCACACAGCGCCCACCAAACCCCCTCTCGCACACAGGACACACCAAATCCCCTCTCGCACACAGCACGCACCAAACCCCCTCTCGCACACAGCGCCCACCAAACCCCCTCTGGCACACAGCGCGCACCAAACCCCCTCTCGCACACAGCGCCCACCAAACCTCCTCTCGCACACAGCGCCCACCAAACCTCCTCTCGCACAGTGCGCCCACCAAACCCCCTCTCGCACACAGCGCCCACCAAACCCAATCTCACACACAGGACACACCAAACGCCCTCTCGCACACAGCGCGCACCAAACCCCCTCTCGCACACAGCGCGCACCAAACCCCCTCTCGCACACAGCGCCCACCAAACCCCCTCTCGCACACAGCGCCCACCAAACCCCCTCTCGCACACAGCGCCCACCAAACCCCCTCTCGCACACAGCGCCCACCAAACCCCCTCTCGCACACAGATCCCACCAAACCCCCTCTCGCACACAGCGCCCACCAAACCCCCTCTCACACACAGGATACACCAAACCCCCTCTGGCACACAGGACACACCAAACCCCCTCTCGCACACAGCGCGCACCAAACCCCCTCTCGCACACAGCGCGCACCAAACCCCCTCTCGCACACAGCGCCCACCAAACCCCCTCTCGCACACAGCGCCCACCAAACCCCCTCTCGCACACAGCGCCCACCAAACCCCCTCTCGCACACATCGCCCACCAAACCCCCTCTCGCACACAGATCCCACCAAACCCCCTCTCGCACACAGCGCCCACCAAACCCCCTCTCACACACAGGATACACCAAACCCCCTCTCACACACAGGACACACCAAACACCCTCTCACACACAGCGCCCACCAAAACCCCTCTCGCACACAGCGCCCACCAAACCCAATCTCACACACAGGACACACCAAACCCCCTCTCACACACAGGACACACCAAACCCCCTCTCGCACACAGCGCGCACAAAACCCCCTCTCGCACACAGCGCCCACCAAACCCCCTCTCGCACACAGCGCCCACCAAACCCCCTCTCGCACACAGCGCCCACCAAACCCCCTCTCGCACACAGCGCCCACCAAACCCCCTCTCGCACACAGCGCCCACCAAACCCCCTCTCGCACACATCGCCCACCAAACCCCCTCTCGCACACAGATCCCACCAAACCCCCTCTCGCACACAGCGCCCACCAAACCCCCTCTCACACACAGGATACACCAAACCCCCTCTCGCAAACAGGACACACCAAACCCCCTCTCGCACACAGCGCCCACCAAACACCCTCTCACACACAGCGCCCACCAAACCCCCTCTCACACACAGGACACACCAAACCCCCTCTCACACACAGCGCCCACCAAACCCCCTCTCGCACACAGGACACACCAAACCCCCTCTCGCACACAGCGCCCACCAAACCCAATCTCGCACACAGGACACACCAGACCCCCTCTCGCACACAGGACACACCAAACCCCCTCTCGCACACAGGACACACCAAACCCCCTCTCGCACACAGCGCGCACCAAACCCAATCTCGCACACAGGACACACCAAACCCCCTCTCGCACACAGCACCCACCAAAACCCCTCTCGCACACAGGACACACCAAACACCCTCTCGCACACAGCGCCCACCAAACCCCCTCTCGCACACAGCGCCCACCAAACACCCTCTCACACACAGCGCGCACCAAACCCCCTCTCGCACACAGGGCCCACCAAACCTCCTCTCGCACACAGCGCCCACCAAACACCCTCTCAAACACAGCGCCCACCAAACCCCCTCTCGCACACAGGGCCCACCAAACCTCCTCTCACACACAGCGCCCACCAAACCCCCTCTCGCACACAGCGCCCACCAAACCCCCTCTCGCACACAGCGCCCACCAAAACCCCTCTCGCACACAGCGCCCACCAAACCCCCTCTCGCACACAGCGCCCACCAAACCCCCTCTCGCACACAGCGCCCACCAAACCCCCTCTCACACACAGCGCGCACTAAACCCGCTCTCGCACACAGCGCGCACCCAACCCCCTCTCGCACACAGCGCCCAGCAAACCACCTCTCGCACACAGGGCCCACCAAACCCCCTCTCGCACACAGATCCCACCAAACCCCCTCTTGCACACAGCACCCACCAAACCCCCCATCGCACACAGCGCGCACCAAACCCCCTCTCGCACACAGCGCCCACCAAACCTCCTCTCGCACACAGCGCCCACCAAACCCCTCTCGCACACAGCGCCCACCAAACCCCCTCTCGCACACAGCGCCCACCAAACCTCCTCTCGCACAGTGCGCCCACCAAAACCCCTCTCGCACACAACGCCCACCAAACCCAATCTCACACACAGGACACACCAAACCCCCTCTCGCACACAGCGCGCACCAAACCCCCTCTCGCACACAGCGCCCACCAAACCCCCTCTGGCACACAGCGCCCACCAAACCCCCTCTCGCACACAGCGCCCACCAAACCCCCTCTCGCACACAGCGCCCACCAAACCCCCTCTCGCACACAGCGCCCACCAAACCCCCTCTCGCACACAGCGCCCACCAAACCCCCTCTCGCACACAGCGCCCACCAAACCCCCTCTCGCACACAGCGCCCACCAAACCCCCTCTCACACACAGGATACACCAAACCCCCTCTCGCAAACAGGACACACCAAACCCCCTCTCGCACACAGCGCCCACCAAACCCCCTCTCACACACAGCGCCCACCAAACCTCCTCTCGCACACAGCGCCCACCAAAACCCCTCTCACACACAGCGCCCACCAAACCTCCTCTCGCACAGTGCGCCCACCAAAACCCCTCTCGCACACAGCGCCCACCAAACCCAATCTCACACACAGGACACACCAAACCCCCTCTCGCACACAGCGCGCACCAAACCCCCTCTCGCACACAGCGCCCACCAAACCCCCTCTCGCACACAGCGCCCACCAAACCCCCCATCGCACACAGCGCGCACCAAACCCCCTCTCGCACACAGCGCCCACCAAACCTCCTCTCGCACACAGCGCCCACCAAACCCCCTCTCGCACACAGCGCCCACCAAACCCAATCTCACACACAGGACACACCAAACCCCCTCTCGCACACAGCGCGCACCAAACCCCCTCTCGCACACAGCGCCCACCAAACCCCCTCTCGCACACAGCGCCCACCAAACCCCTCTCGCACACAGCGCCCACCAAACCCCCTCTCGCACACATCGCCCACCAAACCCCCTCTCGCACACAGCGCGCACCAAACCCCCTCTCGCACACAGCGCCCAACAAACCCCCTCTCGCACACAGCGCCCACCAAACCCCCTCTCACACACAGGATACACCAAACCCCCTCTCGCAAACAGGACACACCAAACCCCCTCTCGCACACAGCTCCCACCAAACACCCTCTCACACACAGCGCCCACCAAACCCCCTCTCGCACACATCGCCCACCAAACCCCCTCTCACACACAGCGCCCACCAAACCCCCTCTCACACACAGGACACACCAAACCCCCTCTCACACACAGCGCCCACCAAACCCCCTCTCGCACACAGGACACACCAAACCCCCTCTCGCACACAGCGCGCACCAAACCCAATCTCGCACACAGGACACACCAAACCCCCTCTCGCACACAGCACCCACCAAAGCCCCTCTCGCACACAGGACACACCAAATCCCCTCTTGCACACAGCGCCCACCAAACCCAATCTCACACACAGGACACACCAAATCCCCTCTCGCACACAGATCCCACCAAACCCCCTCTCGCACACAGCGCCCACCAAACCACCTCTCACACACAGCGCCCACCAAACCCCCTCTCGCACACAGCTCCCACCAAACCCCCTCTCGCACACAGCGCCCACCAAACCCCCTCTCGCATACAGATCCCACCAAACCCCCTGTCGCACACAGCACCCACCAAACCCCCTCTCGCACACAGCAGCCACCAAACCCCCTCTCGCACACAGGACACACCAAACCCCCTCTCGCACACAGGACACACCAAACCCCCTCTCGCACTCAGCACCCACCAAAACCCCTCTCGCACTCAGCACCCACCAAACCCATCTCGCACACAGATCCCACCAAACGCCCTGTCGCACACAGCACCCACCAAACCCCCTCTCGCACACAACAGCCACCAAACCCCCTCTCGCACACAGGACACACCAAACCCCCTCTCGCACACAGGACACACCAAACCCCCTCTCGCACTCAGCACCCACCAAACCCCCTCTCGCACTCAGCACCCACCAAACCCCCTCTCGCACACAGCACCCACCAAACCCCCTCCCTCACACAGCGCCCACCAAACCCCCTCTCGCACACAGCGCCCACCAAACCCCCTCTCGCACACAGCGCCCACCAAACCCCCTCTCGCACACAGCGCACACCAAACCCCCTCTGGCACACAGCGCGCACCAAACCCCCTCTCGCACACAGCGCCCACCAAACCCCCTCTCGCACACAGCGCCCACCAAACCCCCTCTCGCACACAGGACACACCAAATCCCCTCTCGCACACAGCACGCACCAAACCCCCTCTCGCACACAGCGCCCACCAAACCCCCTCTGGCACACAGCGCGCACCAAACCCCCTCTCGCACACAGCGCCCACCAAACCTCCTCTCGCACACAGCGCCCACCAAACCTCCTCTCGCACAGTGCGCCCACCAAACCCCCTCTCGCACACAGCGCCCACCAAACCCAATCTCACACACAGGACACACCAAACGCCCTCTCGCACACAGCGCGCACCAAACCCCCTCTCGCACACAGCGCCCACCAAACCCCCACTCGCACACAGCGCCCACCAAACCCCCTCTCGCACACAGTGCCCACCAAACCCCCTCTCGCACACAGATCCCACCAAACCCCCTCTCGCACACAGCGCCCACCAAACCCCCTCTCACACACAGGATACACCAAACCCCCTCTCGCAAACAGGACACACCAAACCGCCTCTCGCACACAGCGCCCACCAAACACCCTCTCACACACAGCGCCCACCAAACCCCCTCTCACACACAGGACACACCAAACCCCCTCTCACACACAGCGCCCACCAAACCCCCTCTCGCATACAGGACACACCAAACCCCCTCTCGCACACAGCGCCCACCAAACCCAATCTCGCACACAGGACACACCAGACCCCCTCTCGCACACAGGACACACCAAACCCCCTCTCGCACACAGCGCGCACCAAACCCAATCTCGCACACAGGACACACCAAACCCCCTCTCGCACACAGGACACACCAAACACCCTCTCGCACACAGCGCCCACCAAACCCCCTCTCGCACACAGCGCCCACCAAACCCCCTCTTGCACACAGCGCCCAACAAACAACCTCTCGCACACAGCGCCCACCAAACCCCCTCTCGCACACATCGCCCACCAAACCCCCTCTCGCACACAGATCCCACCAAACCCCCTCTCGCACACAGCGCCCACCAAACCCCCTCTCACACACAGGATACACCAAACCCCCTCTCGCAAACAGGACACACCAAACCCCCTCTCGCACACAGCGCCCACCAAACACCCTCTCACACACAGGACACACCAAACCCCCTCTCACACACAGCGCCCACCAAACCCCCTCTCGCACACAGGACACACCAAACCCCCTCTCGCACACAGCGCCCACCAAACCCAATCTCGCACACAGGACACACCAGACCCCCTCTCGCACACAGGACACACCAAACCCCCTCTCGCACACAGCGCGCACCAAACCCAATCTCGCACACAGGACACACCAAACCCCCTCTCGCACACAGCACCCACCAAAACCCCTCTCGCACACAGGACACACCAAACCCCCTCTTGCACACAGCGCCCACCAAACCCAATCTCACACACAGGACACACCAAACCCCCTCTCGCACACAGCGCCCACCAAACCCCCTCTCGCACACAGCGCCCACCAAACCCCCTCTCGCACACAGCGCCCACCAAACCCCCTCTCGCACACAGATCCCACCAAACCCCCTGTCGCACACAGCACCCACCAAACCCCCTCTCGCACACAGCAGCCACCAAACCCCCTCTCGCACACAGGACACACCAAACCCCC
>JANJGN010000778.1:264868-278055 GCA_026770705.1 Isurus oxyrinchus
CGCACACAGATCCCACCAAACGCCCTGTCGCACACAGCACCCACCAAACCCCCTCTCGCACACAACAGCCACCAAACCCCCTCTCGCACACAGGACACACCAAACCCCCTCTCGCACACAGGACACACCAAACCCCCTCTCGCACTCAGCACCCACCAAACCCCCTCTCGCACTCAGCACCCACCAAACCCCCTCTTGCACACAGCGCCCACCAAACCCCCTCCCTCACACAGCGCCCACCAAACCCCCTCTCGCACACAGCGCCCACCAAACCCCCTCTCGCACACAGCGCCCACCAAACCCCCTCTCGCACACAGGACACACCAAATCCCCTCTCGCACACAGCACGCACCAAACCCCCTCTCGCACACAGCGCCCACCAAACCTCCTCTCGCACAGTGCGCCCACCAAACCCCCTCTCGCACACAGCGCCCACCAAACCCCCTCTCGCACACAGCGCCCACCAAACCCCCTCTCGCACACAGCGCCCACCAAACCCCCTCTCGCACACAGCGCCCACCAAACCCCCTCTCGCACACAGCGCCCACCAAACCCCCTCTCGCACACAGCGCCCACCAAACCCAATCTCACACACAGGACACAGCAAACCCCCTCTCGCACACAGCGCGCACCAAACCCCCTCTCGCACACAGCGCCCACCAAACCCCCACTCGCACACAGCGCCCACCAAACACCCACTCGCACACAGTGCCCACCAAACCCCCTCTCGCACACAGATCCCACCAAACCCCCTCTCGCACACAGCGCCCACCAAACCCCCTCTCACACACAGGATACACCAAACCCCCTCTCGCAAACAGGACACACCAAACCCCCTCTCGCACACAGCGCCCACCAAACACCCTCTCACACACAGCGCCCACCAAACCCCCTCTCACACACAGGACACACCAAACCCCCTCTCGCACACAGATCCCACCAAACCCCCTCTCGCACACAGCGCCCACCAAACCACCTCTCACACACAGCGCCCACCAAACCCCCTCTCGCACACAGCTCCCACCAAACCCCCTCTCGCACACAGCGCCCACCAAACCCCCTCTCGCACACAGATCCCACCAAACCCCCTGTCGCACACAGCACCCACCAAACCCCCTCTCGCACACAGCAGCCACCAAACCCCCTCTCGCACACAGGACACACCAAAACCCCTCTCGCACACAGGACACACCAAACCCCCTCTCGCACTCAGCACCCACCAAAACCCCTCTCGCACTCAGCACCCACCAAACCCCCTCTCGCACACAGATCCCACCAAACGCCCTGTCGCACACAGCACCCACCAAACCCCCTCTCGCACACAACAGCCACCAAACCCCCTCTCGCACACAGGACACACCAAACCCCCTCTCGCACACAGGACACACCAAACCCCCTCTCGCACTCAGCACCCACCAAACCCCCGCTCGCACACAGCGCCCACCAAACCCCCTCTCTCACACAGCGCCCACCAAACCCCCTCTCGCACACAGCGCCCACCAAACCCCCTCTCACACACAGCGCCCAGCAAACCCCCTCTCGCACACAGCGCCCACAAAACCCCCTCTCGCACACAGCGCCCACCAAACCCCCTCTCGCACACAGCGCCCACCAAACCCCCTCTCGCACACAGCGCCCACCAAACCCCCTCTCGCACACAGCGCCCACCAAACCCCCTCTCGCACACAGCGCACACCAAACCCCCTCTCGCACACAGGACACACCAAATCCCCTCTCGCACGCAGCACGCACCAAACCCCCTCTCGCACTCAGCGCCCACCAAACCCCCTCTCGCACACAGCGCCCACCAAACCCCCTCTCGCACACAGCGCGCACCAAACCCCCTCTGGCACACAGCACCCACCAAACCCCCTCTCGCACACAGCGCCCACCAAACCCCCTCTCGCACACAGCGCGCACCAAACCCCCTCTCGCACACAGCGCCCACCAAACCCCCTCTCACACACAGCGCGCACCAAACCCCCTCTCGCACACAGCGCCCACCAAACCCCATCTCGCACACAGCGCCCACCAAACCCCCTCTCGCACACAGCATGGACCAAACCCCCTCTCGCACACAGGACACACCAAACACCCTCTCGCACACAGTGCCCACCAATCCCCCTCTCGCACACAGGACACACCAAACCCCCTCTCGCACACAGGACACACCAAACACCCTCTCGCACACAGGACACACCAAACCCCCTCTCGCACACAGCGCCCACCAAACCGCCTCTCGCACAAAGTACACACCAAAACCCCTCTCACACACAGCGCCAACCAAACGCCCTCTGGCACACATCGCCCACCAAACCTCCTCTCGCACACAGCGCCCACCAAACCCCCTCTCGCACACAGGACACACCAAACCCCTTCTCACACACAGCACCCACCAAACCCCCTCTCATACACAGATCCCACCAAACCCCCTCTCGCACACAGTGCCCACCAAACCCCTTCTCGCACACAGCACCCACCAAACCCCCTCTCACACACAGATCCCACCAAACCCCCTCTCGCACACAGCGCCCTCCAAACCCCCTCTCGCACACAGCGCTCTTCAAAGCCCCTCTCGCACACAGCGCCCACCAAACCCTCTCGCACACAGCGCCCACCAAACCCCCCCTCGCACACAGCGCCCACCAAACCCCCTCTCGCACACAGCGCGCACCAAACCCCCTCTCGCACACAGCGCCCACCAAACCCCCCCTCGCACACAGATCCCACCAAACCCCCTCTCGCACACAGCACCCACCAAACCCCCTCTCGCACACAGCACCCACCAAACCCCCCCTCGCACACAGCGCCCACCAAACCCCCCCTCGCACACAGCGCACACCAAACCCCCTCTCGCACACAGCGCGCACCAAACCCCCTCTCGCACACAGCGCCCACCAAACCGCCTCTCACACACAGCGCCCACCAAACCCCCTCTCGCACACAGCGCACACCAAACCCCCTCTCGCACACAGCGCCCACCAAACCCCCTCTCGCACAGCGCGCACCAAACCCCCTCTCGCACAGCGCGCACCAAACCCCCTCTCGCACACAGCGCCCACCAAACCCCCTCTCGCACACAGCGCCCACCAAACCCCCTCTCGCACACAGCGCCCACCAAACCCCCTCTCGCACACAGATCCCACCAAACCCCCTCTCGCACACAGGACACACCAAACCCCCTCTCGCACACAGCGCCCACCAAACCCCCTCTCGCACACAGCACCCACCAAACTCCCTCTCGCACACAGCGCCCACCAAACCCCCTCTCGCACACAGTGCCCACCAAACCCCCTCTCGCACACAGCGTGCACCAAACCCCCTCTCACACACAGCGCCCCCCAAACTTCCTCTCGCACACAGCGCGCACCAAACCCCCTCTCGCACACAGTGCCCACCAAACCCACTCTCACACACAGCGCCCACCAAACCTCCTCTCACACATCGGGCCCACCAAACACCCTCTCGCACACAGCGCCCACCAAACCCCCTCTCACACACAGCGCGCACCAAACCCCCTCTCGCACACAGCGCCCACCAAACCCCCTCTCGCACACAGCGCCAACCAAATCCCCCCTCTCTCTCAGGGAGATATCTGTACACTGACTGGTGTCTCTCAGTACCCTCTCCCACAGGGAGATATCTGTACATTGACTGGTGTCTCTCAGTCCCCTCTCTCTCTCTCAGAGAGATATCTGTACACTGACTGGTGTCTCTCATTCCCCCTCTCTCAGGGAAATATCTGTACACTGACTGGTGTCTCCCAGTCCCTCTCTCTCAGGGAGATATCTGTACGCTGGATGGTGTCACTCAGTCCCTCTCTCCCACAGGGAGATATCTGTACACTGACTGGTGTCTCTCAGTCCCCTCTCTCTCTCAGTGAGATATCTGTACACTGACTGGTGTCTCTCAGTCCCTCTCTCTCTCAGGGAGATATCTGTACACTGACTGGTGTCTCTCAGTCCCTCTCTCTCTCAGGGAGATATCTGTACACTGACTGGTGTCTCTCAGTCCCCCCTCTGTCTCTCTGGGAGATATCTGTACGCTGGATGGTGTCACTCAGTCCCTCTCTCCCACAGGGAGATATCTGTACACTGACTGGTGTCTCTCAGTCCACTCTCTCTCTCAGGGAGATATCTGTACACTGACTGGTGTCTCTCAGTCCCCTCTCTCTCTCAGGGGGATATCTGTACACTGACTGGTGTCTCTCAGTCCCCTCTTTCTCTCAGGGAGATATCTGTACACTGACTGGTGTCTCTCAGTCCCTCTCTCTCAGGGAGATATCTGTACACGTTCTGGTGTCTCTCAGTACCCTCTCCCACAGGGAGATATCTGTACTCTGGCTGGTGTCCTCTCAGTCCTCTATCTCTCTCTCAGGGAGATATCTGTACACTGACTGGTGTCTCCCAGTCCCCCCTCTGTCTCTCAGGGTGATATCTGTACACCGACTGGTGTCTCTCAGTCCCGTCTCTCTCTCGGGGAGATATCTGTACACTGGATGGTCTCTCAGTACACTCTGCCAAAGGGAGATATTTTGTACACTGGCTGGTGTCTCTCAGTCCCCGCTCTGTCTCTCAGGGAGATATCTGTACACTGACTGGTGTCCTCTCAGTCCCCTATCTCTCTCAGGGAGATATCTGTACACTGACTGGTGTCTCTCAGTCCCCGCTCTGTCTCTCAGGGAGATATCTGTACACTGACTGGTGTCTCTCAGTCCTCTCTCTCTCAGAGAGATATCTGTACACTGACTGGCATGTCTCAGTCACCTCTCTCTCTCAGGGAGACATCTGTACACTGACTGGTGTCTCTCAGTCCCTCTGTCTCTCAGGGAGATATCTGTACACTGACTGGTGTCTCTCAGTCCCCTCTCTCTCTCTCGGAGATATCTGTACACTGACTGGTGTCTCTCAGTCCCCTCTCTCCCTCAGGGAGATATCTGTACACTGACTGGTGTCTCTCAGTCCCCCCCTCTCTCTCAGGGAGATATCTGTACACTGACTGGTATGTCTCAGGCCCCTATCTCTCTCAGGGAGATATCTGTACACTGACTGGTGTCTCTCAGTCCCCTCTCTTTCAGGGAGATACCTGTACACTGACTGGTATGTCTCAGTCCCCTCTCTCTCTCTCGGAGATATCTGTACACTGACTGGTGTCTCTCAGTCCCCTCTCTCTCTCAGGGAGATATCTGTACACTGACTGATGTCTCTCAGTCCCCTCTCTCTCTCAGGGAGATATCTGTACACTGGTTGGTGTCTCTCAGTCCCTCTCTCTCTCAGGGAGATATCTGTACACTGACTGATGTCTCCCAGTCCCTCTCTCTCAGGGACATATCTGTAAACGTTCTGGTGTCTCTCAGTCCCCTCTCTCTCAGGGAGATATCTGTACACTGGCTGGTGTCTCTCAGTCCCTCTCTCTCTCAGGGAGATATCTGTACACTGACTGGTGTCTCCCAGTCCCTCTCTCTCAGGGAGATATCTGTACACAGACTGGTGTCTCTCAGTCCCCTCTCTCTCTCTCAGGGGAGATATCTGTACACTGACTGGTGTCTCCCAGTCCCTCTCTCTCAGGGAGATATCTGTACACTGGCTGGTGTCTCTCAGTCCCTCTCTCTCAGGGAGATATCTGTACACTGACTGGTGTCTCTCAGTACCCTCTCCCACAGGGAGGTATCTGTACACTGACTGGTGTCTCAGTCCCCTCTCTCTCAGGGAGATATCTGCACACTGTGGAACCCCTGCAGTGATGTCCTGGAGCTGAGATGACAGATCTCCAACAACCACAACCATCTTCCTTTGGTATGACTCCAACCAGTAGAGAGGTTTTCCCCTGATTCCCATTGACTCCAGTTTTGCTGGGGCTCATTGATGCCACACTCGGGCCAAATGCTGCCTCGATGTCAAGGGCAGTCACTCCCACACCCCTGTGCAAGATGGCAGAATAATGCAAGCACTTTCCAGAACAGGGACTGGAGTGGTGGGGGGGCGGGGGTGGGAGAGAGAGAGACAGACAATAAATCAACTGCGCCTTTGATGAGACAGCACGGTCAGGGTGGGCTGAACGGCCTCCTTCTGTGCCGTGCGATTCGAGAAAGCGACACCTCAGCAACTGCGCGACGTGACCATGACAGAGCGACAGGATCAAACCGAGCTGTAGAAAAGTTATTTTATTAAACATCATCCTCTGCATCTGTTTCCGCCCTCCGCTCCTCTGGGTCCCGCTCCATGGGTCTTCAGCCCGGCCCCAGGCCAGGGACCCCTCCCCCCCCCCCCCCGCAACCCCGCACCGCTCTGGGCCCCTCCTGGGGTCTGTCCATCAGGCCTGGATGGTACTTTTCGCCCTGAAGGCCAGATAGTAGACCAGCAAACCCATCGCCGCGGCAACCACTTCCGTCGCGACCCAAGGTCCACTCCATGCTCCCTGAGGGTGAGGGGGGGGGGCACAAAGAAGACAAATCAGAGAAATTCAAGTTACATTGGGACGAGGGTAACAGCGAACGTAACATATCCATGCGCACCCGGCACCCGCTTCACCCTGAACCATGCAGAGGGGGGGCATGACGGCAAAGAGAGGGTAGGATAGGCCCGAGGGCGTGTGCGTTGTGGGGGGCGGGGGGGTGGGCCGAGAGCACGCATATGATTGGGGGCGGGGGGGGGGGAGGGGAAGAGGAGAGAGCGCGCCGCCGGAGGAGGGGGGAGAGAGAGAGAGCGACGGAGGAGGGGGAGAGAGAGAGAG
This sequence comes from Isurus oxyrinchus, assembly GCA_026770705.1. Lineage (NCBI taxonomy): Eukaryota > Metazoa > Chordata > Chondrichthyes > Lamniformes > Lamnidae > Isurus > Isurus oxyrinchus. The sequence goes on from JANJGN010000778.1 coordinate 271,601, forward strand.
CACACGCCGGAGGAGGGGGAGAGAGAGAGAGCGCCGGAGGAGGGGAAGAGGAGAGAGCGCGCGCCGGAGGGGGAGAGAGAGAGAGAGCGACGGAGGAGGGGGAGAGAGAGAGAGCACACGCCGGAGGAGGGGGAGAGAGAGAGCACGCCGGAGGAGGGGAAGAGGAGAGAGCGCGCGCCGGAGGAGGGGGAGAGAGAGAGAGCGACGGAGGAGGGGGAGAGAGAGAGAGCGACGGAGGAGGGGGGAGCGAGAGAGAGCGCGCGCCAGAGGAGGGGGAGAGAGAGAGAGCGACGGAGGAGGGGGGAGAGAGAGAGAGCGACGGAGGAGGGGGAGAGAGAGAGAGCACAGGCCGGAAGAGGGGGAGAGGAGAGAGAGAGAGCGCCGGAGGAGGGGGGAGAGAGAGAGAGCGCGCGCCGGAGGAGGGGGAGAGAGAGAGAGAGCACACAGGCCGGAGGAGGGGGAGAGAGAGAGAGCGCGCGCCGGAGGAGGGGGAGAGAGAGAGAGCGACGGAGGAGGGGGGAGAGAGAGAGAGAGCACACAGGCCGGAGGAGGGGGAGAGAGAGAGAGCGCGCGCCGGAGGAGGGGGAGAGAGAGAGCGACGGAGGAGGGGGAGAGAGAGAGAGAGCACACAGGCCGGAGGAGGGGGAAGAGAGAGAGAGAGAGCGCCGGAGGGAGGGGGAGAGAGAGAGAGCGACGGAGGAGGGGGAGAGAGAGAGAGCGACGGAGGAGGGGGAGAGAGAGAGAGAGCACAGGCCGGAGGAGGGGGAGAGAGAGAGAGCGAGTGTCAGAGGGGAAGAGAGAGCGCACGCCGGACGAAGGGAAGAGAGACAGCACATGATGGAGGAGGGGAAGAGAGAGAGAGCGCCGGAGGAGGGGAAGAGAGAGAGCGAGAGCGCTGGAGGAGGGGAAGAGAGAGCGCGCGCCGGAGGAGGGGGAAGAGAGAGCGCGCGCCGGAGGAGGGGAAGAGAGAGCGCGCGCCGGAGGAGGGGAAGAGAGAGCGCGCGCCGGAGGAGGGGAAGAGAGAGCGCGCGCCGGAGGAGGGAAGAGAGAGCGCGCGCCGGAGGAGGGGAAGAGAGAGCGCGCGCCGGAGGAGGGGAAGAGAGAGCGCGCGCCGGAGGAGGGGGAAGAGAGAGCGCGCGCCGGAGGAGGGGGAAGAGAGAGCGCGCGCCGGAGGAGGGGGAAGAGAGAGCGCGCGCCGGAGGAGGGGAAGAGAGAGCGCGCGCCGGAGGAGGGGAAGAGAGAGCGCCGCGGCCGGAGGAGGGGAAGAGAGAGCGCGCGCCGGAGGAGGGGAAGAGAGAGCGCGCGCCGGAGGAGGGGAAGAGAGAGCGCGGCGCCGGAGGAGGGGGAAGAGAGAGCGCGCGCCGGAGGAGGGGAAGAGAGAGCGCGCGCCGGAGGAGGGGAAGAGAGAGCGCGCGGCCGGAGGAGGGGAAGAGAGAGCGCGCGCCGGAGGAGGGGAAGAGAGAGCGCGCGCCGGAGGAGGGGAAGAGAGAGCGCGCGCCGGAGGAGGGGAAGAGAGAGCGCGCGCCGGAGGAGGGGAAGAGAGAGCGCGCGCCGGAGGAGGGGAAGAGAGAGCGCGCGCCGGAGGAGGGGAAGAGAGAGCGCCGCCGCCGGAGGAGGGGAAGAGAGGAGCGCGCGCCGGAGGAGGGGAAGAGAGAGCGCGCGCGCGGAGGAGGGGAAGAGAGAGCGCGCGGCCGGAGGGAGGGGGAAGAGAGAGCGCGCGCCGGAGGAGGGGAAGAGAGAGCGCGCGCCGGAGGAGGGGAAGAGAGAGCGCGGCGCGCGCGCGAGGGGAAGAGAGAGCGCGCTCCGGAGGAGGGGAAGAGAGAGCGCGCGCGCCGGAGGAGGGGAAGAGAGAGCGCGCGCCGGAGGAGGGGAAGAGAGAGCGCGCGCGCCGGAGGAGGGGAAGAGAGAGCGCGCGCCGGAGGAGGGGAAGAGAGAGAGAGAGCGCCGGAGGAGGGGGAAGAGAGAGAGAGCGCCGGAGGAGGGGAAGAGAGAGAGCGCGCCGGAGGAGGGGAAGAGAGAGAGAGCCGGAGGAGGGGGAAGAGAGAGAGCGCGCCGGAGAGGCGAGAGAGAGAGCGCGCCGGAGAGGGGAGAGAGAGAGAGCGCGCGCGGAGAGGGGAGAGAGAGAGCGCGCGCCGGAGAGGGGAGAGAGAGAGCGCCGGAGGAGGGGAAGAGAGAGAGCGCGCCGGAGAGGCGAGAGAGAGAGCGCGCCGGAGAGGGGGAGAGAGAGAGCGCGCCGGAGAGGGGGAGAGAGAGAGCGCGCCGGAGAGGGGAGAGAGAGAGCGCGCCGGAGAGGGGAGAGAGAGAGCGCGCCGGAGAGGGGAGAGAGAGAGCGCGCCGGAGAGGGGGAGAGAGAGCGCGCCGGAGAGGGGAGAGAGAGAGCGCGCCGGAGAGGGGGAGAGAGAGAGCGCGCCGGAGAAGGGAGAGAGAGAGCGCGCCGGAGAGGGGAGAGAGAGAGCGCGCCGGAGAGGGGAGAGAGAGAGCGCCGGAGGAGGGGAAGAGAGAGAGAGCGCCGGAGGAGGGGAAGAGAGAGAGCGCGCCGAGAGAGGGGAGAGAGAGAGCGCCGGAGGAGGGGGAAGAGAGAGAGCGCGCCGGAGAGGGGAGAGAGAGAGCGCCGGAGGGAGGGGAAGAGAGAGAGCGCGCCGGAGAGGGGGAGAGAGAGAGCGCGCCGGAGAGGGGAGAGAGAGAGAGCGCCGGAGGAGGGGGAGAGAGAGAGCGCGCCGGAGAGGGGGAGAGAGGAGAGCGCGCCGGAGAGGGGAGAGAGAGAGCGCGCCGGAGAGGGGAGAGAGAGAGCGCGCCGGAGAGGGGAGAGAGAGAGCGCGCCGGAGAGGGGAGAGAGAGAGCACGCCGGAGAGGGGAGAGAGAGAGCGCGCCGGAGAGGGGAAGAGAGAGAGCGCGCCGGAGAGGAGAGAGAGAGAGCGCGCCGGAGAGGGGGAGAGAGAGTGCGCGCCGGAGAGGGGAGAGAGAGTGCGCGCCGGAGAGGGGAGAGAGAGAGCGCCGCGAGAGGGGAGAGAGAGAGCGCCGGAGAGGGGAGAGAGAGAGCGCGCCGGAGAGGGGAGAGAGAGAGCGCGGCCGGAGAAGGGGAGAGAGAGTGCGCGCCGGAGAGGGGAGAGAGAGAGCGCCGGAGAGGGGGAGAGAGAGAGCGCCGGAGAGGGGAGAGAGAGAGAGCGCGCCGGAGAGGGGAGAGAGAGAGAGCGCGCCGGAGAAGGGGAAGAGAGAGAGCGCGCCGGAGAGGGGAGGAGAGAGAGCGCGCCGGAGAGGGGAGAGAGAGAGCGCGCCGGAGAAGGGGAAGAGAGAGAGCGCGCCGGCGGAAGGGAGAGAGTGCGCTTGAGAGGGGCAGAGTGCTTCCCCCAAACTGCCCCAGTCCAACCAGCACTGTCTGCCTCCACCCCGACCCTCCCAAAAGGCTGTGTGAAGAGCCCCCACATAGCGCTGTATAAAAGGTGCACAGAAAGGAGCAGTTACTCACCCGATGATCAACGCTGACAGTGAAGAGGGGCTTGATGGTCGATACGTTCTCATTGCTTCTCTGAGCCTTCGAGTGAGAGATGGGAGAGGGTGAGAGAAGCTTGGCAGGGGGAACACAAAAGCGACTACATCACATAGCACACCCCCTCACACTCACTCCATCAATGGCTCAGAGGGGAACTTGCAGCTGGTTGGGTTCCCCATGTGTCTGCTGCCCTTGTCCTTCTAGGTGGTAGAGGTGGTGGGTCTGGGCGGCGCTGTCGAAGGAGCCTTGGCGAGTTGCTGCAGTGCATCTTGTAGATGGTACACACACACTGCTGCCCCTGTGCGTCGGTGGTGGAGGGAGTGAATGTTTGTGGATGGGGTGCCGATCGAGCGAGGCTGCTTTATCCTGGATGGTGTCGAGCTTCTCGAGTGTTGTGGGAGCTGCACTCACCCAGGCAAGTGGGGCGTATCCCATCACACTCCTGACTTGTGCCTTGTAGATGGGGGACAGGCTTTGGGGAGTCAGGAGGTGAGTTACTCACCGCAGGATTCCCAGCCTCTGACCTGCTCTTGTAGCCACAGTATTTATATGGCTGGGTCCAGTTCAGTTTCTGGTCAATAGTAACCCCCAGGATGTCAACAATGGGGGATTCAGTGATGGTAATGCCATTGAACATCAAGGAGCAATAGTTAGATTCTCTCTTGTTGGAGATGGGAACACCACCACCATTGCCTGGCATTTGTGTAACTTGCCACTTGTCAGCCCAAACCTGGATAAGGTCCAGGTCTTGCTGCATTTGGATATGGACTATACTCAGTAGTCCGGCCCTGGCCTAACTCTGGCCACAACATTTTGCTTGTTCCACTGATAGCAGGGCTGAAAGGGTTAAACTTTACCTCATGTACAGAAAATTAAGGCAGCAATCTAACTGAGGTATTTGAGATAGTCACGGGAGCTGACACTCCCCAGCACCACCCCCAACCTCATTCCATCACTCCCTCCTCCCCCCCACCGCTCTTTCGACCCCAACCCCCCCCATCACCATAACCCCGTACATGTTTCCCCTTCCAGTATTTATCCAATTCCCCACCTTTCCGAGGGTGAATCTGCTTCCCCCCGCCCTTTCGGGCAGCGCCCTCCAGATCACAACAACTCACAGCATCCAAAATAAATACAATTCTCCTCATCTCCCCTTCCCCACCCCTCCTGCCAATTCTCTTCAATCCGTGTCCCCCCCCCACCCCCTCTGGTTACCGACCCTCCCGCCACTGGAAACAGTTTCTCCTCATGCACTCGACCGGGACCCCCTAGTGATTTTGAACGTCTCACTTAAATCTCCCACTTGTGAGGGACTAAGAACTCACCTGGATAATTTTTTTTCATCGAATATGTAGAGACATGCTAATCGCTATCTCTAAAAATTTCAAACTGGACAATGACCTCAAAATGACTGAATCTATGTCTGTCTGCGATCCCTGGCTGGTAGTATCGGGGGAAACCCGCACCGCGTTATCCCTGAAGACCCACTTCCTGTGGGCTGCACAGACCAAATTCAAAGAGAACTGTACAAAGGCCATCTACATTTCTTACCCAGGCTAGCCAACAGGAGTCTGCTCGTCTGACTAACACAAAGGGCCCCCGTAACCTTCCTTTCAATTCTTAATGGTAGAGACAATCTTGGGGGCCCAGAACAGCAATACACACCCCTTGACAAAGACACAGGGGAGAGGTGGGTGTCATGAGACATGGGCCTCTGGCTTGTGGAAACAGTAATATTGCCTTGCCAAACTGCAAAGACTCAGTCTGCCTTTTTACCATCTGACTAGCAGCCTCACACACAAGGAGCTCTGGCCCAGGCTGGACACCTGGCCCTATCCACACTCGCGTCTACTGGAAATTCTGTACCATCGCCTATAAGACTGAATCATCTCTGCATGCCTATCTCATCGTGTGAAGTCAAACGCCCCTGGAAAAGAGAATTATCCAGCATCAGTTTTCAGCCCACCGACCTCCATGACCTCATTGGACTTTGATTACGGACTCTGTGGTCTCTGCACCCTAAAACCTTCATTTCTCTATCCCTCTTTTACTGCAAGAATGAAAGGGAGGGTGGGGAAGAGACATTGCGAACACCCCTCCCTCGTTTTGAGTCTGTGCAAATAAACTAACCCTTTGAATTCACCCTATATCTCAAATTTGCTTTTAATAGAAGATTGGATCACACCAAAAACCGAGGGGTAGGGAAATACGCCATTGCTCATAAAGGGGGAGGCAAATCAAAAAACACCTCTCTGTTTACAGACGGGTGGTGAGAGGAGAAATTAGTGCTGTTTAAGTTAGCCCCCCCCTTCTGGCCATAACCTTCTCTACTCTAAGGAGAACAATCCCAGCTTCACCAGTCGGGTCTGGACGCACAACTCACTTTCCTCAAGGCACTGTAAGACTCCTCGTCAAAAAACTTCACCTCGTAGGTCCCCGACTTGGCAGCTTTGTGCTCAACACTCCAGGAAACCTGTGGCAGAATGCGGATAGGCATGGATTAATGGGGGTGGGGGAGGGGAACTCTGGTTCCTTCCTGGAACTGGGCTGCGGCAGACGGGCCAGGCAGCCAGAGTTGGCCTCCTGTGGGATCGTGCCACCTGCAGGCCTGACAAGAACGGGCAAAACCCACGGAGGAATTCTGAGCACAGAGGTCAGGCTTCGGAGGTCAACAGTCACACACCCAGCAGGAATAAATCGGACGCAGGGGGGGGGGTGCACCACTACCTGTGGGGGATGGGTAGGTGGGGAGGGGGGACGGAGTGTGTCACTACCTGTGGGGAATGGGTAGGTGGGGAGGGGGGAGGGAGTGCGTCACTACCTGTGGGGGATGGGTAGGTGGGGAGGGAGTGTGTCACTACCTGTGGGGGGTGGGTAGGTGGGGGAGGGGGGAGGGAGTGCGTCACTACCTGTGGGGGATGGGTAGGTGGGGAGGGGGAAGGGAGAGCATCACTACCTGTGGGGG
>JANJGN010000779.1:5000-45000 GCA_026770705.1 Isurus oxyrinchus
TGTGTGTGGGAGAGTGAGTGACTGTGTGTGTGTGTGTGTGGGAGAGTGAGTGACTGTGCGCGTGCGTGTGTGGGAGAGTGAGTGACTGTGCGCGTGCGTGTGTGGGAGAGTGAGTGACTGTGTGTGTGTGTGTGTGGGAGAGTGAGTGACTGTGTGTGTGTGTGTGTGGGAGAGTGAGTGACTGTGCGCGTGCGTGTGTGGGAAAGTGAGTGACTGTGCACGTGCGTGTGTGAGAGAGTGAGTGACTGTGTGTGTGCGTGTGTGGGAGAGTGAGTGACTGTGTGTGTGTGTGTGTGGGAGAGTGAGTGACTGTGCGCGTGCGTGTGTGGGAAAGTGAGTGACTGTGCACGTGCGTGTGTGAAAGAGTGACTGTGCACGTTCATGTGTGAGAGAGTGAGTGACTGTGCGCGTGCGTGTGTGGGAGAAAGAGTGAATGTGCTTGTGTGGGAGAGTGAGTGACTTTGCGTGTGCGTGTGTGGGAGAGTGAGTGACTGTGCGTGTGTGGGAGAGTGAGTGACTGTGCACGTGTATGTGTGAGAGAGTGAGTGACTGCGTGTGTGCATGTGCGTGTGCGGGGGAGAGTAAGTGACTGTGTGTGTGCGTGTGCGTGTGTGGGAGAGAGACTGTGTGTGTGTGTGAGAGAGAGACTGTGTGTGTGTGTGAGAGAGAGACTGTGTGTGTGTGAGAGAGACTGTGTGTGTGTGAGAGAGACTGTGTGTGTGTGTGTGTGAGAGAGAGACTGTGTGTGTGTGTGTGTGTGTGTGTGTGAGAGAGACTGTGTGTGTGTGTGAGAGAGACTGTGTGTGTGTGTGTGAGAGAGAGACTGTGTGTGTGTGTGTGTGTGTGTGTGTGTGTGAGAGAGAGACTGTGTGTGTGTGTGTGTGTGTGTGTGAGAGAGAGACTGTGTGTGTGTGTGTGTGTGTGTGTGTGTGTGTGAGAGAGACTGTGTGTGTGTGTGAGAGAGACTGTGTGTGTGTGTGTGAGAGACTGTGTGTGTGTGTGTGAGAGAGACTGTGTGTGTGTGTGTGAGAGAGACTGTGTGTGTGTGAGAGAGACTGTGTGTGTGTGAGAGAGACTGTGTGTGTGAGAGAGAGACAGTGTGTGTGTGTGTGTGGGTGTGTGTGTGTGAGAGAGACTGTGTGTGTGTGAGAGAGACTGTGTGTGTGTGAGAGAGACTGAGTGTGTGTGTGTGTGTGTGTGTGTGTGTGTGTGTGTGTGAGAGAGAGTGAGTGACTGTGCGCATGCGTGTTTGGGAGAGTGAGTGACTGTGTGTGTGCATGTGGGGGAGAGTGAGTGAATGTGCGCGTGTGTGTGAGAGAGTGAGTGACTGTGCACGTGCATGTGTGAGAGAGTGAGTGTGCACGTGCATGTGTGGGAGAGTGTGTGACTGTGCACGTGCGTGTGTGAGAGAGTGAGTGACTGTGCATGTGCGTGTGTGAGAGAGTGAGTGACTGTGTGTGTGCATGTGTGGGAGAGTGAGTGACTGTGCGCGTGCATGATTGAGAGAGTGAGTGACTGTGCACGTGCGTGTGTGAGAGAGAGTGACTGTGCATGTGCGTTTGTGAGAGAGTGAGTGACTGTGTGTGTGCGTGTGTGTGTGCGTGTGTGGGAGAGTGAGTGACTGTGCGCGTGCGTGTGTGGGAGAGTGAGTGACTGTGCATGTGCGTGTGTGAGAGAGTGAATGTGCGCGTGCGTTTGTGGGAGAATGAGTGACTGTGTGCGTGCGTGTGTGGGAGATTGAGTGACTGTGCGCGTGCGTGTGTGAGAGAGTGAGTGACTGTGTGTGTGCGTGTGTGGGAGAGTGAGTGACTGTGTGTGTGCGTGTGTGAGAGAGTGAGTGACTGTGTGTGTGTGTGTGTGTGGGAGAGTGAGTGACTGTGCGCGTGCGTGTGTGGGAAAGTGAGTGACTGTGCACGTGCGTGTGTGAGAGAGTGAGTGACTGTGTGTGTGCGTGTGTGAGAGAGTGAGTGACTGTGTGTGTGTGTGTGTGGGAGAGTGAGTGACTGTGCACGTGCGTGTGTGAGAGAGTGAGTGACTGTGTGTGTGTGTGTGTGTGGGAGAGTGAGTGACTGTGTGTGTGTGTGTGTGGGAGAGTGAGTGACTGTGCGCGTGCGTGTGTGGGAGAGTGAGTGACTGTGCGCGTGCGTGTGTGGGAGAGTGAGTGACTGTGCATGTGCGTGTGTGAGAGAGTGAATGTGCGCGTGCGTTTGTGGGAGAATGAGTGACTGTGTGCGTGCGTGTGTGGGAGATTGAGTGACTGTGCGCGTGCGTGTGTGAGAGAGTGAGTGACTGTGTGTGTGCGTGTGTGGGAGAGTGAGTGACTGTGCGCGTGCGTGTGTGAGAGAGTGAGTGACTGTGTGTGTGCGTGTGTGAGAGAGTGAGTGACTGTGTGTGTGTGTGTGTGTGGGAGAGTGAGTGACTGTGCGCGTGCGTGTGTGGGAAAGTGAGTGACTGTGCATGTGCGTGTGTGAGAGAGTGAGTGACTGTGTGTGTGCGTGTGTGGGAGAGTGAGTGACTGTGTGTGTGTGTGTGTGTGGGAGAGTGAGTGACTGTGTGTGTGTGTGTGTGGGAGAGTGAGTGACTGTGTGTGTGTGTGGGAGAGTGAGTGACTGTGCGCGTGCGTGTGTGGGAAAGTGAGTGACTGTGCACGTGCGTGTGTGAGAGAGTGAGTGACTGTGTGTGTGCGTGTGTGGGAGAGTGAGTGACTGTGTGTGTGTGTGTGTGGGAGAGTGAGTGACTGTGCGCGTGCGTGTGTGGGAAAGTGAGTGACTGTGCACGTGCGTGTGTGAAAGAGTGACTGTGCACATTCATGTGTGAGAGAGTGAGTGACTGTGCGCGTGCGTGTGTGGGAGAAAGAGTGAATGTGCTTGTGTGGGAGAGTGAGTGACTGTGCGTGTGTGGGAGAGTGAGTGACTGTGCGTGTGTGGGAGAGTGAGTGACTGCGTGCATGTGTGGGAGAGTGAGTGACTGTGCGTGTGTGGGAGAGTGAGTGACTGTGCACGTGTATGTGTGAGAGAGTGAGTGACTGCGTGTGTGCATGTGCATGTGCGGGGGAGAGTAAGTGACTGTGTGTGTGCGTGTGCGTGTGTGGGAGAGTAAGTGACTGTGTGTGTGCGTGTGTGGCGGAGAGTGAGTGACTGTGTGTGTGCATGTGTGGGAGAGTGAGTGACTGTGTGTGTGCGTGTGTGGGAGAGTGAGTGACTGTGTGCGTGTGGGGGAGAGTGAGTGACTGTGTGTATGCGTGTGTGGGAGAGTGAGTGACTGTGCACGTGCGTGTGTGAGAGAGTGAGTGACTGTGCGCGTGCATGTGTGAGAGAGTGAGTGACTGTGCGTGTGCATGTTTGGGAGAGTGATTGATTGTGTGTATGCGTGTGTGGGAGAGTGAGTGACTGTGCGCGTGCGTGTGTGGGAGAGTGAGTGACTGTGCGCGTGCGTGTGTGGGAGAGTGTGTGACTGTGCACGTGCGTGTGTGGGAGAGTGAGTGACTGTGCGCGTGCGTGTGTGGGAGAGTGAGTGACTGTGCACGTGCGTGTGTGGGAGAGTGAGTGACTGTGCACGTGCGTGTGTGGGAGAGTGAGTGACTGTGTGTGTGCGTGTGTGGGAGAGTGAGTGACTGTGCGTGTGCGTGTGTGGGAGAGTGAGTGACTGCGCATGTGCGTGTGTGGAAGAGTGTGTGACTGTGCACGTGCGTGTGTGAGAGAGTGAGTGACTGCGCACGTGCGTGTGTGAGAGAGTGAGTGACTGCGCACGTGCGTGTGTGAGAGAGTGAGTGACTGCGCACGTGCGTGTGTGAGAGAGTGAGTGACTGCGCACGTGCGTGTGTGAGAGAGTGAGTGTGCACGTGTGTGTGTGAGAGAGTGAGTGACTGTGCGCGTGCATGTGTGAGAGAGTGAGTGACTGTGCGTGTGCATGTTTGGGAGAGTGATTGATTGTGTGTATGCGTGTGTGGGAGAGTGAGTGACTGTGCGCGTGCGTGTGTGGGAGAGTAAGTGACTGTGCACGTGTGTGTGTGAGAGAGTGAGTGACTGTGCGCGTGCATGTGTGAGAGAATGAGTGACTGTGCGCGTGCGTGTGTGAGAGAGCGAGTGACTGTGCGAGTGCGTGTGTGAGAGAGTGAGTGACTGTGCGCGTGCGTGTGTGGGAGAGTGTGTGACTGTGCACGTGCGTGTGTGGGAGAGTGAGTGACTGTGCGCGTGCATGTGTGGGAGAGTGAGTGATTGTGTGTATGCCTGTGTGGGAGAGTGAGTGACTGTGTGCGTGTCTGGGAGAGTGAGTGACTGTGCGCGTGCGTGTGTGGGAGAGTGAGTGACTGTGTGCGTGCGTGTGTGGGAGAGTGAGTGACTGTGCGCGTGCGTGTGTGGGAGAGTGAGTGACTGTGTGTGTGCGTGCGTGTGGGAGAGTGTGTGACTGTGCACGTGCGTATGTGAGAGAGTGAGTGACTGTGCGTGTGCATGTTTGGGAGAGTGAGTGACTGTGCACGTGCGTGTGTGAGAGAGTAAGTGACTGTGCATGTGCGTGTGTGAGAGAGTGAGTGACTGTGCGTGTGCATGTTTGGGAGAGTGAGTGACTGTGCACGTGCGTGTGTGGGAGACTGTGTGACTGTGCACGTGCGTGTGTGAGAGAGTGATTGATTGTGTGTATGCGTGTGTGGGAGAGTGAGTGACTGTGCGCGTGCGTGTGTGGGAGAGTGAGTGACTGTGTGTGTGGGAGAGTGAGTGACTGTGCACGTGCGTGTGTGAGAGAGTAAGTGACTGTGCACGTGCGTGTGTGAGAGAGTGAGTGACTGTGCGCGTGCGTGTGTGGGAGAGTGAGTGACTGTGTGTGTGGGAGAGTGAGTGACTGTGCACGTGCGTGTGTGGGAGAGTGTGTGACTGTGCACATGCGTGTGTGAGAGAGTGATTGATTGTGTGTGTGTGGGAGAGTGAGTGACTGTGCGCGTGCGTGTGTTTGAGAGTGAGTGACTGTGCGCGTGCGTGTGTTTGAGAGTGAGTGACTTTGCGCGTGTATGTGTGAGAGAGTGAGTGACTGTGTGTGTGCGTGTGTGGCGGAGAGTGAGTGAATGTGTGTGTGCATGTGTGGGAGAGTGAGTGACTGTGTGAGTGTGAGGGAGAGTGAGTGACTGTGCTCGTGCATGTGTGGGAGAATGAGTGACTGTGCGCGTGCGTGTGTGGGAGAGTAAGTGACTGTGCACGTGCGTGTGTGGGAGAGTGAATGACTGTGCTCGTGCGTGTGTGGGAGAGTGAGTGACAGTGCACGTGCGTGTGTGGGAGAGTGTGTGACTGTGTGTGTGCGTGTGTGAGGGAGTGAGTGTGCACGTGCATGTGTGGGAGAGTGAGTGACTGTGTGTGTGTGTGTGTGGGAGAGTGAATGACTGCACGTGCGTGTGTGAGAGAGTGAATGACTGTGCTCGTGCATGTGTGGGAGAGTGAGTGACTGTGCTCGTGCATGTGTGGGAGAGTGAGTGACTGTGCTCGTGCATGTGTGGGAGAGTGAGTGACTGTGCGCGTGCGTGTGTGGGAGAGTGTGTGACTGTGTGCTTGTGTGGGAGAGTGAGTGACTGTGCGCGTGCGTGTGTGGGAGAGTAAGTGACTGTGCACGTGCGTGTGTGAGAGAGTGAGTGACTGTGCGCGTGCGTGTGTGAGAGAGTGAGTGACTGTGCGCGTGCGTGTGTGGGAGAGTGAGTGACTGTGCGCGTGCATGTGTGGGAGAGTGAGTGATTGTGTGTATGCGTGTGTGGGAGAGTGAGTGACTGTGCGCGTGCGTGTGTGGGAGAGTGAGTGACTGTGCTCGTGCGTGTGTGAGAGAGTGAGTGACTGTGCGTGTTCATGTGTGGGAGAGTGTGAGACTGTGCACGTGCGTTTGTGAGAGAGTGAGTGACTGTGCGTGTGCATGTTTGGGAGAGTGAGTGACTGTGCACGTGCGTGTGTGGGAGAGTGATTGATTGTGTGTATGCGTGTGTGGGAGAGTGAGTGACTGTGTGTGTGGGAGAGTGAGTGACTGTGCACGTGCCTGTGTGGGAGAGTGAGTGACTGTGCTCGTGCATGTGTGGGAGAGTGAGTGACTGTGCGCGTGCGTGTATGGGAGAGTGTGTGACTGTGCACGTGCGTCTGTGAGAGAGTGAGTGACTGTGCGCGTGCATGTGTGGGAGAGTGAGTGATTGTGTGTATGCGTGTGTGGGAGAGTGAGTGACTGTGCGCGTGCATGTATGGGAGAGTGAGTGATTGTGTGTATGCGTGTGTGGGAGAGTGAGTGACTGTGTGGGAGAGTGAATGACTGTGCTCGTGTGTGTGTGGGAGAGTGTGTGACTGTGCGCGTGCGTGTGTGGGAGAGTGAGTGTCTGTGCGCGTGCGTGTGTGGGAGAGTGAGTGACTGTGTGGGAGAGTGAATGACTGTGCGCGTGCGTGTGTGGGAGAGTAAGTGACTGTGCACGTGCGTGTGTGAGAGAGTGAGTGACTGTGCGCGTGCATGTGTGAGAGAGTGAGTGACTGTGCGTGTGCATGTTTGGGAGAGTGATTGATTGTGTGTATGCGTGTGTGGGAGAGTGAGTGACTGTGCGCGTGCATGTGTGAGAGAGTGAGTGACTGTGCGCGTGCGTGTGTGAGAGAGTGAGTGACTGTGCACGTGCGTGTGTGAGAGAGTGAGTGACTGTGCGCGTGCGTGTGTGAGAGAGTGTGTGACTGTGCATGTGCGTGTGTGGGAGAGTGAGTGACTGTGCACGTGCGTGTGTGAGAGAGTGAGTGACTGTGCGCGTGCATGTGTGGGAGAGTGAGTGATTGTGTGTATGCGTGTGTGGGAGAGTGAGTGACTGTGCGCGTGCGTGTGTGGGAGAGTGAGTGACTGTTTGTGTTCATGTGTGGGAGAGTGTGTGATTGTGTGTATGCATGTGTGGGAGAGTGAGTGACTGTGCACGTGCGTGTGTGGGAGAGTGAGTGACTGTGCACGTGCGTGTGTGAGAGAGTAAGTGACTGTGCACGTGCGTGTGTGAGAGAGTGAGTGACTGTGCACGTGCGTGTGTGGGAGAGTGAGTGACTGTGTGTGTGCGTGTGTGGGAGAGTGAGTGACTGTGCACGTGCGTGTGTGGGAGAGTGTGTGACTGTGCGCGTGCGTGTGTGGGAGAGTGACTGACTGTGTGTGTGCGTGTGTGGGAGAGTGAGTGACTGTGCTCGTGCCTGTGTGGGAGAGTGAGTGACTGTGCGCGTGCGTGTGTGGGAGAGTGTGTGACTGTGCACGTGCGTATGTGAGAGAGTGAGTGACTGTGCGCGTGCATGTGTGGGAGAGTGAGTGACTGTGTGTGTGCATGTGTGGGAGAGTGAGTGACTGTGCGCGTGCGTGTGTTGAAGAGTGAGTGACTGTGTGTGTGTGAGAGAGTGAATGACTGTGCTCGTGCGTGTGTGGGAGAGTGAGTGACTGTGCACGTGTATGTGTGGTAGAGTGAGTGACTGTGTGTGTGCGTGTGTGGGAGAGTGTGAGACTGTGCACGTGCGTTTGTGAGAGAGTGAGTGACTGTGCGTGTGCATGTTTGGGAGAGTGAGTGACTGTGCACGTGCGTGTGTGGGAGAGTGATTGATTGTGTGTATGCGTGTGTGGGAGAGTGAGTGACTGTCGCGTGCGTGTGTGGGAGATTGAGTGACTGTGTGTGTGGGAGAGTGAGTGACTGTGCACGTGCCTGTGTGGGAGAGTGAGTGACTGTGCGCGTGCGTGTATGGGAGAGTGTGACTGTGCACGTGCGTCTGTGAGAGAGTGAGTGACTGTGCACGTGCATGTGTGGGAGAGTGAGTGATTGTGTGGGAGAGTGAATGACTGTGCTCGTGTGTGTGTGGGAGAGTGAGTGACTGTGCGCGTGCGTGTGTGGGAGAGTAAGTGACTGTGCACGTGCGTGTGTGAGAGAGTGAGTGACTGTGCGCGTGCATGTGTGAGAGAGTGAGTGACTGTGCGTGTGCATGTTTGGGAGAGTGATTGATTGTGTGTATGTGTGTGTGGGAGAGTGAGTGACTGTGCGCGTGCATGTGTGAGAGAGTGAGTGACTGTGCGCGTGCGTGTGTGAGAGAGTGAGTGACTGTGCGCGTGCGTGTGTGGCAGAGTGTGTGACTGTGCACGTGCGTGTGTGGGAGAGTGAGTGACTGTGCACGTGCGTGTGTGAGAGAGTGAGTGACTGTGCGCGTGCATGTGTGGGAGAGTGAGTGACAGTGCGCGTGCGTGTGTGGGAGAGTGAGTGACTGTTTGTGTTCATGTGTGGGAGAGTGTGTGATTGTGTGTATGCGTGTGTGGGAGAGTGAGTGACTGTGCACGTGCGTGTGTGGGAGAGTGAGTGACTGTGCACGTGCGTGTGTGAGAGAGTAAGTGACTGTGCACGTGCGTGTGTGAGAGAGTGAGTGACTGTGCACATGCGTGTGTGGGAGAGTGAGTGACTGTGTGTGTGCATGTGTGGGAGAGTGAGTGACTGTGTGTGTGCATGTGTGGGAGTGTGAGTGACTGTGCGCGTGCGTGTGTTGAAGAGTGAGTGACTGTGTGTGTGTGAGAGAGTGAATGACTGTGCTCGTGCGTGTGTGGGAGAGTGAGTGACTGTGCACGTGTATGTGTGGTAGAGTGAGTGACTGTGTGTGTGCGTGTGTGGGAGAGTGTGAGACTGTGCACGTGCGTTTGTGAGAGAGTGAGTGACTGTGCGTGTGCATGTTTGGGAGAGTGAGTGACTGTGCACGTGCGTGTGTGGGAGAGTGATTGATTGTGTGTATGCGTGTGTGGGAGAGTGAGTGACTGTGCGTGTGCGTGTGTGGGAGAGTGAGTGACTGTGTGTGTGGGAGAGTGAGTGACTGTGCACGTGCCTGTGTGGGAGAGTGAGTGACTGTGCTCGTGCATGTGTGGGAGAGTGAGTGACTGTGCGCGTGCGTGTATGGGAGAGTGTGACTGTGCACGTGCGTCTGTGAGAGAGTGAGTGACTGTGCACGTGCATGTGTGGGAGAGTGAGTGATTGTGTGGGAGAGTGAATGACTGTGCTCGTGTGTGTGTGGGAGAGTGAGTGACTGTGCGCGTGCGTGTGTGGGAGAGTGATTAATTGTGTGTGTGGGAGAGTGAGTGACTGTGCGCGTGCGTGTGTGGGAGAGTAAGTGACTGTGCATGTGCGTGTGTGAGAGAGTGAGTGACTGTGCGCGTGCATGTTTGGGAGAGTGATTGATTGTGTGTATGTGTGTGTGGGAGAGTGAGTGACTGTGCGCGTGCATGTGTGAGAGAGTGAGTGACTGTGCGCGTGCGTGTGTGAGAGAGTGAGTGACTGTGCGCGTGCGTGTGTGGCAGAGTGTGTGACTGTGCACGTGCGTGTGTGGGAGAGTGAGTGACTGTGCACGTGCGTGTGTGAGAGAGTGAGTGACTGTGCGCTTGCATGTGTGGGAGAGTGAGTGACTGTGTGTGTGCATGTGTGGGAGAGTGAGTGACAGTGCGCGTGCGTGTGTGGGAGAGTGAGTGACTGTTTGTGTTCATGTGTGGGAGAGTGTGTGATTGTGTGTATGCGTGTGTGGGAGAGTGAGTGACTGTGCACGTGCGTGTGAGGGAGAGTGAGTGACTGTGCACGTGCGTGTGTGAGAGAGTAAGTGACTGTGCACGTGCGTGTGTGAGAGAGTGAGTGACTGTGCACATGCGTGTGTGGGAGAGTGAGTGACTGTGTGTGTGTGTGTGTGTGTGGGAGACTGAGTGACTGTGCGCGTGCGTGTGTGGGAGAGTGTGTGACTGTGCACGTGCGTATGTGAGAGAGTGAGTGACTGTGCGCGTGCATGTGTGGGAGAGTGAGTGACTGTGTGTGTGCATGTGTGGGAGAGTGAGTGACTGTGCGCGTGCGTGTGTTGAAGAGTGAGTGACTGTGTGTGTGTGAGAGAGTGAGTGACTGTGCTCGTGCGTGTGTGGGAGAGTGAGTGACTGTGTGTGTGCGTGTGTGGGAGAATGTGTGACTGTGCGCGTGCGTGTGTGGGATAGTGAGTGACTGTGTGTGTGTGTGTGTGTGTGGGAGAGTGAGTGACTGCGCACGTGCATGTGTGGGAGAGTGAGTGACTGTGTGTGTGTGAGAGAGTGAATGACTGTGCTCGTGCGTGTGTGGGAGAGTGAGTGACTGAGAACGTGCGTGTGTGGGAGAGTGAGTGACTGCGCGCGTGCGTGTGTGGGAGAGTGAGTGACTGTGCGCGTGCGTGTGTGGGAGAGTGAGTGACTGTGTGTGTGTGTGAGAGAGTGAATGACTGTGCTCGTGCATGTGTGGGAGAGTGAGTGATTGTGTGTATGCGTGTGTGGGAGAGTGAGTGACTGTGTGTGTGTGTGTGTGGGAGAGTGAGTGACTGTGCGCGTGCGTGTGTGAGAGAGTGAGTGACTGTGTGTGTGCGTGTGTGGGAGAGTGAGTGACTGTGTGTGTGTTGGAGAGTGAGTGACTGTGCTCGTGCATGTGTGGGAGAGTGAGTGACTGTGCACGTGCGTGTGTGAGAGAGTGAGTGACTGTGCACGTGCATGTGTGGGAGAGTGAGTGACTGTGCGCGTGCGTGTGTGGGAGAGTGAGTGACTGTGTGTGTGCGTGTGTGGGAGAGTGAGTGACTGTGTGTGTGTTGGAGAGTGAGTGACTGTGCTCGTGCATGTGTGGGAGAGTGAGTGACTGTGCACGTGCATGTGTGAGAGAGTGAGTGACTGTGCGCGTGCGTGTGTGGGAGAGTGTGTGACTGTGCACGTGTGTGTGTGAGAGAGTGAGTGACTGTGCGCGTGCATGTTTGGGAGAGTGAGTGACTGATCTCGTGCGTGTGTGGGAGAGTGTGTGACTGTGCCTGTGTGGGAGAGTGAGTGACTGTGCGTGTGTGGGAGAGTGAGTGACTGTGCGTGTGTGGGAGAGTGAGTGACTGTGCGTGTGTGGGAGAGTGAGTGACTGTGACTGTGCGCGTGCGTGTGTGGGAGAGTGAGTGACTGTGTGTGTGTGGGAGAGTGAATGACTGTGCACGTGCCTGTGTGGGAGAGTGAGTGACTGTGTGTGTGTGGGAGAGTGAATGACTGTGCACGTGCGTGTGTGGGAGAGTGAATGACTGTGCACGTGCGTGTGTGGGGGAGTGAGTGACTGTGCACGTGTGTGTGTGAGAGAGTGAGTGACTGTGTGTGTATGTGGGAGAGTGAATAACTGTGCGTGTGTGCGAGAGTGAGGGACTGTGCAGGTGCGTGTGTGGGAGAGTGAGTGACTGTGTGTGTATGTGGGAGAGTGAATAACTGTGCGTGTGTGCGAGAGTGAGGGACTGTGCAGGTGCGTGTGTGGGAGAGTGAGTGACTGTGCGCGTGCGTGTGTGGGAGAGTGAGTGACTGTGCAAGTGCGTGTGTGAGAGATTGAGTGACTGTGCGTGTTCATGTTTGGGAGAGTGAGTGACTGTGCACGTGCGTGTGTGGGAGAGTGAGTGATTGTGTGTATGCGTGTGTGGGAGAGTGAGTGACTGTGTGTGTGTGGGAGAGTGAGTGACTGTGTGTGTGCGTGTGTGGGAGAGTGAGTGACTGTGCACGTGCGTGTGTGGGAGAGTGAATGACTGTGCACGTGCGTGTGTGGGAGAGTGAATGACTGTGCACTTGCGAGTGTGGGAGAGTGAATGACTGTGCACGTGCGTGTGTGGGAGAGTGAATGACTGTGCACGTGTGGGTGTGGGAGAGTGAATGACTGTGCGCATGCATGTGGGGGAGAGTGAGTGACTGTGCACGTGCGTGTGTGGGAGAGTGAGTGACTGTGTGTGTGTGGGAGAGTGAGTGACTGTGTACGTGCGTGTGTGGGAGAGTGAGTGACTGTGCACGTGTGTGTGTGATAGTGTGAGTGACAGTGTGTGTATGTGGGAGAGTGAATGACTGTGTGTGTGCGAGAGTGAGGGACTGTGCAGGTGCGTGTGTGGGAGAGTGAGTGACTGTGCACGTGCGTGTGTGAGAGAGTGAATGACTGTGTGTGTGCGTGTGTGAGAGAGTAAGTGACTGTGCACGTGCATGTGTGGGAGAGTGAATGACTGTGCGCGTGCGTGTGTGGGAGAGTGAGTGACTGTGTGGGAGAGTGAGTGACTGTGTGTATGCGTGTGTGGGAGAGTGAGTGACTGTGTGTGCGTGTGTGGGAGAGTAAGTGACTGTGCACGTGCGTGTGTGGGAGAATGAGTGACTGTGCGTGTGTGGGAGAGTGAGGGAACGTGCGCGTGCGTTTGTGGGAGAGTGAGTGACTGTGCGCGTGTGTGTGTGGGAAAGTGAGTGACTGTGCACTTGCGTGTGTGGGAGAGTGAGTGACTGTGCATGTGCGTGTGTGGGAGAATGAGTGACTGTGTGTGTGCGTGTGTGGGAGAGTGAATGAATGTGTGTGTTCGTGTGCGGGAGATTGAGTGACTGTGTGTGTGCGTGTGTGGGAGAGTGAATGACTGTGTGTATGCGTGTGTGGGAGAGTGAGTGACTGTGTGTGTGCGCGTGTGGTAGAGTGAGTGACTGTTTGGGAGAGTGAGTGAATGTGTGTATGCGTGTGTGGGAGAGTGAGTGACTGTGTGTGTGCGTGTGCGGGTAAGTGAGTGACTGTGCGTGTGTGGGTAAGTGAGTGACTGTGCGTGTGCATGTCTGGGAGAGTGAGTGACTGTGTGTGTGCGTGTGTGGGTAAGTGAGTGACTGTGCGTGTGCATATCTGGGAGAGTGAGTGACTGTGCACGTGCGTGTGTGGGAGAGTGAGTGACTGTGTGTGTGCGTGTGTGGGAGAGTGAGTGACTGTGCTCGTGCCTGTGTGGGAGAGTGAGTGACTGTGCGCGTGCGTGTGTGGGAGAGTGTGTGACTGTGCACGTGCGTATGTGAGAGAGTGAGTGACTGTGCGCGTGCATGTGTGGGAGAGTGAGTGACTGTGTGTGTGCATGTGTGGGAGAGTGAGTGACTGTGCGCGTGCGTGTGTTGAAGAGTGAGTGACTGTGTGTGTGTGAGAGAGTGAATGACTGTGCTCGTGCGTGTGTGGGAGAGTGAGTGACTGTGCACGTGTATGTGTGGTAGAGTGAGTGACTGTGTGTGTGCGTGTGTGGGAGAGTGTGAGACTGTGCACGTGCGTTTGTGAGAGAGTGAGTGACTGTGCGTGTGCATGTTTGGGAGAGTGAGTGACTGTGCATGTGCGTGTGTGGGAGAGTGATTGATTGTGTGTATGCGTGTGTGAGAGAGTGAGTGACTGTGCGCGTGCGTGTGTGGGAGAGTGAGTGATTGTGTGTATGCGTGTGTGGGAGAGTGAGTGACTGTGCGCGTGCGTGTGTGGGAGAGTGAGTGACTGTGTGTGTGGGAGAGTGAGTGACTGTGCGCGTGCCTGTGTGGGAGAGTGAGTGACTGTGCTCGTGCATGTGTGGGAGAGTGAGTGACTGTGCGCGTGCGTGTGTGAGAGAGTGAGTGACTGTGCGTGTGTGAGAGAGTGAATGACTGTGCTCGTGCGTGTGTGGGAGAGTGAGTGACTGTGCACGTGCGTGTGTGGGAGAGTGAGTGACTGTGCACGTGTATGTGTGGTAGAGTGAGTGACTGTGCGCGTGCGTGTGTGGGAGAGTGTGAGACTGTGCACGTGCGTTTGTGAGAGAGTGAGTGACTGTGCGTGTGCATGTTTGGGAGAGTGAGTGACTGTGCACGTGCGTGTGTGGGAGAGTGATTGATTGTGTGTATGCGTGTGTGGGAGAGTGAGTGACTGTGCGCGTGCGTGTGTGGGAGAGTGAGTGACTGTGTGTGTGGGAGAGTGAGTGACTGTGCACGTGCCTGTGTGGGAGAGTGAGTGACTGTGCTCGTGCATGTGTGGGAGAGTGAGTGACTGTGCGCGTGCGTGTATGGGAGAGTGTGACTGTGCACGTGCGTCTGTGAGAGAGTGAGTGACTGTGCACGTGCATGTGTGGGAGAGTGAGTGATTGTGTGGGAGAGTGAATGACTGTGCTCGTGTGTGTGTGGGAGAGTGAGTGACTGTGCGCGTGCGTGTGTGGGAGAGTGATTAATTGTGTGTGTGGGAGAGTGAGTGACTGTGCGCGTGCGTGTGTGGGAGAGTAAGTGACTGTGCACGTGCGTGTGTGAGAGAGTGAGTGACTGTGCGCGTGCGTGTGTGAGAGAGTGAGTGACTGTGCGTGTGCATGTTTGGGAGAGTGATTGATTGTGTGTATGTGTGTGTGGGAGAGTGAGTGACTGTGCGCGTGCATGTGTGAGAGAGTGAGTGACTGTGCGCGTGCGTGTGTGAGAGAGTGAGTGACTGTGCGCGTGCGTGTGTGGCAGAGTGTGTGACTGTGCACGTGCGTGTGTGGGAGAGTGAGTGACTGTGCACGTGCGTGTGTGAGAGAGTGAGTGACTGTGTGCGTGCATGTGTGGGAGAGTGAGTGACAGTGCGCGTGCGTGTGTGGGAGAGTGAGTGACTGTTTGTGTTCATGTGTGGGAGAGTGTGTGATTGTGTGTATGCGTGTGTGGGAGAGTGAGTGACTGTGCACGTGCGTGTGTGGGAGAGTGAGTGACTGTGCACGTGCGTGTGTGAGAGAGTAAGTGACTGTGCACGTGCGTGTGTGAGAGAGTGAGTGACTGTGCACATGCGTGTGTGGGAGAGTGAGTGACTGTGTGTGTGCATGTGTGGGAGAGTGAGTGACTGTGTGTGTGCATGTGTGGGAGTGTGAGTGACTGTGCGCGTGCGTGTGTTGAAGAGTGAGTGACTGTGTGTGTGTGAGAGAGTGAATGACTGTGCTCGTGCGTGTGTGGGAGAGTGAGTGACTGTGCACGTGTATGTGTGGTAGAGTGAGTGACTGTGTGTGTGCGTGTGTGGGAGAGTGTGAGACTGTGCACGTGCGTTTGTGAGAGAGTGAGTGACTGTGCGTGTGCATGTTTGGGAGAGTGAGTGACTGTGCACGTGCGTGTGTGGGAGAGTGATTGATTGTGTGTATGCGTGTGTGGGAGAGTGAGTGACTGTGCGCGTGCGTGTGTGGGAGAGTGAGTGACTGTGTGTGTGGGAGAGTGAGTGACTGTGCACGTGCCTGTGTGGGAGAGTGAGTGACTGTGCTCGTGCATGTGTGGGAGAGTGAGTGACTGTGCGCGTGCGTGTATGGGAGAGTGTGACTGTGCACGTGCGTCTGTGAGAGAGTGAGTGACTGTGCACGTGCATGTGTGGGAGAGTGAGTGATTGTGTGGGAGAGTGAATGACTGTGCTCGTGTGTGTGTGGGAGAGTGAGTGACTGTGCGCGTGCGTGTGTGGGAGAGTGATTAATTGTGTGTGTGGGAGAGTGAGTGACTGTGCGCGTGCGTGTGTGGGAGAGTAAGTGACTGTGCACGTGCGTGTGTGAGAGAGTGAGTGACTGTGCGCGTGCATGTGTGAGAGAGTGAGTGACTGTGCGTGTGCATGTTTGGGAGAGTGATTGATTGTGTGTATGTGTGTGTGGGAGAGTGAGTGACTGTGCGCGTGCATGTGTGAGAGAGTGAGTGACTGTGCGCGTGCGTGTGTGAGAGAGTGAGTGACTGTGCGCGTGCGTGTGTGGCAGAGTGTGTGACTGTGCACGTGCGTGTGTGGGAGAGTGAGTGACTGTGCACGTGCGTGTGTGAGAGAGTGAGTGACTGTGCGCGTGCATGTGTGGGAGAGTGAGTGACTGTGTGTGTGCATGTGTGGGAGAGTGAGTGACAGTGCGCGTGCGTGTGTGGGAGAGTGAGTGACTGTTTGTGTTCATGTGTGGGAGAGTGTGTGATTGTGTGTATGCGTGTGTGGGAGAGTGAGTGACTGTGCACGTGCGTGTGTGGGAGAGTGAGTGACTGTGCACGTGCGTGTGTGAGAGAGTAAGTGACTGTGCACGTGCGTGTGTGAGAGAGTGAGTGACTGTGCACATGCGTGTGTGGGAGAGTGAGTGACTGTGTGTGTGCGTGTGTGGGAGAGTGTGTGACTGTGCTCGTGCCTTAGTGGGAGAGTGAGTGACTGTGCGCGTGCGTGTGTGGGAGAGTGTGTGACTGTGCACGTGCGTATGTGAGAGAGTGAGTGACTGTGCGCGTGCATGTGTGGGAGAGTGAGTGACTGTGTGTGTGCATGTGTGGGAGAGTGAGTGACTGTGCGCGTGCGTGTGTTGAAGAGTGAGTGACTGTGTGTGTGTGAGAGAGTGAGTGACTGTGCTCGTGCGTGTGTGGGAGAGTGAGTGACTGTGTGTGTGCGTTTGTGGGAGAATGTGTGACTGTGCGCGTGCGTGTGTGGGAGAGTGAGTGACTGTGTGTGTGTGTGTGTGTGGGAGAGTGAGTGACTGCGCACGTGCGTGTGTGGGAGAGTGAGTGACTGTGTGTGTGTGAGAGAGTGAATGACTGTGCTCGTGCGTGTGTGGGAGAGTGAGTGACTGAGAACGTGCGTGTGTGGGAGAGTGAGTGACTGTGTGTGTGCGTGTGTGGGAGAGTGAGTGACTGTGTGTATGCGTGTGTGGGAGAGTGAGTGACTGTGTGTGTGCGTGTGTGGGAGAGTGAGTGACTGTGCGCGTGCGTGTGTGAGAGAGTGAGTGACTGTGTGTGTGTGTGTGTGGGAGTGTGAGTGACTGCGCACGTGCATGTGTGGGAGAGTGAGTGACTGCGTACGTGCATGTGTGGGAGAGTGAGTGACTGTGCGCGTGCGTGTGTGGGAGAGTGAGTGACTGTGTGTGTGCGTGTGTGGGAGAGTGAGTGACTGTGTGTGTGTGGGAGAGTGAGTGACTGTGCTCGTGCATGTGTGGGAGAGTGAGTGACTGTGCACGTGCGTGTGTGAGAGAGTGAGTGACTGTGCGCGTGCGTGTGTGGGAGAGTGTGTGACTGTGCACGTGTGTGTGTGAGAGAGTGAGTGACTGTGCGCGTGCATGTTTGGGAGAGTGAGTGACTGATCTCGTGCGTGTGTGGGAGAGTGTGTGACTGTGCGTGTGTGGGAGAGTGAGTGACTGTGCGTGTGTGGGAGAGTGAGTGACTGTGCGTGTGTGGGAGAGTGAGTGACTGTGCGTGTGTGGGAGAGTGAGTGACTGTGCGTGTGTGGGAGAGTGAGTGACTGTGCGTGTGTGGGAGAGTGAGTGACTGTGACTGTGCGCGTGCGTGTGTGGGAGAGTGAGTGACTGTGTGTGTGTGGGAGAGTGAATGACTGTGCACGTGCCTGTGTGGGAGAGTGAGTGACTGTGTGTGTGTGGGAGAGTGAATGACTGTGCACGTGCGTGTGTGGGAGAGTGAATGACTGTGCACGTGCGTGTGTGGGGGAGTGAATGACTGTGCACGTGTGTGTGTGAGAGAGTGAGTGACTGTGTGTGTATGTGGGAGAGTGAATAACTGTGCGTGTGTGCGAGAGTGAGGGACTGTGCAGGTGCGTGTGTGGGAGAGTGAGTGACTGTGTGTGTATGTGGGAGAGTGAATAACTGTGCGTGTGTGCGAGAGTGAGGGACTGTGCAGGTGCGTGTGTGGGAGAGTGAGTGACTGTGCGCGTGCGTGTGTGGGAGAGTGAGTGACTGTGCAAGTGCGTGTGTGAGAGATTGAGTGACTGTGCGTGTTCATGTTTGGGAGAGTGAGTGACTGTGCACGTGCGTGTGTGGGAGAGTGAGTGATTGTGTGTATGCGTGTGTGGGAGAGTGAGTGACTGTGTGTGTGTGGGAGAGTGAGTGACTGTGTGTGTGCGTGTGTGGGAGAGTGAGTGACTGTGCACGTGCGTGTGTGGGAGAGTGAATGACTGTGCACTTGCGAGTGTGGGAGAGTGAATGACTGTGCACGTGCGTGTGTGGGAGAGTGAATGACTGTGCACGTGTGGGTGTGGGAGAGTGAATGACTGTGCGCATGCATGTGGGGGAGAGTGAGTGACTGTGCACGTGCGTGTGTGGGAGAGTGAGTGACTGTGTGTGTGTGGGAGAGTGAGTGACTGTGTACGTGCGTGTGTGGGAGAGTGAGTGACTGTGCACGTGTGTGTGTGATAGTGTGAGTGACAGTGTGTGTATGTGGGAGAGTGAATGACTGTGTGTGTGCGAGAGTGAGGGACTGTGCAGGTGCGTGTGTGGGAGAGTGAGTGACTGTGCACGTGCGTGTGTGAGAGAGTGAATGACTGTGTGTGTGCGTGTGTGAGAGAGTAAGTGACTGTGTGTGTGTGTGTGTGGGAGAGTGAATGACTGTGCGCGTGCGTGTGTGGGAGAGTGAGTGACTGTGTGGGAGAGTGAGTGACTGTGTGTATGCGTGTGTGGGAGAGTGAGTGACTGTGTGTGCGTGTGTGGGAGAGTAAGTGACTGTGCACGTGCGTGTGTGGGAGAATGAGTGACTGTGCGTGTGTGGGAGAGTGAGGGAACGTGCGCGTGCGTTTGTGGGAGAGTGAGTGACTGTGCGCGTGTGTGTGTGGGAAAGTGAGTGACTGTGCACTTGCGTGTGTGGGAGAGTGAGTGACTGTGCATGTGCGTGTGTGGGAGAATGAGTGACTGTGTGTGTGCGTGTGTGGGAGAGTGAATGAATGTGTGTGTTCGTGTGCGGGAGATTGAGTGACTGTGTGTGTGCGTGTGTGGGAGAGTGAATGACTGTGTGTATGCGTGTGTGGGAGAGTGAGTGACTGTGTGTGTGCGCGTGTGGTAGAGTGAGTGACTGTTTGGGAGAGTGAGTGAATGTGTGTATGCGTGTGTGGGAGAGTGAGTGACTGTGTGTGTGCGTGTGCGGGTAAGTGAGTGACTGTGCGTGTGTGGGTAAGTGAGTGACTGTGCATGTGCATGTCTGGGAGAGTGAGTGACTGTGTGTGTGCGTGTGTGGGTAAGTGAGTGACTGTGCGTGTGCATATCTGGGAGAGTGAGTGACTGTGCACGTGCGTGTGTGGGAGAGTGAGTGACTGTGTGTGTGCGTGTGTGGGAGAGTGAGTGACTGTGCGCGTGCGTGCGTGGGAGAGTGAGTGACTGTGTGTGTGCGCGTGTGTGGGAGAGTGAGTGACTGTGCGCGTGCGTGTGGGGGATAGTGAGTGACTGTGTGTGTGCGTGTGTGCCAGAGTGAGTGACTGTGTGTGTGCGTGTGTGCGAGAGTGAGTGACTGTGTGTGCGTGTGTGTGGGAGAGTGAATGACTGTGCGCGTGCATGTGGGAGAAGTGAGTGTGCACGTGCGTGTGTGGGAGAGTGAATGACTGTGCACGTGCGTGTGTGCCAGATTGAGTGACTGTGTGCGTGCGTGTGTGGGAGAGTGAATGACTGTGCACGTGCGTGTGTGGGAGCGTGAGTGACTGTGCGCGTGCGTGTGTGGGAGAGTGAGTGACTGTGTGTGTGGGAGAGTGAGTGATTGTATGCATGTGTGGGAGAGTGAATGACTGTGCGCGTGCGTCTGTGGGAGAGTGAGTGACTGTGTGGGAGAGTGAGTGACTGTGTGGGAGAGTGAGTGACTGTGCACGTGCGTGTGTGAGAGAGTGAGTGACTGTGTGTGTGCGTGTGTGGGTAAGTGAGTGACTGTTTGTGTTCATTTGTGGGAGAGTGAGTGACTGTGCACGTGCGTGTGTGGGAGAGTGAATGACTGAGCGCGTGCGTGTGTGGGAGAGTGAGTGACTGTGTGTGTGCGTGTGTGGGAGAGTGAGTGACTGTGCACGTGCGTGTGTGAGAGTGGGAATGACTGTGCGCTTGCGTGTGTGCGAGTATGAGTGACTGTGCACGTGCGTGTGTGGGAGAGTGAGTGACTGTGTGCGTGTGTGGGAGAGTGAGTGACTGTGCACGTGCGTGTGTGCGAGAGTGAGTGACTGTGTGTGTGCGTGTGTGGGAGAGTGAGTGACTGTGCGCGTGCGTGTGGGGGAGAGTGAGTGACTGTGTGTGTGCGTGTGTGCCAGAGTGAGTGACTGTGTGTGTGCGTGTGTGTGGGAGAGTGAGTGACTGCGCACGTGCGTGTGTGGGAGAGTGAGTGACTGTGTGTGTGTGAGAGAGTGAATGACTGTGCTCGTGCGTGTGTGGGAGAGTGAGTGACTGAGAACGTGCGTGTGTGGGAGAGTGAGTGACTGTGTGTGTGCGTGTGTGGGAGAGTGAGTGACTGTGTGTATGCGTGTGTGGGAGAGTGAGTGACTGTGTGTGTGCGTGTGTGGGAGAGTGAGTGACTGTGCGCGTGCGTGTGTGAGAGAGTGAGTGACTGTGTGTGTGTGTGTGTGGGAGTGTGAGTGACTGCGCACGTGCATGTGTGGGAGAGTGAGTGACTGCGTACGTGCATGTGTGGGAGAGTGAGTGACTGTGCGCGTGCGTGTGTGGGAGAGTGAGTGACTGTGTGTGTGCGTGTGTGGGAGAGTGAGTGACTGTGTGTGTGTGGGAGAGTGAGTGACTGTGCTCGTGCATGTGTGGGAGAGTGAGTGACTGTGCACGTGCGTGTGTGAGAGAGTGAGTGACTGTGCGCGTGCGTGTGTGGGAGAGTGTGTGACTGTGCACGTGTGTGTGTGAGAGAGTGAGTGACTGTGCGCGTGCATGTTTGGGAGAGTGAGTGACTGATCTCGTGCGTGTGTGGGAGAGTGTGTGACTGTGCGTGTGTGGGAGAGTGAGTGACTGTGCGTGTGTGGGAGAGTGAGTGACTGTGCGTGTGTGGGAGAGTGAGTGACTGTGCGTGTGTGGGAGAGTGAGTGACTGTGCGTGTGTGGGAGAGTGAGTGACTGTGCGTGTGTGGGAGAGTGAGTGACTGTGACTGTGCGCGTGCGTGTGTGGGAGAGTGAGTGACTGTGTGTGTGTGGGAGAGTGAATGACTGTGCACGTGCCTGTGTGGGAGAGTGAGTGACTGTGTGTGTGTGGGAGAGTGAATGACTGTGCACGTGCGTGTGTGGGAGAGTGAATGACTGTGCACGTGCGTGTGTGGGGGAGTGAATGACTGTGCACGTGTGTGTGTGAGAGAGTGAGTGACTGTGTGTGTATGTGGGAGAGTGAATAACTGTGCGTGTGTGCGAGAGTGAGGGACTGTGCAGGTGCGTGTGTGGGAGAGTGAGTGACTGTGTGTGTATGTGGGAGAGTGAATAACTGTGCGTGTGTGCGAGAGTGAGGGACTGTGCAGGTGCGTGTGTGGGAGAGTGAGTGACTGTGCGCGTGCGTGTGTGGGAGAGTGAGTGACTGTGCAAGTGCGTGTGTGAGAGATTGAGTGACTGTGCGTGTTCATGTTTGGGAGAGTGAGTGACTGTGCACGTGCGTGTGTGGGAGAGTGAGTGATTGTGTGTATGCGTGTGTGGGAGAGTGAGTGACTGTGTGTGTGTGGGAGAGTGAGTGACTGTGTGTGTGCGTGTGTGGGAGAGTGAGTGACTGTGCACGTGCGTGTGTGGGAGAGTGAATGACTGTGCACTTGCGAGTGTGGGAGAGTGAATGACTGTGCACGTGCGTGTGTGGGAGAGTGAATGACTGTGCACGTGTGGGTGTGGGAGAGTGAATGACTGTGCGCATGCATGTGGGGGAGAGTGAGTGACTGTGCACGTGCGTGTGTGGGAGAGTGAGTGACTGTGTGTGTGTGGGAGAGTGAGTGACTGTGTACGTGCGTGTGTGGGAGAGTGAGTGACTGTGCACGTGTGTGTGTGATAGTGTGAGTGACAGTGTGTGTATGTGGGAGAGTGAATGACTGTGTGTGTGCGAGAGTGAGGGACTGTGCAGGTGCGTGTGTGGGAGAGTGAGTGACTGTGCACGTGCGTGTGTGAGAGAGTGAATGACTGTGTGTGTGCGTGTGTGAGAGAGTAAGTGACTGTGTGTGTGTGTGTGTGGGAGAGTGAATGACTGTGCGCGTGCGTGTGTGGGAGAGTGAGTGACTGTGTGGGAGAGTGAGTGACTGTGTGTATGCGTGTGTGGGAGAGTGAGTGACTGTGTGTGCGTGTGTGGGAGAGTAAGTGACTGTGCACGTGCGTGTGTGGGAGAATGAGTGACTGTGCGTGTGTGGGAGAGTGAGGGAACGTGCGCGTGCGTTTGTGGGAGAGTGAGTGACTGTGCGCGTGTGTGTGTGGGAAAGTGAGTGACTGTGCACTTGCGTGTGTGGGAGAGTGAGTGACTGTGCATGTGCGTGTGTGGGAGAATGAGTGACTGTGTGTGTGCGTGTGTGGGAGAGTGAATGAATGTGTGTGTTCGTGTGCGGGAGATTGAGTGACTGTGTGTGTGCGTGTGTGGGAGAGTGAATGACTGTGTGTATGCGTGTGTGGGAGAGTGAGTGACTGTGTGTGTGCGCGTGTGGTAGAGTGAGTGACTGTTTGGGAGAGTGAGTGAATGTGTGTATGCGTGTGTGGGAGAGTGAGTGACTGTGTGTGTGCGTGTGCGGGTAAGTGAGTGACTGTGCGTGTGTGGGTAAGTGAGTGACTGTGCATGTGCATGTCTGGGAGAGTGAGTGACTGTGTGTGTGCGTGTGTGGGAGAGTGAGTGACTGTGTGTGTGCGTGTGCGGGTAAGTGAGTGACTGTGCGTGTGTGGGTAAGTGAGTGACTGTGCATGTGCATGTCTGGGAGAGTGAGTGACTGTGTGTGTGCGT
Source organism: Isurus oxyrinchus (assembly GCA_026770705.1). Taxonomy (NCBI): domain Eukaryota; kingdom Metazoa; phylum Chordata; class Chondrichthyes; order Lamniformes; family Lamnidae; genus Isurus; species Isurus oxyrinchus. The sequence continues at coordinate 27,374 of JANJGN010000779.1, forward strand.
GTGTGGGTAAGTGAGTGACTGTGCGTGTGCATATCTGGGAGAGTGAGTGACTGTGCACGTGCGTGTGTGGGAGAGTGAGTGACTGTGTGTGTGCGTGTGTGGGAGAGTGAGTGACTGTGCGCGTGCGTGCGTGGGAGAGTGAGTGACTGTGTGTGTGCGCGTGTGTGGGAGAGTGAGTGACTGTGCGCGTGCGTGTGGGGGATAGTGAGTGACTGTGTGTGTGCGTGTGTGCCAGAGTGAGTGACTGTGTGTGTGCGTGTGTGCGAGAGTGAGTGACTGTGTGTGCGTGTGTGTGGGAGAGTGAATGACTGTGCGCGTGCATGTGGGAGAAGTGAGTGTGCACGTGCGTGTGTGGGAGAGTGAATGACTGTGCACGTGCGTGTGTGCCAGATTGAGTGACTGTGTGCGTGCGTGTGTGGGAGAGTGAATGACTGTGCACGTGCGTGTGTGGGAGCGTGAGTGACTGTGCGCGTGCGTGTGTGGGAGAGTGAGTGACTGTGTGTGTGGGAGAGTGAGTGATTGTATGCATGTGTGGGAGAGTGAATGACTGTGCGCGTGCGTCTGTGGGAGAGTGAGTGACTGTGTGGGAGAGTGAGTGACTGTGTGGGAGAGTGAGTGACTGTGCACGTGCGTGTGTGAGAGAGTGAGTGACTGTGTGTGTGCGTGTGTGGGTAAGTGAGTGACTGTTTGTGTTCATTTGTGGGAGAGTGAGTGACTGTGCACGTGCGTGTGTGGGAGAGTGAATGACTGAGCGCGTGCGTGTGTGGGAGAGTGAGTGACTGTGTGTGTGCGTGTGTGGGAGAGTGAGTGACTGTGCACGTGCGTGTGTGAGAGTGGGAATGACTGTGCGCTTGCGTGTGTGCGAGTATGAGTGACTGTGCACGTGCGTGTGTGGGAGAGTGAGTGACTGTGTGCGTGTGTGGGAGAGTGAGTGACTGTGCACGTGCGTGTGTGCGAGAGTGAGTGACTGTGTGTGTGCGTGTGTGGGAGAGTGAGTGACTGTGCGCGTGCGTGTGGGGGAGAGTGAGTGACTGTGTGTGTGCGTGTGTGCCAGAGTGAGTGACTGTGTGTGTGCGTGTGTGCGAGAGTGAGTGACTGTGTGTGTGTGGGAGAGTGAGTGACTGTGTGTGTGTGGGAGAGTGAATGACTATGCGCGTGCATGTGGGAGAAGTGAGTGTGCACGTGCGTGTGTGGGAGAGTGAGTGACTGTGCACGTGCGTGTGTGCCAGATTGAGTGACTGTGCGCGTGCGTGTGTGGTAGAGTGAGTGACTGTGCGCGTGCGTGTGTGAGAGAGTGAGTGACTGTGTGTGTGTGGGAGAGTGAATGACTGTACACGTGCGTGTGTGGGAGAGTGAGTGACTGTGCGCGTGCGTGTGTGGGAGAGTGAGTGACTGTGCACGTGCGTGTGTGGGAGAGTGAGTGACTGTGTCTGTGCGTGTGTGAGAGAGTGACTGTGCGTGTGTTTGAGAGTGAGTGACTGTGCACGTACGTGTGTGGGAGAGTGAGTGACTGTGTGGGAGAGTGAGTGACTGTGTGTGTGCGTGTGTGAGAGAGTGAGTGACTGTGCACGTGCGTGTGTGGGAGAGTGAGTGACTGTGTCTGTGCGTGTGTGGGAGAGTGAGTGACTGTGCACGTGCGTGTGTGGGAGAGTGAGTGACTGTGCACGTGCGTGTGTGGGGGAGTGAATGACTGTGCGCGTGCATGTGTGAGAGAGTGAGTGACTGTGCGCGTGCGTGTGTGGGAGAGTGATTGACTGTGTGTGTGGGAGAGTGAGTGATTGTCTGTATGCATGTGTGGGAGAGTGAATGACTGTGCGCGTGCATGTGTGGGAGAGTGAGTGACTGTGTGGGAGAGTGAGTGACTGTGCACGTGCGTGTGTGGGAGAGTGAGTGACTGTGCACGTGCGTGTGTGGGAGAGTGATTGACTGTGTGTGTGCGTGTGTGGGTAAGTGAGTGACTGTGCGTGTGCGTGTCTGGGAGATTGAGTGACTGTGCTCGTGCGTGTGTGAGAGAGTGAGTGACTGTGCGTGTGCGTGTCTGGGAGAGTGAGTGACTGTGTGGGAGAGTGAGTGACTGTGCACGTGCGTGTGTGAGAGAGTGAGTGACTGTACACGTGCGAGTGTGGGAGAGTGAGTGACTGATCGCGTGCGTGTGTGGGAGAGTGAGTGACTGTGTGTGTGCGTGTGTGGGTAAGTGAGTGACTGTGTGTGTGCGTGTGTGGGTAAGTGAGTGACTGTGCACGTGCGTGTGTGGGAGAGTGAGTGACTGCGTGCATGTGTGGGAGAGTGAGTGACTGTGCGTGTGTTTGAGAGTGAGTGACTGTGCACGTGCGTGTGTGGGAGAGTGAGTGACTGTGTGGGAGAGTGAGTGACTGTGTGTGTGTGTGTGAGGGAGAGTGAGTGACTGTGTAGGAGAGTGAGTGACTGTGTGTATGCGTGTGTGGGAGAGTGAGTGATTGTGTGGGAGAGTGAGCGACTGTGTGTGTGCGTTTGTGGGAGAGTGAGTGACTGTGTGTGTGCGTGTGTGGGAGAGTGAATGACTGTGTGTGTGCGTGTGTGGGAGAGTGAATGACTGTGCACGTGCGTGTGTGGGAGAGAGTGAGTGATTGTGTGGGAGAGTGAGTGACTGTGTGTATGCGTATGTGGGAGAGTGAGTGACTGTGTGTGTGCGTGTGTGGGAGAGTGAATGACTGTGCACGTGCGTGTGTGCGAGAGTGAGTGACTGTGCACGTGCGTGTGTGGGAGAGTGAGTGACTGTGCACGTGCGTGTGTGTGGGAGAGTGAGTGACTGTGTGCATGTGTGGGAGAGTGAGTGACTGTGCACGTGCGTGTGTGCGAGAGTGAGTGACTGTGCACGTGCGTGTGTGGGAGAGTGAGTGACTGTGTGTGTGCGTGTGTGGGAGAGTGAGTGACTATGCACGTGCGTGTGTGGGAGAGAGTGAGTGATTGTGTGGGAGAGTGACTGACTGTGTGTGTGCGTGTGTGGGAGAGTGAGTGACTGTGCACGTGCGTGTGTGAGAGTGGGAATGACTGTGCGCTTGCGTGTGTGCGAGTATGAGTGACTGTGCACGTGCGTGTGTGTGGGAGAGTGAGTGACTGTGTGCATGTGTGGGAGAGTGAGTGACTGTGCATGTGCGTGTGTGCGAGAGTGAGTGACTGTGCACGTGCGTGTGTGGGAGAGTGAGTGACTGTGCACGTGCGTGTGTGAGAGTGGGACTGACTGTGCGCTTGCGTGTGTGCGAGTATGAGTGAATGTGCACGTGCGTGTGTGGGAGAGTGAGTGACTGTGTGCGTGTGTGGGAGAGTGAGTGACTGTGCACGTGCGTGTGTGCGAGAGTGAGTGACTGTGCACGTGCGTGTGTGCGAGAATGAGTGACTGTGCACGTGCGTGTGTGGGAGAGTGAGTGACTGTGTGTGTGCGTGTGTGGGAGAGTGAGTGACTGTGCACGTGCATGTGTGAGAGTGGGACTGACTGTGCGCTTGCGTGTGTGCGAGTATGAGTGACTGTGCACGTGCGTGTGTGGGAGAGTGAGTGACTGTGTGCGTGTGTGGGAGAGTGAGTGACTGTGCACGTGCGTGTGTGCGAGAGTGAGTGACTGTGCACGTGCGTGTGTGCGAGAGTGAGTGACTGTGCACGTGTGTGTGTGAGTGGGACTGACTGTGCGCTTGCGTGTGTGCGAGTATGAGTGAATGTGCACGTGCGTGTGTGGGAGAGTGAGTGACTGTGCGCGTGCGTGTGTGGGAGAGTGAGTGACTGTGTGTGTGGGAGAGTGAGTGATTGTCTGTATGCATGTGTGGGAGAGTGAATGACTGTGCGCGTGCATGTGTGGGAGAGTGAGTGACTGTGTGGGAGAGTGAGTGACTGTGCACGTGCGTGTGTGGGAGAGTGAGTGACTGTGCACGTGCGTGTGTGGGAGAGTGATTGACTGTGTGTGTGCGTGTGTGGGTAAGTGAGTGACTGTGCGTGTGCGTGTCTGGGAGAGTGAGTGACTGTGTGGGAGAGTGAGTGACTGTGCACGTGCGTGTGTGGGAGAGTGAGTGACTGATCGCGTGCGTGTGTGGGAGAGTGAGTGACTGTGTGTGTGCGTGTGTGGGTAAGTGAGTGACTGTGTGTGTGCGTGTGTGGGTAAGTGAGTGACTGTGCACGTGCATGTGTGGGAGAGTGAATGACTGTGCGCGTGCGTGTGTGGGAGAGTGAGTGACTGCGTGCATGTGTGGGAGAGTGAGTGACTGTGCGTGTGTTTGAGAGTGAGTGACTGTGCACGTGCGTGTGTGGGAGAGTGAGTGACTGTGTGGGAGAGTGAGTGACTGTGTGTGTGTGTGTGAGGGAGAGTGAGTGACTGTGTAGGAGAGTGAGTGACTGTGTGCATGCGTGTGTGGGAGAGTGAGTGATTGTGTGGGAGAGTGAGCGACTGTTTGTGTGCGTTTGTGGGAGAGTGAGTGACTGTGTGTGTGCGTGTGTGGGAGAGTGAATGACTGTGTGTGTGCGTGTGTGGGAGAGTGAATGACTGTGCACGTGCGTGTGTGGGAGAGAGTGAGTGATTGTGTGGGAGAGTGAGTGACTGTGTGTATGCGTATGTGGGAGAGTGAGTGACTGTGTGTGTGCGTGTGTGGGAGAGTGAATGACTGTGCACGTGCGTGTGTGCGAGAGTGAGTGACTGTGCACGTGCGTGTGTGTGGGAGAGTGAGTGACTGTGTGCGTGTGTGGGAGAGTGAGTGACTGTGCACGTGCGTGTGTGCGAGAGTGAGTGACTGTGCACGTGCGTGTGTGGGAGAGTGAGTGACTGTGTGTGTGCGTGTGTGAGAGAGTGAGTGACTATGCACGTGCGTGTGTGGGAGAGAGTGAGTGATTGTGTGGGAGAGTGACTGACTGTGTGTGTGCGTGTGTGGGAGAGTGAGTGACTGTGCACGTGCGTGTGTGAGAGTGGGAATGACTGTGCGCTTGCGTGTGTGCGAGTATGAGTGACTGTGCACGTGCGTATGTGAGAGAGTGAGTGACTGTGCGCGTGCATGTGTGGGAGAGTGAGTGACTGTGTGTGTGCATGTGTGGGAGAGTGAGTGACTGTGCGCGTGCGTGTGTTGAAGAGTGAGTGACTGTGTGTGTGTGAGAGAGTGAGTGACTGTGCTCGTGCGTGTGTGGGAGAGTGAGTGACTGTGTGTGTGCGTTTGTGGGAGAATGTGTGACTGTGCGCGTGCGTGTGTGGGAGAGTGAGTGACTGTGTGTGTGTGTGTGTGTGGGAGAGTGAGTGACTGCGCACGTGCGTGTGTGGGAGAGTGAGTGACTGTGTGTGTGTGAGAGAGTGAATGACTGTGCTCGTGCGTGTGTGGGAGAGTGAGTGACTGAGAACGTGCGTGTGTGGGAGAGTGAGTGACTGTGTGTGTGCGTGTGTGGGAGAGTGAGTGACTGTGTGTATGCGTGTGTGGGAGAGTGAGTGACTGTGTGTGTGCGTGTGTGGGAGAGTGAGTGACTGTGCGCGTGCGTGTGTGAGAGAGTGAGTGACTGTGTGTGTGTGTGTGTGGGAGTGTGAGTGACTGCGCACGTGCATGTGTGGGAGAGTGAGTGACTGTGCGCGTGCGTGTGTGGGAGAGTGAGTGACTGTGTGTGTGCGTGTGTGGGAGAGTGAGTGACTGTGTGTGTGTGGGAGAGTGAGTGACTGTGCTCGTGCATGTGTGGGAGAGTGAGTGACTGTGCACGTGCGTGTGTGAGAGAGTGAGTGACTGTGCGCGTGCCTGTGTGGGAGAGTGTGTGACTGTGCACGTGTGTGTGTGAGAGAGTGAGTGACTGTGCGCGTGCATATTTGGGAGAGTGAGTGACTGATCTCGTGCGTGTGTGGGAGAGTGTGTGACTGTGCGTGTGTGGGAGAGTGAGTGACTGTGCGTGTGTGGGAGAGTGAGTGACTGTGCGTGTGTGGGAGAGTGAGTGACTGTGCGTGTGTGGGAGAGTGAGTGACTGTGACTGTGCGCGTGCGTGTGTGGGAGAGTGAGTGACTGTGTGTGTGTGGGAGAGTGAATGACTGTGCACGTGCCTGTGTGGGAGAGTGAGTGACTGTGTGTGTGTGGGAGAGTGAATGACTGTGCACGTGCGTGTGTGGGAGAGTGAATGACTGTGCACGTGCGTGTGTGGGGGAGTGAATGACTGTGCACGTGTGTGTGTGAGAGAGTGAGTGACTGTGTGTGTATGTGGGAGAGTGAATAACTGTGCGTGTGTGCGAGAGTGAGGGACTGTGCAGGTGCGTGTGTGGGAGAGTGAGTGACTGTGTGTGTATGTGGGAGAGTGAATAACTGTGCGTGTGTGCGAGAGTGAGGGACTGTGCAGGTGCGTGTGTGGGAGAGTGAGTGACTGTGCGCGTGCGTGTGTGGGAGAGTGAGTGACTGTGCAAGTGCGTGTGTGAGAGATTGAGTGACTGTGCGTGTTCATGTTTGGGAGAGTGAGTGACTGTGCACGTGCGTGTGTGGGAGAGTGAGTGATTGTGTGTATGCGTGTGTGGGAGAGTGAGTGACTGTGTGTGTGTGGGAGAGTGAGTGACTGTGTGTGTGCGTGTGTGGGAGAGTGAGTGACTGTGCACGTGCGTGTGTGGGAGAGTGAATGACTGTGCACTTGCGAGTGTGGGAGAGTGAATGACTGTGCACGTGCGTGTGTGGGAGAGTGAATGACTGTGCACGTGTGGGTGTGGGAGAGTGAATGACTGTGCGCATGCATGTGGGGGAGAGTGAGTGACTGTGCACGTGCGTGTGTGGGAGAGTGAGTGACTGTGTGTGTGTGGGAGAGTGAGTGACTGTGTACGTGCGTGTGTGGGAGAGTGAGTGACTGTGCACGTGTGTGTGTGATAGTGTGAGTGACAGTGTGTGTATGTGGGAGAGTGAATGACTGTGTGTGTGCGAGAGTGAGGGACTGTGCAGGTGCGTGTGTGGGAGAGTGAGTGACTGTGCACGTGCGTGTGTGAGAGAGTGAATGACTGTGTGTGTGCGTGTGTGAGAGAGTAAGTGACTGTGTGTGTGTGTGTGTGGGAGAGTGAATGACTGTGCGCGTGCGTGTGTGGGAGAGTGAGTGACTGTGTGGGAGAGTGAGTGACTGTGTGTATGCGTGTGTGGGAGAGTGAGTGACTGTGTGTGCGTGTGTGGGAGAGTAAGTGACTGTGCACGTGCGTGTGTGGGAGAATGAGTGACTGTGCGTGTGTGGGAGAGTGAGGGAACGTGCGCGTGCGTTTGTGGGAGAGTGAGTGACTGTGCGCGTGTGTGTGTGGGAAAGTGAGTGACTGTGCACTTGCGTGTGTGGGAGAGTGAGTGACTGTGCATGTGCGTGTGTGGGAGAATGAGTGACTGTGTGTGTGCGTGTGTGGGAGAGTGAATGAATGTGTGTGTTCGTGTGCGGGAGATTGAGTGACTGTGTGTGTGCGTGTGTGGGAGAGTGAATGACTGTGTGTATGCGTGTGTGGGAGAGTGAGTGACTGTGTGTGTGCGCGTGTGGTAGAGTGAGTGACTGTTTGGGAGAGTGAGTGAATGTGTGTATGCGTGTGTGGGAGAGTGAGTGACTGTGTGTGTGCGTGTGCGGGTAAGTGAGTGACTGTGCGTGTGTGGGTAAGTGAGTGACTGTGCATGTGCATGTCTGGGAGAGTGAGTGACTGTGTGTGTGCGTGTGTGGGAGAGTGAGTGACTGTGTGTGTGCGTGTGCGGGTAAGTGAGTGACTGTGCGTGTGTGGGTAAGTGAGTGACTGTGCATGTGCATGTCTGGGAGAGTGAGTGACTGTGTGTGTGCGTGTGTGGGTAAGTGAGTGACTGTGCGTGTGCATATCTGGGAGAGTGAGTGACTGTGCACGTGCGTGTGTGGGAGAGTGAGTGACTGTGTGTGTGCGTGTGTGGGAGAGTGAGTGACTGTGCGCGTGCGTGCGTGGGAGAGTGAGTGACTGTGTGTGTGCGCGTGTGTGGGAGAGTGAGTGACTGTGCGCGTGCGTGTGGGGGATAGTGAGTGACTGTGTGTGTGCGTGTGTGCCAGAGTGAGTGACTGTGTGTGTGCGTGTGTGCGAGAGTGAGTGACTGTGTGTGCGTGTGTGTGGGAGAGTGAATGACTGTGCGCGTGCATGTGGGAGAAGTGAGTGTGCACGTGCGTGTGTGGGAGAGTGAATGACTGTGCACGTGCGTGTGTGCCAGATTGAGTGACTGTGTGCGTGCGTGTGTGGGAGAGTGAATGACTGTGCACGTGCGTGTGTGGGAGCGTGAGTGACTGTGCGCGTGCGTGTGTGGGAGAGTGAGTGACTGTGTGTGTGGGAGAGTGAGTGATTGTATGCATGTGTGGGAGAGTGAATGACTGTGCGCGTGCGTCTGTGGGAGAGTGAGTGACTGTGTGGGAGAGTGAGTGACTGTGTGGGAGAGTGAGTGACTGTGCACGTGCGTGTGTGAGAGAGTGAGTGACTGTGTGTGTGCGTGTGTGGGTAAGTGAGTGACTGTTTGTGTTCATTTGTGGGAGAGTGAGTGACTGTGCACGTGCGTGTGTGGGAGAGTGAATGACTGAGCGCGTGCGTGTGTGGGAGAGTGAGTGACTGTGTGTGTGCGTGTGTGGGAGAGTGAGTGACTGTGCACGTGCGTGTGTGAGAGTGGGAATGACTGTGCGCTTGCGTGTGTGCGAGTATGAGTGACTGTGCACGTGCGTGTGTGGGAGAGTGAGTGACTGTGTGCGTGTGTGGGAGAGTGAGTGACTGTGCACGTGCGTGTGTGCGAGAGTGAGTGACTGTGTGTGTGCGTGTGTGGGAGAGTGAGTGACTGTGCGCGTGCGTGTGGGGGAGAGTGAGTGACTGTGTGTGTGCGTGTGTGCCAGAGTGAGTGACTGTGTGTGTGCGTGTGTGCGAGAGTGAGTGACTGTGTGTGTGTGGGAGAGTGAGTGACTGTGTGTGTGTGGGAGAGTGAATGACTATGCGCGTGCATGTGGGAGAAGTGAGTGTGCACGTGCGTGTGTGGGAGAGTGAGTGACTGTGCACGTGCGTGTGTGCCAGATTGAGTGACTGTGCGCGTGCGTGTGTGGTAGAGTGAGTGACTGTGCGCGTGCGTGTGTGAGAGAGTGAGTGACTGTGTGTGTGTGGGAGAGTGAATGACTGTACACGTGCGTGTGTGGGAGAGTGAGTGACTGTGCGCGTGCGTGTGTGGGAGAGTGAGTGACTGTGCACGTGCGTGTGTGGGAGAGTGAGTGACTGTGTCTGTGCGTGTGTGAGAGAGTGACTGTGCGTGTGTTTGAGAGTGAGTGACTGTGCACGTACGTGTGTGGGAGAGTGAGTGACTGTGTGGGAGAGTGAGTGACTGTGTGTGTGCGTGTGTGAGAGAGTGAGTGACTGTGCACGTGCGTGTGTGGGAGAGTGAGTGACTGTGTCTGTGCGTGTGTGGGAGAGTGAGTGACTGTGCACGTGCGTGTGTGGGAGAGTGAGTGACTGTGCACGTGCGTGTGTGGGGGAGTGAATGACTGTGCGCGTGCATGTGTGAGAGAGTGAGTGACTGTGCGCGTGCGTGTGTGGGAGAGTGATTGACTGTGTGTGTGGGAGAGTGAGTGATTGTCTGTATGCATGTGTGGGAGAGTGAATGACTGTGCGCGTGCATGTGTGGGAGAGTGAGTGACTGTGTGGGAGAGTGAGTGACTGTGCACGTGCGTGTGTGGGAGAGTGAGTGACTGTGCACGTGCGTGTGTGGGAGAGTGATTGACTGTGTGTGTGCGTGTGTGGGTAAGTGAGTGACTGTGCGTGTGCGTGTCTGGGAGATTGAGTGACTGTGCTCGTGCGTGTGTGAGAGAGTGAGTGACTGTGCGTGTGCGTGTCTGGGAGAGTGAGTGACTGTGTGGGAGAGTGAGTGACTGTGCACGTGCGTGTGTGAGAGAGTGAGTGACTGTACACGTGCGAGTGTGGGAGAGTGAGTGACTGATCGCGTGCGTGTGTGGGAGAGTGAGTGACTGTGTGTGTGCGTGTGTGGGTAAGTGAGTGACTGTGTGTGTGCGTGTGTGGGTAAGTGAGTGACTGTGCACGTGCGTGAGTGGGAGAGTGAGTGACTGCGTGCATGTGTGGGAGAGTGAGTGACTGTGCGTGTGTTTGAGAGTGAGTGACTGTGCACGTGCGTGTGTGGGAGAGTGAGTGACTGTGTGGGAGAGTGAGTGACTGTGTGTGTGTGTGTGAGGGAGAGTGAGTGACTGTGTAGGAGAGTGAGTGACTGTGTGTATGCGTGTGTGGGAGAGTGAGTGATTGTGTGGGAGAGTGAGCGACTGTGTGTGTGCGTTTGTGGGAGAGTGAGTGACTGTGTGTGTGCGTGTGTGGGAGAGTGAATGACTGTGTGTGTGCGTGTGTGGGAGAGTGAATGACTGTGCACGTGCGTGTGTGGGAGAGAGTGAGTGATTGTGTGGGAGAGTGAGTGACTGTGTGTATGCGTATGTGGGAGAGTGAGTGACTGTGTGTGTGCGTGTGTGGGAGAGTGAATGACTGTGCACGTGCGTGTGTGCGAGAGTGAGTGACTGTGCACGTGCGTGTGTGTGGGAGAGTGAGTGACTGTGTGCGTGTGTGGGAGAGTGAGTGACTGTGCACGTGCGTGTGTGCGAGAGTGAGTGACTGTGCACGTGCGTGTGTGGGAGAGTGAGTGACTGTGTGTGTGCGTGTGTGGGAGAGTGAGTGACTATGCACGTGCGTGTGTGGGAGAGAGTGAGTGATTGTGTGGGAGAGTGACTGACTGTGTGTGTGCGTGTGTGGGAGAGTGAGTGACTGTGCACGTGCGTGTGTGAGAGTGGGAATGACTGTGCGCTTGCGTGTGTGCGAGTATGAGTGACTGTGCACGTGCGTGTGTGTGGGAGAGTGAGTGACTGTGTGCATGTGTGGGAGAGTGAGTGACTGTGCATGTGCGTGTGTGCGAGAGTGAGTGACTGTGCACGTGCGTGTGTGGGAGAGTGAGTGACTGTGCACGTGCGTGTGTGAGAGTGGGACTGACTGTGCGCTTGCGTGTGTGCGAGTATGAGTGAATGTGCACGTGCGTGTGTGGGAGAGTGAGTGACTGTGTGCGTGTGTGGGAGAGTGAGTGACTGTGCACGTGCGTGTGTGCGAGAGTGAGTGACTGTGCACGTGCGTGTGTGCGAGAATGAGTGACTGTGCACGTGCGTGTGTGGGAGAGTGAGTGACTGTGTGTGTGCGTGTGTGGGAGAGTGAGTGACTGTGCACGTGCATGTGTGAGAGTGGGACTGACTGTGCGCTTGCGTGTGTGCGAGTATGAGTGACTGTGCACGTGCGTGTGTGGGAGAGTGAGTGACTGTGTGCGTGTGTGGGAGAGTGAGTGACTGTGCACGTGCGTGTGTGCGAGAGTGAGTGACTGTGCACGTGCGTGTGTGCGAGAGTGAGTGACTGTGCACGTGTGTGTGTGAGAGTGGGACTGACTGTGCGCTTGCGTGTGTGCGAGTATGAGTGAATGTGCACGTGCGTGTGTGGGAGAGTGAGTGACTGTGCGCGTGCGTGTGTGGGAGAGTGAGTGACTGTGTGTGTGGGAGAGTGAGTGATTGTCTGTATGCATGTGTGGGAGAGTGAATGACTGTGCGCGTGCATGTGTGGGAGAGTGAGTGACTGTGTGGGAGAGTGAGTGACTGTGCACGTGCGTGTGTGGGAGAGTGAGTGACTGTGCACGTGCGTGTGTGGGAGAGTGATTGACTGTGTGTGTGCGTGTGTGGGTAAGTGAGTGACTGTGCGTGTGCGTGTCTGGGAGAGTGAGTGACTGTGTGGGAGAGTGAGTGACTGTGCACGTGCGTGTGTGGGAGAGTGAGTGACTGATCGCGTGCGTGTGTGGGAGAGTGAGTGACTGTGTGTGTGCGTGTGTGGGTAAGTGAGTGACTGTGTGTGTGCGTGTGTGGGTAAGTGAGTGACTGTGCACGTGCATGTGTGGGAGAGTGAATGACTGTGCGCGTGCGTGTGTGGGAGAGAGTGAGTGATTGTGTGGGAGAGTGAGTGACTGTGTGTATGCGTATGTGGGAGAGTGAGTGACTGTGTGTGTGCGTGTGTGGGAGAGTGAATGACTGTGCACGTGCGTGTGTGCGAGAGTGAGTGACTGTGCACGTGCGTGTGTGTGGGAGAGTGAGTGACTGTGTGCGTGTGTGGGAGAGTGAGTGACTGTGCACGTGCGTGTGTGCGAGAGTGAGTGACTGTGCACGTGCGTGTGTGGGAGAGTGAGTGACTGTGTGTGTGCGTGTGTGAGAGAGTGAGTGACTATGCACGTGCGTGTGTGGGAGAGAGTGAGTGATTGTGTGGGAGAGTGACTGACTGTGTGTGTGCGTGTGTGGGAGAGTGAGTGACTGTGCACGTGCGTGTGTGAGAGTGGGAATGACTGTGCGCTTGCGTGTGTGCGAGTATGAGTGACTGTGCACGTGCGTGTGTGTGGGAGAGTGAGTGACTGTGTGCATGTGTGGGAGAGTGAGTGACTGTGCATGTGCGTGTGTGCGAGAGTGAGTGACTGTGCACGTGCGTGTGTGGGAGAGTGAGTGACTGTGCACGTGCGTGTGTGAGAGTGGGACTGACTGTGCGCTTGCGTGTGTGCGAGTATGAGTGAATGTGCACGTGCGTGTGTGGGAGAGTGAGTGACTGTGTGCGTGTGTGGGAGAGTGAGTGACTGTGTACGTGCGTGTGTGCGAGAGTGAGTGACTGTGCACGTGCGTGTGTGCGAGAATGAGTGAATGTGCACGTGCGTGTGTGGGAGAGTGAGTGACTGTGTGTGTGCGTGTGTGGGAGAGTGAGTGACTGTGCACGTGCATGTGTGAGAGTGGGACTGACTGTGCGCTTGCGTGTGTGCGAGTATGAGTGACTGTGCACGTGCGTGTGTGGGAGAGTGAGTGACTGTGTGCGTGTGTGGGAGAGTGAGTGACTGTGCACGTGCGTGTGTGCGAGAGTGAGTGACTGTGCACGTGCGTGTGTGCGAGAGTGAGTGACTGTGCACGTGTGTGTGTGGGAGAGTGAGTGACTGTGTGCGTGTGTGGGAGAGTGAGTGACTGTGCACGTGCGTGTGTGCGAGAGTGAGTGACTGTGCACGTGCGTGTGTGCGAGAATGAGTGACTGTGCACGTGCGTGTGTGGGAGAGTGAGTGATTGTGTGTGTGCGTGTGTGGGAGAGTGAGTGACTGTGCACGTGCATGTGTGAGAGTGGGACTGACTGTGCGCTTGCGTGTGTGCGAGTATGAGTGACTGTGCACGTGCGTGTGTGGGAGAGTGAGTGACTGTGTGCGTGTGTGGGAGAGTGAGTGACTGTGCACGTGCGTGTGTGAGAGAGTGAGTGACTGTGCACGTGCGTGTGTGCGAGAGTGAGTGACTGTGCACGTGTGTGTGTGGGAGAGTGAGTGACTGTGCGCGTGCGTGTGGGGGAGAGTGAGTGACTGTGTGTGTGCCAGAGTGAGTGACTGTGTGTGTGCGTGTGTGCGAGAGTGAGTGACTGTGTGTGTGTGGGAGAGTGAATGACTGTGCGCGTACATGTGGGAGAAGTGAGTGTGCACGTGCGTGTGTGGGAGAGTGAGTGACTGTGCACGTGCGTGTGTGCCAGATTGAGTGACTGTGCGCGTGCGTGTGTGGGAGAGTGAGTGACTGTGCGCGTGCGTGTGTGAGAGAGTGAGTGACTGTGTGTGGGAGCGTGAATGACTGTGCACGTGCGTGTGTGGGAGAGTGAGTGACTGTGTGTGTGGGAGAGTGAGTGATTGTATGCATGTGTGGGAGAGTGAATGACTGTGCGCGTGCGTGTGTGGGAGAGTGAGTGACTGTGTGTGTGTGGGAGAGTGAGTTACTGTGCACGTGCGTGTGTGGGAGAGTGAGTGACTGTGCGCGTGCGTGTGTGGGAGAGTGAGTGACTGTGTCTGTACGTGTGTGGGAGAGTGAGTGACTGTGTCTGTGCGTGTGTGGGAGAGTGAGTGACTGTGTCTGTGCGTGTGTGGGAGAGTGAGTGACTGTGCGCGTGCGTGTGTGAGAGAGTGAGTGTCTGTGTGTGTGCGTGTGTGGGAGAGTGAGTGACTGTGTGTGTGTGGGAGAGTGAGTGACTGTGTGTGTGCATGTCTGGGAGAGTGAGTGACTGTGCACGTGCGTGTGTGGGAGAGTGAGTGACTGTGCACGTGCGTGTGTGGGAGAGTGAGTGACTGTGTCTGTGCGTGTGTGAGAGAGTGAGTGACTGTGCGTGTGTTTGAGAGTGAGTGACTGTGCACGTGCGTGTGTGGGAGAGTGAGTGACTGTGTGGGAGAGTGAGTGACTGTGTGTGTGCGTGTGTGAGAGAGTGAGTGACTGTGCACGTGCGTGTGTGGGAGAGTGAGTGACTGTGCACGTGCGTGTGTGGGAGAGTGAGTGACTGTGTCTGTGCGTGTGTGAGAGAGTGACTGTGCGTGTGTTTGAGAGTGAGTGACTGTGCACGTACGTGTGTGGGAGAGTGAGTGACTGTGTGGGAGAGTGAGTGACTGTGTGTGTGCGTGTGTGAGAGAGTGAGTGACTGTGCACATGCGTGTGTGGGAGAGTGAGTGACTGTGTCTGTGCGTGTGTGGGAGAGTGAGTGACTGTGCACGTGCGTGTGTGGGAGAGTGAGTGACTGTGCACGTGCGTGTGTGGGGGAGTGAGTGACTGTGTCTGTGCGTGTGTGAGAGAGTGAGTGACTGTGCGTGTGTTTGAGAGTGAGTTACTGTGCACGTGCGTGTGTGGGAGAGTGAGTGACTGTGTGGGAGAGTGAGTGACTGTGTCTGTGTGTGTGTGGGAGAGTGAGTGACTGTGCACGTGCGTGTGTGAGAGAGTGAGTGACTGTGCACGTGCGTGTGTGGGAGAGTGAGTGACTGTGCACGTGCGTGTGTGAGAGAGTGAGTGACTGTGCGTGTGTTTGAGAGTGAGTGACTGTGCACGTGCGTGTGTGGGAGAGTGAGTGACTGTGTGGGAGTGTGAGTGACTGTGTGTGTGCGTGTGTGGGAGAGTGAGTGACTGTGCACGTGCGTGTGTGGGAGAGTGAGTGACTGTGTGTGTGCGTGTGTGGGAGAGTGAGTGACTGTGCGCGTGCGTGTGTGGGAGAGTGAGTGACTGTGTGTGTGTGGGAGAGTGAGTGACTGTGCTCGTGCGTGTGTGGGAGAGTGAGTGACTGTGTGTGTGCGTGTGTGGGAGAGTGAGTGACTGTGTGTGTGCGTGTGTTTGAGAGTGAGTGACTGTGCACGTGCGTGTGTGGGAGAGTGAGTGACTGTGTGGGAGAGTGAGTGACTGTGTGTGTGCGTGTGTGAGAGAGTGAGTGACTGTGCACGTGCGTGTGTGGGAGAGTGAGTGACTGTGCACGTGCGTGTGTGGGAGAGTGAGTGACTGTGTCTGTGCGTGTGTGAGAGAGTGACTGTGCGTGTGTTTGAGAGTGAGTGACTGTGCACGTACGTGTGTGGGAGAGTGAGTGACTGTGTGGGAGAGTGAGTGACTGTGTGTGTGCGTGTGTGAGAGAGTGAGTGACTGTGCACGTGCGTGTGTGGGAGAGTGAGTGACTGTGTCTGTGCGTGTGTGGGAGAGTGAGTGACTGTGCACGTGCGTGTGTGGGAGAGTGAGTGACTGTGCACGTTCGTGTGTTGGGGAGTGAGTGACTGTGTCTGTGCGTGTGTGAGAGAGTGAGTGACTGTGCGTGTGTTTGAGAGTGAGTGACTGTGCACGTGCGTGTGTGGGAGAGTGAGTGACTGTGTGGGAGAGTGAGTGACTGTGTCTGTGTGTGTGTGGGAGAGTGAGTGACTGTGCATGTGCGTGTGTGAGAGAGTGAGTGACTGTGCACGTGCGTGTGTGGGAGAGTGAGTGACTGTGTCTGTGCGTGTGTGAGAGAGTGAGTGACTGTGCGTGTGTTTGAGAGTGAGTGACTGTGCACGTGCATGTGTGGGAGAGTGAGTGACTGTGTGGGAGTGTGAGTGACTGTGTGTGTGCGTGTGTGGGAGAGTGAGTGACTGTGCACGTGCGTGTGTGGGAGAGTGAGTGACTGTGTGTGTGTGGGAGAGTGAGTGACTGTGCTCGTGCGTGTGTGGGAGAGTGAGTGACTGTGTGTGTGCGTGTGTGGGAGAGTGAGTGACTGTGCGCGTGCGTGTGTGGGAGAGTGAGTGACTGTGTCTGTGCGTGTGTGGGAGAGTGTGTGACTGTGTGTGTGCGTGTGTGGGAGAGTGAGTGACTGTGTGGGAGAGTGAGTGACTGTGTGTGTGCGTGTGTGGGAGAGTGAGTGACTGTGTGGGAGAGTGAGTGACTGTGTGTGTGCATGTCTGGGAGAGTGAGTGACTGTGCACGTGCGTGTGTGGGAGAGTGAGTGACTGTGTGCGTGTGGGGGAGTGTGAGTGACTGTGTGTGTGCGTGTGTGGGAGAGTGAGTGACTGTGTGTGTGCGTGTGTGGGAGAGTGAGTGACTGTGCGTGTGCATGTCTGGGAGAGTGAGTGACTGTGCACGTGCGTGTGTGGGAGAGTGAGTGACTGTGCGCGTGCGTGTGTGGGAGAGTGAGTGACTGTGCGCGTGCCTGTGTGGGAGAGTGAGTGACTGTGTGCGTGTGTGGGAGAGTGAGTGACTGTGCACGTGCGTGTGTGGGAGAGTGAGTGACTGTGCACGTGCGTGTGTGGGAGAGTGAGTGACTGTGCGCGTGCCTGTGTGGGAGAGTGAGTGACTGTGTGTGTGGGAGAGTGAGTGACTGTGCACGTGCGTGTGTGGGAGAGTGAGTGACTGTGCACGTGCGTGTGTGGAGAGTGAGTGACTGTGCGCGTGCCTGTGTGGGAGAGTGAGTGACTGTGCGCGTGCCTGTGTGGGAGAGTGAGTGACTGTGCACGTGCGTGTGTGGGAGAGTGAGTGACTGTGCGCGTGCCTGTGTAGGAGAGTGAGTGACTGTGCGCGTGCCTGTGTGGGAGAGTGAGTGACTGTGTGTGTGCATGTGTGGGAGACTGGTTGGGCACATGCAAGAGATTAAGATAATCCTAAAAGTGTTTGTAATGGTAGAGTCACTGTTTATTTAAAATGTTTGCCTTCTGTCCACCTCTCTGCTTCTCAGTCCAGTTAGATACAGAGTAAATCTCCCTCTACACTGTCTCCAACAAAATCTCCCAGGACATGTACAGCACAGGGTTAGATACAGAGTAAATCTCCCTCTGCACTGTCCCCATCACACACTCCCAGGACAGGTACAGCACGGGGTTAGATACAGAGTAAAGCTCCCTCTGCACTGTCCCCATCAAACACTCCCAGGACAGGTACAGCACAGGGTTAGATACAGAGTAAATCTCCCTCTACACTGTCCCCATCAAACACTCACAGAACAGGTACAGCACAGGGTTAGATACAAAGTAAAGCTCCCTCTATACTGTCCCCATCAAACACTCCCAGGACAGGTACAGCACAGTGTGAGATACAGAGTAAATCTCCCTCTACACTGTCCCCATCAAACAGTCCCAGGACAGGTACAGCACGGGGTTAGATACAGAGTAAAGCTCCCTCTACACCGTCCCCATCAAACACTCCCAGGACAGGTACAGCACGGAGTTAGATACAGAGTAAAGCTCCCTCTACACTGTCCGCATCAAACACTCCCAGGACAGGTACAGCATGGGGTTAGATACAGAGTAAAGCTCCCTCTACACTGTCCGCATCAAAACTGTCCGCATCAAACACTCCCAGGACAGTTACAGCACGGGGT